>OY755210.1:15937524-16275024 GCA_963576765.1 Draba incana
TATTTTGCCAGAAGATAATCTGGCCCCCGGATCATACTACGAGATACAAAAACTTGTTGCCGGTCTTGGTTTGCCCTACCAGGTTATAGATGTCTGCATCAACAACTGTATGATATACTGGAGAGAAGACGAAAACCGAAATAAATGTAAATTTTGCCGCAAACCCCGTTTTCAGGATACAAGTGGCAGGGTGAAGATTCCATTCAAACGGATGTGGTATTTACCCTTAACGGAGAGGTTGAAGAGGCTGTACGAATCAAACCGCACAGCATCGGCTATGAGATGGCATGCAGAGCATAGTCAAGATGGAGATATCACGCATCCTTCTGACGCGGAAGCGTGGAAACACTTTCAATCACTGTATCCAGATTTTGCCGGTGAACGACGGAATGTATACATAGGCTTATCCACTGATGGTTTCAACCCGTTTGGCAAGCATGGAAGGAAATATTCATTGTGGCCGGTCATCGTGACACCTTACAATTTGCCTCCATCTTTGTGCATACGGCGCGAGTTCCTATTTCTCTCAATTCTAGTTCCCGGGCCAGAGCATCCAAGACGGTCGCTCGATATATTCCTCCAACCATTGATTTATGAGTTGCAGATGTTATGGGAGCATGGTGTTCTGGCTTATGATGTTTCAGTGAAGCAGAATTTCACCATGCGTGCGGTTCTTATGTGGACCATAAGCGATTTTCCGGCATACGGTATGTTATCTGGATGGTCAACGCATGGACGATTGGCATGTCCTTATTGCCAAGACAATACTGCAGCTTTCCAATTGCAGCACGGCAGGAAGACTTCATGGTTTGATTGCCATAGGTGTTTTTTGCCGCCCAATCATCCATATCGTAAGTCTAAACGACATTTCAAGACGGATGTACGAGTGTTTCATGGTCCACCTCCTGAGATAGATGGTCATACCATATTGGAACAATTACGAGATTTTGGTGCAGAGCGAACTCCTGAATGTGGGGGAAATGGTCATTACCCAGTCGACGGTTGTGGGGAATATCACAATTGGCACAAGAAGAGTATTTTTTGGGATTTACCGTACTGGAAAGATCATCTACTGCGGCATAATATAGATGTCATGCATGTGGAAAAGAATTTCTTTGACAACATCATGAACACCGTATTAAACGTCCCAGGAAAGACCAAAGACAATTGGAAGTCTAGAATGGACTTGCCATCGATTTGTACGAGGCCATCTCTTCATGTTTTGAACGGTAGATTGCCTATGCCTGCGTACCGGTTAGACGCTAGGAAGAAAGAAGTATTTTTTGAATGGTTCAAAATTTTTGTAAAATTTCCAGACGGCTATGCATCTAACCTAGGTAACTGCGTGGATTCGACGGAAGGGAAGTTTATAGGAATGAAGAGTCATGATTGTCATGTCGTGATGCAGCGTCTTCTTCCATTTGTATTTGCATATCTTCTTCCAGAACCTATCCACCAAGCAATAGGAGGTATATTTGTTACTCCCATTAGTCTATGTCTATCATTATATTACTATATATGTACTAACTTGTTTAATTTTATTTTGTAGGAGTTGGTGCATTCTTCCGAGATTTATGTTCACGAACGCTTACCGTCCACGGGATACGTAACTTGGAGGCCAATATCCCAGTACTCCTTTGTAATATTGAGAAGATATTTCCACCATCTTTTTTTGACGTTATGGAACATCTCCCAATTCACCTCCCACGAGAAGCAGCCTTAGGAGGCCCTGTTCAATACCGATGGATGTATCCGTTCGAGTGTTACATGTTCCACCTCAAGAAAAAGGTCAAAAATTTGAGCAAAGTTGAGGGATCTATTGTCGCACAAAGCCTAAACGAGGAAGTCTCACAATTTGCCGAATGTTATTTTCCACGGGAAGTTAGTACTAAGGCAAGACGCCCTGCCCGACATGATGATGGAGGTGAGAAAGCAGTCTATGACGTGGTTGTTCCTGAGTTGTTTGCCCAAGTTGGTCGAGCAAGTGGAAAACGAAAGAAACGCACACTATCTGCACAGGAGGTCACACATCTGCATACGTATATCCTCAGAAACTGTGACGAAATGTTGGAGTACGAAAGGTATCTCAGTTATTAAACTAAATGTCTGGAATTATTTGCCTTCATCAACTAACGACTGTTATGTTACAGGATATACATGTCTCTCGCACGTGTTTACCATTATGGTAAGACAGATGCCGAACTTGCTGTATTGAAAGATGAAGAATTTGCGGACTGGTTGAAATGTTATGTAAGTTAATATAATTAATTACGCTTACTTTTGCATATATGTTTGCACGTTCATTTTTTACTTATTAGATATTACGAATATAATTTTTAGGTTTCCGATAGTAGATCAACTGATCAATCAGTCCCGACATGGTTAGTGGAGGTTTCTTATGGTTTACGCAGCACGGCGATTTCATATCCCAAGTTTTGCACTAGGGGATATTCGTTCAGGATCCATGAGGAAGGACGTCAAAGATCAACTTCGGACTATGGTATTTCGGCGCAATCCGGTGATACCATGTACTATGGGATTTTAAAAGAAATCTTGGAAATCCGTTATCCTGGAATGGTGAACTTGAGGTGCATTGTATTTATGTGCGATTGGTATGATCCATCCAATGGTCGAGGGGTTCGAGTCGACCAGCTTGGTGTTATTTCGATAAATTCAAGCCGCAGATTGCAGTATTTTGATCCATTTATCCTTGCGTCTCAAGCAGACCAGGTATCAATATTTACACTAATATGTTTACCTATGTACTCATACTTAAGGTTTCTTGTTCATGTATAATAACAATATCCACTAATTATTAATAGGTTTGCTACATTCCATATCCTCGAGTTGCCTACCGTACAGATCCGTGGGTCATAGTAACTCCAATAAACCCCAGAGGCAAAATCTATGGCGTTCCAGAACAAGATGCTCTACAACCATCGAGAAGTGTACAAATGTCACCTATTGAGGAGATGAATAACATTGACCTTGTCGTTGATGTCACTTATGTCGGGGATGATCTAGTGCATTCGGACGAAGAGGAAACACGGGGAGAATTTGACGACGATTCAGACTCAATCCCCAGTGATGGTTCTACCGGAGATTCAGAATAAATATTAGTTGTGCTTATTCATGTTAGTCTCTCACATTTGTGCATGTGTTCCTTATAACATTTTACATTTCATAAACAAAACCGATTGTGGACGAAAATCTGAGTATTGCAACTCTAATAAAACATTAAATTTAATGAAACATATATTTTTAACACAATCTTAAACAAGTACAATAAGGAATTGCAAATTTTTAACACCTAACAATTATGGTACAAGTCCACAATAACCTCCCCAAAGGACTATCAGATGTCTGTTTCCACTCCGAACTTACCATTTGTTAAAACCATTTCATGATGTTCTTTCCCTTTTTTTTCTTTCTTGGAGAATCTACAAATCCGTCGCACAATTCACTTTTTATTGCATCAACGTCTACATTTATGTTTGGCTTTTCTGGGCTTTGGGCGAATTGGAAGTCATAGTAATGATCCGTTGTTGGAGATTCTAAAAAACCGTTCCACAAATCTTTTTTGATTGCATCAACATCTAAATTTAAGTTTGGCTGTTCCGGGCTTTGCGCGAATTCAAAGTCATACGACTGATCTTTACCTACGTTTGAAGTACTTGCACCGTAAGTATCTGACTTTTCCACCAAGTCACATGGTGGTTCACCTTCGGTATCCCGCTCTTGATGAAGACATTGTGGCTGCCTATCATAAATGTTGTGGATGTTTGGCGCGAACTGGCTGTCAGACACTACTGTTGCTGTGGAATCTTCTTCATCGATTGGTGAGCACGTATCTAATTCCCATGAGTAAGTGGGAATTTGCTGAGTGAATTCGTCGCATAGGGATTCGGATTCCCACGAGTATTTTGGAACAATGAAAAAATTAGCCACGCCTTTTGTGTTTGAGTCTTCATTAGGAGAGTTGGAAGACATTTTTTTAATAATTTGAAGCTGTACAACATAAAAAACTCGATAGGGAGTATTTATAGAAGACGTTATATGTCTAAACCGTCGATATTCCATCATATACAGTGGCCGTTACCGCCGGAATACTGACGGAATTCAGACAGCACGATGTCGGCAAAGTATGATTGGTCAGTGGGTATGGACGGATTTCCGACGCATTAAATCTGTCGTAAGTAGTGATGAATTTCCGACGGTATTTATACGGAATCAGATGTCGGCAAAGTATGATTGGTCAGTGGGTATGGACGGATTTCCGACGCATTAAATCTGTCGTAAGTAATGATGAATTTCCGACGGTATTTATACGGAATCAGATGTCGGCAAAGTATGATTGGTCAGTGGGTATGGACGGATTTCCGATGCATTAAATCTGTCGTAAGTAATGATGAATTTCCGACGGTATTCATACGGAATCAGATGTCGGCAAAGTTTGATTGGTCAGTGGTTATGGACGGATTTCCGACGCACTACATCTGTCAGTAGTAATGAAGAATTTCCGACGGATTACCGACGGACATAAGTAAGTTTTATATAAGCATCCCGGCTCTGCATTCATTCATAAAAAATTTGAACCCATACTCATAACATAAAATATTCTATTGCGTAATGGCTAATAATGATCTATGGAATTACTATATGCAAAACCGAGCCCCTGGTCAAAACACTCGCAACACACCTCGTGTTCCATCAAGCCCTCCTTACGATAACTTAAATGTTATTGATGGTGAACCGACAATTTCACTCCATCCAACTCAACAATCGCAGAACCAAACGCCCGTAATACCGGGACCTGGCCAAGTCGTACGGCAAGGATTGTTTCGCAAGAGGACTCATGATGCAAAGGTGCTGCAAGGTGAAAGTTCTCAAACACGCCCAACACAAGTACAAAATCTATCATTCATAAATGTAGGTTCTTATCATAATAGGATCACACCATTCTGGACCCAGGTTGCAGAAATTCAATCCCCGCGTTCACAATTTGTGAAAATAAAAAAGGTTTAGGTTTCCGTCCAATTTTATTAACATTAATTTATAGACACATTTTATCTGGGAAGCTAGTATTTATATTTTATTTAATTTTCAGATTGTTGCTATGCTCTCTTCTTTATCCCGCAATGACCAGGGAGATATGCTTGTAACCTTAAAAGATCCTTCGGGAAAAATCGAGGGAACCATGCACCATAACATCTTAAAAAATGACGAGTACAGACTCATGACTGGTGTAGGTGCGGTATTCATCTTGAAGAATGTTACCGTTTGCCGATTTGATAGGACCCCAAAGTACCTAAATATCACAGAGCGGAACATTGTTAAGGTAGTTACACCATACGTTTATAATGATTTTTGGGAATGGTTTTAACTATATTCAGTTACGAATCAGATAATCGGTGCTAATTCGATGATTGCTGAATACCACCCAACGAAAATATGCACCATGGAGGAGGAAGATGAAGAAACTACTGGGTACGAATATGAAACAGTGCCAGACTCCGATGAAGAATAAATAATTTAAACCTCTAAAGCTTTATGTTGCAGTAATAATAAATAATGTCGTACTATTTATTGTACGATTTTATAATGTTGTCATGTTTTTTAATTCCTATTATGGAATGAGAAATAGAGGTGTTAAATATGTGTAATACGTTTCGAAGCCGTACTAATATATTTATGTTTCTTGACTGCGATGGTCAAATTAACATTTTAGCGACATATAATTTTGACAAAGCTTAAATTTAATTTTTAAAAACCTTATAATCAACTTTGAAACCATATGATATACTTTTATATCAAACAACTTAATATTTTTATAAACTTTATAATCAACTTTAAATTTGTAGATAATATTTAAAAGGATTAAGGAAAGAAACCGTCGGAATTCCGTCTTATATGAAAGACGGAATTCCGACGGTTTTGGAGTTATATTATTTGTAAATTTTTTCCCCAAATTTTAAATCATAAAAATCCCAAACCGTCGGCATTCCGTCTTATATGAAAGACGGAATTCCGACGGTTTTGGAGTTATATTATTTGTAAATTTTTTCCCCAAATTTAAAATCATAAAAACCCCAAACCGTCGGAATTCCGTCTTATATGAAAGACGGAATTCCGACGGTTTCTTTCCTTAATCCTTTTAAATATTATCTACATATTTAAAGTTGATTATAAAGTTTTAAAATTTTTAAAGTTGTTTGATTTAAAAGTATATCATATGGTTTGAAAGTTGATTAAAAGGTTTTTAAAAATTAAATTTATTTTAAATTTTATATATTTAAAGTATATATAATTCTTTATAAAAATCTATATAATTAATTATAAAAACCTTGTAATAAACTTTACACCTTAATCACATACTTTAAATTGAAAAAAAAATTCCCAACACCGTCGGAATTCCGTCTTAAAATTTAGACGATATTCCGACGGTTTCGGATTTTTTTATTCTATGTAATTGTAGCAAGAAATGTAGTTTAATTAAAACACCCAAAACCGTCGGAATTCCGTCTTAAATGTAAGACGGAAATCCGACGGTTTTGGGATGTTTTTGATTTTAAAGTTTAAAAGTTCATTATAAGGTTTATAATCACATTATTTGTAATTTTAAAGTTCATTATAAGTTTTAAAGTTATAATCACATAATTTTAGTTTTAAAGTTGATTTTAAAGTTTTAAAGTTCATTATAAGTTGTAAAGTTAATCACCCTAATCACATAATTTTAAAATCACATATATATGTTTGATAGAAATAATGTATTTGTAAGAGAAAATATATAAAAAAATTTACAACTAAATATTTTAAAAGAATAACCGTCGGAATTCCGTCTTAAATGTAAGACGGAAATCCGACGGTAACCCTAATTTGCCCAACCGTCGGAATTCCGTCTTACATTTAAGACGGAAATCCGACGGTAACCCTAATTTGCCCAGCCGCCAAAAGACTTCGTAATCTTCGTCAAAGCGGGAAAACCGTCGGAATTTTTTATTACCGTCGGAAAGCCGTCTGATTTCCGTCGGACCCCCTTTTATATCCACAGCCATCGTCTTCTCCGATCTTAGATCAGAAAACGAAAATTTCTTAAAACCGCCGATTGCTCGCCGATTGCTCGCCGAATCTCCGATTGCTCGCCGAATCTTCTCCTCCGTCGTTAATCTTTCACCAAAACCAAATCAATGTAAGTTTTCCATATTTTATTAGAAATTTTCAAAAAGTGTTCTTCATGATTCGGATCCGAAATTTGTTCGTGGATTAGTTATGAATTTATTCGTGGATTAGTTAATCGGATCCGAAATTTGTTAGTGGATTAGTAACAAATAATTGTTCATGAGAATTGTTAAGAAATTTTTCATTAGGAATTGTAGATTATTTTGAAAATTTTATAAAAATATTGTTAATATTTTTTTTAAACGAATTATGAATTAACAAATTAAGTAAATAAAATTTTTAGGGTTTATGAGGATGTTATAAATTTATTAGATTAGGTTTCAAATAAATTTGCAAATTTTTTGAAATTTGATAATTTTTGGAGTTTACTAATTTTAAGAATTAGATTTTCATTTGTGTTATGTGAGTTTTAGGGATTTATTATGATTTAATATGTAATTAATATATAAATTGTAATTTTCTAAATATCTTATATAGAATATTTGAAGGTAATCTATTTAAATCCGTATAATTTAAAATTTTTATCACATTAATAAAAGACTTTAAACCTTAATAATTTTAACATTATATAAAAATAAGTAAATTTAAAACTTTAAATCCTCTAAATTTAAAATTTGATAAATTTAAAATGTATAACGTCGAACAATTTTTCTATTAATTTAAAATGTTAAATCCTCTAAATTTATATATATGATATATATATACAAAATTTTATGAAAATGTATTAAAATCCTTACAATTTTAAATAACATTAATAAAACAATTTAAACTTTTACAAATGTAAATTTATACATATCAACCCCAACTTAATTCAATGACATAAAACCAATAAATTACATAAAACCCTAATCTCCAATATCCTTAAAAACCATAATGTAAAATTTTCAATTAACTAAATTCCAAAATCTGCAACTCACAAAATCTTATACATTCCAATTTTCATAAATCCCAAAAAATCTAAATCTCCAAAATATGGAAATCGTAGGGCAAATTATGGGGATTTTCATAACTCTAGACGTGGTGCGAGTTCTAGTAGGGGAGGTCGGTCTCCGAGTCAGACCGAGTTCCCCGAGGAAACCCCATTCCCCGAGGAGACCCCATTCCCGTCTCAGCCCATGCCTACAGCCCACTCAGCCCCCAGCTCGTTGACCATCGACCAGGTTGTGGCGCAACCTGGGCGTGATAGGTTGACGCGTCTGGATCCAGACTTGCCACCTAACACGACATGGTAAGTCTTATTTTAATATGTTGTGGATTTAATAATTTTACATAAATATTTAATAAACAATTTAATAGGTTCCAATTCTCACAAAACGATATTACGAGTTCCATCAACGAAATGATGAACTCCATGCTCAATAAACCTTACCCCACGTACAACGACATGCCTCCAGAGGACCAGGACACTTGGTTCCGACAATTTGCGGTAAGAGTTTATTTTATTTGTTTCAATTGTATTTCTTATATGACGCTTAATTTAATTACTAATGCGGGAATGTTTTTTTTTTTGCAGCAAGATTTTACATGGGACCCAGTCCTCACATCCGGGGTCCGAAAGGAGTTCGACAAAAAGGCAAAGAGGAAGTTCTCGTTGAAGATGAACGAGTGGAAAGACAAGTGGTACAAAGAGGGGAAGGTGGCAAAGGTTTTCAAATATAAACCCGCTGAGATGTGGACTGGACTTCTTCGACACTGGGAGTTAGAGGCAACCAAGACGGACTCCGAGAAACACTCGACTAACCGCAACAACGACCGGAAGGGAAGGGAAAAGCGACCCACAACCTCGGTGCGATTAGCAAGGCTTCAGCTGCTCTGAAAATAGTAAGTAATTAAATATTTCATAAAATTTTTGAATTCTGTAACGTAATTGTATATGGTAACAGATGGAGGAGACCGGTGTCTATCCTTCCAACCTCGATATGGTCAAGTTTTCGCACACCAACAAGAAGACCGGTGAAATTGAAGACCCGATTGCTCATGAAATCGTGGAAGCTGTGCAGAGGCGGGAGGAGGAGTTCCTCCAATCGCAACCGATCGTGGAAGGAACTCCGGTGCCAACCGAAGTTCCAGTCGAGATGACCAACCAGTTCACCTTCGAGGTTAGTAACCGTCTCACATTTAATGGAATTTAAACATTATTTTTAATACAAGTTATGACATTTGAAAAAATAAATTTTTGTAGGCGACACCCAAGACCAGAGGCCGTGTTTACGGCCTCCCTGAGGAGAGTAGCTCGTCTGTTGCGTCGGTTCGATATGATCGTCATAGGAGGTTGGAGGCGGAAAACCGAGAGCTGCACGACCGGCTTAGGGCAGTGGAGGAAGCGAGAGCGAGAGATAAGGAGGAGGCCGATGCAAAATTCAAAGCGATGGAAGAAAAGATGACCAACTTCTTCAGAACCGGGAGGCCGGAATAGGCCTTTTAGAGTTTTAAATTTGATTGTAAAACTGTAAAACACATTTTAATTTTATTAGTTTGTAATTTTAAAATTTAATATATTTTATTTTAAATAGTTTTTATTTTTCATTATTAAAAATATTAATATATTATATTATTAAATTAAATAATTTTTAAAAAAAAAAAAAATTAATTAAACCGTCGGAATTCCGTCTGTTAGTCAGAAAACGGAACCCGTCGGAATTCCGTCTGTTATGGCCAGAAAACGGAACCCGTCGGAATTCCGTCTGTTATGGCCGGAAAACGGAACCCGTCGGAATTCCGTCTGTTATGGCCGGAAAACCAACCACTGTCGGAATTCCGTCTTTCATCGCCGGAAAACAAAACCCGTCGGAATTCCGTCTCCTTTGGGTCGCCGACATAATTCCGTCGGGATTCCGTCGCAAACAAGCGACGGATTTCCGACGGTTTTTGTTTTTCCGACGTGATAGAAACGACGGCATGTTCCCGTCGGAAACCGTCGGAATACGTCCTTTTCCGACAGCTTACAGACGGTTTTGGCCGTCGGAAAAGGCCCTGTTTTCTTGTAGTAACAGATTGTTCAAGCTCCCCAAGAAGAGACAGTAGATATCATCAAACCCACAAAACAACCTAACAAAACAGAACATTAATTAAATGGAGTTGAACCTTAAAACAGAAGAGAAGCCATCAAGATTTGCATCTGTGTATGCATGTATACTATCACTACCTTTGGTGGATGGGAAAAGAGTCAGAGGGACGAACATAAGCCAAAACAGCTGCTTGTCCGAAAGACATGGAGAAAGTGTTGAGAGAGTGACGAGATAAGAAATCTTTTAGGGTTTCTTCTGGAAGCTTTGGCTGTTTTGAGCATTTCTTTGATGCCGGACTGTGGAGTTCCTCCGGCGGATGAGCAAACGCCTCGTGAAATATAGCCAACATTTTTATTCTTCGAGAGAGAGAAACCAAACAATTTCAAATATATTAAATCATTTAAAAACAGATTTTCCTTATTTTAAATTTTAATATTTCGAAAATTAATATTACATATATATATATATAACAAAATTAAGGGTAATCTTGGATTATTAAAAAATTAAAACTTAATGGGACAAAGACAAGTTCAAGGGGCATTTACAAAAATGCTACATTTCCCATACCACTTTTCAAATATGCCACACTTGTATTATTTTCTTACCAACATGCTAATAAAAAATATGTTCAAAAAATTTATATCTCAAAATATTCAATATTAAAAAATGTTTTGATCGCCCACAAACCTTAAATCCCAAAAACTAAACCCTAATATAACATAATTAACCCAAACATAAATGATTTAAAAATTGGGAAAAAGTGATAGTGGCATTTTTGAAAAATGGCATATTAAAAGTGACATATTTTGAAATTTCTCCAAGTTCAAAGTGTCCTAATTTTACAAAAAAATTTAAAAGCATGGGGTTAACCATTTTATATATTAAATTCATCATTTTTATTTGGATGAACGTAAGTTTGATGTTGAATCTACATTAGAGAGGCATATAATATTTTGTCTATAACAACTCAAGTGGTAGAGAAAGAGAGTGAGACAGAGCTAGTTTCGGAAAAACTTACGAAGATAAATTTGAATCGCAATAACACCTATGTTAATATAGGTGATTTTAATGAGATTGCCGAAAACTATAATGAAATTTGGGTTTATGCGGACGACATGTTACCTAATTTAGATATTGCTTCCCTAAGTAACAATTTAGACGGATTATACAAGCTTTATAACCCTGAAAATGAGTCAACTAGACTGGCTAGCTTTTAGAATAGAAATTATAAAATTAGACAATCTTAATATACTTATCGTAAATATGAAGATTTTATTTTGTTTCATATTTTCAGAGTGAAATGTGTACTTCTTGTATAAAAGAGTTTAAATACACGGTGACCTATTTATTATATGGTTTCTAACACATGACAACCAGCAAATCATTTATGTTTGATTTAGTATATGAAAATTGTCGATATAAAATTGAATATTTAGATTTTCATTGTGTAATTAGATGTGGTCCTTTGAAAAAAAATGTATTTAACTTTAATTATATGCAGGTGTGGTCTAAATGACGGATTGACTGAGCAAATATTTAAACTATCCAGTTAAAGAAATATTAAAATATGATTAATTTGTTTCTTTCCCTATTAAGCAAATATTTGAACTATCCATTATGCAAATATTTGAACAACAAAGTTCGGACATTAGCGTTATTGCGAAAGACTCTAAAAACTCGAGTCCCCATCATTATTGCCAAGAGCAATACTAACGAGTCAGTTCCAAAACCTCTCAGCTTAGTATCGCTGTCAGATTCTCGAGGACAAACGCAAAAACAAAATTGTTTGAAAATACTACTTTACATCCGGCGTCATGGGAGCCTCTTTGAATAGAAATCTGCCTCCGACTGCTATTATCGTGTTTGAGCAGCTACAAGAACCATCTTTAATATATATATGCTATACTTTTACTACTTTTTAATATATATTATTTATGTTTTTAATAAATAAATGATTTGAATGTAGACTTAAAAAGTTGTTTTTAGTGTTTTTTTGGATGTGAGAGTTATTTCAGATAATTATAGCAATTTTAGATATTTGTTTTGCGCAAATATTTTTCATACTTTTTTGCGTATCATATTTTTCATCAACAAAATTTTCATACTTTTTTTGTGCAAAAAATATGTTGCATCTTTTTATTTCTTAGATTCTTTTTTTTTTTGTGCGCATCATATTAAGAAAATTTTGTTAAGAAAAAGTATGATCCACAAAAAAAATTTGAATCTAAGAAGTATAACAAGATGCAACATATTTTTCTAATTTTCTTTTTGCAGAAAATGTTAATATCACTACTAAATGAACATTTCAGGATTTACAAATTGATCGGAAACAAAATGTTTTTCCTAAGATTTGGTCTCATTTTTAACCAAAAGCAATCATTAATTTTTTAATTCATGTCACTATTTTTTATTGGATCGTCTCTTATTCATTTTTCAACTTTAAATTCTAAATTAAACAAAAGCTTTGATTAACCAGACCCGAATAGTAATATTTACAAATGAAAATTTATGGAACAAAAAGATGCACTATATGCCTATCAATTGGTGTTACTGTTCAGATAGCATCGAATTTAGGCAATACATAACCAAAGAAAAGTAGCATTTAAAGGAAAATATGTGTTGAGTTGTGTGGCAAAAGCAGGCCGTATTTCTATGTCGGACACAATCAATACTCACTAGCTTTGTACAATATGTTTATGGACACATATACCTTATAATTAGACCATATATACACTCTTTTGTCAAGATCTCTAACTATGCATATAAAAGAGAGAGATTAATGCGTTGTCCTATACTCTTATTCTCAGGCTTTAACGATCTGTGACCGCCTTTTTAATTTATATGCAATTTTAAATACAATTAAAAAGGTTTATGATTAATCAAGGGCGATTTAAAGAAAGATTTATATGAAGGTGTACCATATTATATGATTTGATCTCCTATAACTTGTTAATTTAACATTCAAAAAAACTAGGACATATATATCCAAAATAACTTTACAAGACTTGTTCATGAACGACTAGAAGACATAACTTATTTTGACACTGGGAATCACCGGACAAGGATGTAGATTTTCAATCCAATTTAACATATAAATATTATACGAACAAAGGCACGCCCAAAATTTTCCAAACTCATTTTCACAACTAGTCCTGGGCATAAAATCCGTACCCAATACCCGAACCCGAACCCGACCCGAAAAACAGAGTTCGGTACTACGGTTAGTGAGTTTTACCCGATCGGTTTTAGATTTAAAATTTTCGTATACCGGATCGGGTTTGGGTAATAGCCGAATACCGAATTAAAACTGAAGTAAACCGAACATTAATCTCTAAGACGCCTAACACTCGTGTAGCCGCCTAACCCTAAACACAAGGAAGAGATGAACACTCAGTTACCAAGGCGATATGTATGGTCAAAAACTCCCACACTTCGACCAACAAGGGACCTAGAGTTGAGCGTATTGGAAGCTTGCTCACCACACTATTCCGCCATCTCAGAATGGATTTATCAGATGCTTCTTGCGTCAACGAGCTGGCATGGTTGGACAAGAAGCACCTGCTCCATTCCAAGATCATCATCAAACAGAGCGTGTACCAATTCATAGCTGCAAACGGGGAATCCAATTTCATCAAGCTTCCGAACATGGCCATCATATAGCTCAACACGATGGATGATCTTGCGTTTTAGCCGCCTCCGGGGCATCTTGTGCCGAATCCAAACCGTTTTTCTTTAGCTGCCAGATCGAGCACCTGCTCATGTAGGAGCACCTCCAGACCGAGCACCTGCTCGCAACCTGACTCCGAAGATGCTGGCCCTTCAATCCCACGCCTGACATATCACACCATCCCTCCCAAAGGTGACTTTTATCTCCCACACATCTCTGATGATGCTGATGGTGCTGAGTACAGGAAGTGGATGATCCAATCCACGAAGTAGAACAATAGCCTCATGCAGAGGATTATGGAAACACTCTCCAAAGGATGTTGCCACGCCACTGCAGCAAGGGACGCTCAGCCAGTTCCCTCAAGATCATTTTCAGGCTCGGGTCAGCCATTGGCAAGGAAGAAGGGGAGGACGCGTGGCGATGGAGGCGATGAAGCTTCTACTCGGTAATATTTTCTTTCACTCTTCTATCATCATTGTATTATCCATGTTTATTTCTGTTTTCATTTGAGTCTCCAATCTCTTGAAGTTTTTCACACCGGAGACGGTGTGATCTAAGTCCGGGGGAGCAGTCTTGCTTTTGAGTTTGTATTTTTATTTTATTTATATTTTGTTTTATTGAGTCAAAACTTTGTAGGGAATTAGGACTTTATCTTATGATGATATTTGAACCATCTATGTTTAATCTTCTCTCTAGTGACCATTTTTACAGAGCATGGGTACAAGGAACAGCTAGAACACTTTGATACACTATCTTCCAGGTTTCAGATTGACCAAAATTTCCTCTCGTTACTGGCACTAGATTAGGGAAACGAACCATATTTAGGACTCCTTATTCTTTTTACCACTCTTGTTGTTCCTGGATAGCTAGCTCATTTTTAGCTAGTACCCTCCTTAACCATTACCTCTTTTCAAACTCCTTGCATTCTTGTTACTTCATTGTCACATGTGCAGCATATGCGCAAAAGGACCGGAGAGAATCGAGTCGACACTGCATCTAAATCACTCTTTTAGAAGAATGAGCACCTGCTCCGAAGGGTCGAGCACCCGCTCCTATTTTCAAAGACGATTTTATAATGAGGAAGGAATAGCAATGATGAGCTCCACTTGGGTATTCACATTAATTCTATCTATCTTGGTGTTTGAGAGACACATACTTGTAATTTAAACCCTCTAAATCATCATCATCCTAAAAAAAAAAAAAAAAAAAAAAATCGATGATGAAGGGTGGTAAATCTGTAAAATAGTGTCTCTATGCACAGTGAATGTACCCAAGATGGACGAAGTGTTAGAGAGATTTGGAGAAGAAAGAGTGGTTTAGAGAATTTGGATATCAACGAACTTATTCTCTCGCAATTTTGTGCGATATCCTGCATCCTCTACGAAACATCGGGTAACCCTTAAACACTTTAAACACTTTGAACTCCACCCCCAAATGGCCTTACACCCTTAGCGCCGTCTACCCTAAAAGGGTGCCTTTAGCGAGATCCTCAATCATACTTTGAATGCGTTGAGTTTGTGTTTGGGAAATGGCTTGGTTGAGAAATGTGTTGAGGTTGTTTTTGTAAAGCTTTGCTACTGGTAATCTGAATTATGTGGTCTGCAAATTGAAGGTTATTAACTCGGTTCACTGAGGATAAAAGAGTTCCCGCATTTTCAAACCTCTCTCTTTTACTAATTTCTGAATTTTTTTTAGGACAAACAAATATCTAAGTCCGGGGGAGTTGATATATTTGTATTTTAACCTCTTTTACGTGTTGTTTTCTATTGTTTTTTTATTCTTTCCAGTTCTTTTTGTGGCTTTTCAGGTTCTAGGAAGCTCTCGGGCATGGATTGGAGTTATTGGAGCTCATTGGAACAAACGAGGCAGAATTGGAGCAAAAAGGCGATTTTCCCTAACCGAGCACATGCTCGGTTTGCTCGCTAGAGACTTGAAGAATTCTCCTCCCTGGAATCCAGACCGGTCGATCCAACCAAGAGACCGACCGGTCCCGACCTGAAGACTCAAAGCCAAAGATCGTCCTGGAATCGATACCAACCGATCCACTTCCAAAGACCGACCGGTCCCGACTAAAGACTTGAAGACCGAAGGCCCGCTGGGAGTGGGACCAACCGGTCCCATCACCAGACCGACCGGTCGGTCACCAACAACCAAGTTGCCTTAATTTTTATTATAAATAAGAGGCAGCCACCCATCCATCCAGCAATTCCATTTTTCCATTTTCCATTCTGCTTTCACATTTTCCCGAGACTAGACTCATTTGTTCCAAGTTTTTGAGACTCTTCAAGTGTTCTTCATTCCTTTGGATTTGGTTGTAAGATTTGGAGGATCATCCCACATTCCTATTGAGAAGAATTCTAAACCCTAATTCTTTTTCGTATCATCATCATCATGAATTCTCTCTATTGTTTTGCTGCGTTTGATCTCTCCATGTCCGAGTAGTCCATTAGCTAGATTAGGGGCTTTCAATGGTGATTTAGGATTGATTAGTGACTGAGCCAAATAGGATAGATTATCATATATCTTCATCAATCGGAAATCGTAATGCTTAGGCTAATTTGATCACCTAGTCTATGAATTTTAGTTAAACTTATTCACGACAGTGCTCTAGGTTGCTAGATAAGCCATTGGTGAGCAATTGGTGTGTAACCAACGACAGTTGATTGTTACCATCAATTGTGAACAAATTGAACCCATTCGATAATGCTTGTCAACATCTCTAAATTCAAACGACAGTTTAGGCATTTAGGTTGTTAGACAAAGATATTGATGCATCACGAGAGTGGGGCAATATTACTTTTATGTTTGAGTTCTAGACCGTACTTAAATTGAATCCTGAATAGTTGCTCAGTCCTTAGTCCGAAATCACTGGTGAATGACCTTGATCTAGTGTTTTTCTTTATTGAATTTACATCGTTTAATTTGCTGTTTCGTTTCTCTGTTTCATTACAACCAATTCCCATTTTATCTTAGCTTTAATTTAAAATCCATAATTTCATAGTGTAACCTTGGTCTCTGTGGATTCGATACCTTTTATACTACTGCAATTGTCTGTGCACTTGCGGATTTATTTTGGGTTAAAACTTTACAACATCAATATGCTTAAACTAACCCTAGAGCTACTTTCTCAAATTAAGAGACCGCGTGCAGTACTTAGGGTATTGAAATCGACAAGGAATATGATTACACAATAGATTTAAAAGTTTGAATTAAACTAAGCAGAATAATGTGTATGTAAAACGATTGCAAAAACAGTAAACAATGATGATTGATAAACTTTAAATTCAATAAAAAAACAAACACTAGGCCTTAGGAAATTCGCAGGAATGATTACAAATTGAAGGATAAACTTACTATCGGGATATTAATGAAGTGCAATTCTAGATCTCGAAACACTAATGTAAAATAAATCAATTGTCATTGCAAATATTATCTATGTCTAAACCCTAGAAATCCAACTGTCGTTGTGAATTCAGATTGATTTAAACAAGCGTTAAATTCAGGTTCAATATGTTAACAAGATCCAAAGCCAAATTTCTTTGCGAATTGAATCTTTGCTCACCTATTAGTTCAAGTAATCTAATAATGTTGTCGCATCTATTAAATAACCTATGATATCTAATTCAGACCTAAATCAGAGTTAATGCAATCAAGGTGAAGAATAAATATGAAGCAACCCCAATAGTGAATAAACCCTAACAACTTTTCATCATCCTTTGAAAACTCTAAAACCTAATTAAGAAACTACCCAGACATAACGAATGAAGCAAACCTCATATAAAATAAATATATATATATATATATATATATATATCTTAAGATTCAATAAAAGTAAAGTGTAGGCCTAAATAACGGATGCAAAAACGTATTTATAAAGTCTCAAAACCGACTGGAACACTTTTGTAAACTTCTGGAACTTCCGGGCAAAAACGGCAATTTTTTAAAACTTGATTTTTCTTTGATCCGCATGGGTGTCGATCGACACAAGAGGTGGTGTCGATCGACACCAAGTCTGAAAAACGATTCTTCACTTTGACACTTCGACGTCTTCTTCCAAAACGCTCCAAATAGCTCCATAATCTCCAATTATGATCCAAATATCCATAAAACTATAATTACTCTAAAACATATGCAAAACTCCGAATAGACTCTATAAAATAGACTTATATCATGGTCGAAAACGTGTAAAAACCATGCTATATCAACTCCCCCAAACTTAGCTTTTTGCTTGTCCCAAAGCAAAACCGATGTACTCACTCCTTTTGGATCCACATACCTGCAAACTCAATTCGGTATGATGTGTCCCTTAGAAGCTTAGTAGTCCTTCAGATTGATTCCAAACCCCTTAGAGAAACTTAGACTTTCTGTTGCAAACCCCTTTCATTTATTTAGGTGCGGTCTCGTCAAGGGAATATCGATCGTTGGACCTTCAAGATTCTTTCCCTTCTTTTAACATTTTCCTACGTTTCACCCTCTCTCTTAACTCCATAACTGTTAATCCAATTAAGAATATCATAAAGATGCATGCCATTTTCTTTTGCTTCTCCAATTGATTTTTTTTTCTGATTGTACTTTTTTGCTTGAACTACACTTTTCGGTAGACTTTTTTATTTCCTTGGCATCTCTATGATTTCTCAAGATCAGTGCTCATTACTTTTGTTTCTTGTGAGAAGACAGGGTCATGAGGCTTTTTTCGATCTAAAACAGTTGTATCATCACCATGAAGAAGTTTCAAGAGTGGTATGTCCTGGCTTTCTAGTGTTGAAAGATGAATCAAGTTCTGCGATTACCAAGCCCCAAGACGAGAAATTAGAGTTCATTAAGGGTAGGGTCTGCAACATCTTTTGTGACGTTCTCCAGAAATCTGACCTCGCTCCGTTAAACCAATGCAATTGCAGTTACCCGCCTAGTAAAACCAACCAACTTCCATTGGTAATGGAGGAAACTTTAACCCAAATTAGAGTTTTAACCCAAAAATTTTAAAATTGACTCTTTAAACCCAAAAATAAACACAATAGTTAGCAACTACCTCTCCCAGACTTAAACAACACTGTCCCTAGTGTTATTAATCCTAAAGTTGGTGAAAAAAAAGTAAAACAAACTTGAAATAAATTGAAAAACGAAGAAGACTGTTACATGTCGAGGGGGTGTCGATTGACACTAATAGGGTATCGATCAACACCTATGATTTTGATCTGATCGATCGACATGGTCGATCCGCAGCTCCTTTGAAGTTTTTTTTTTAATCACTTAATACTAAAACCAAAAGTTAGTAAATTAAATAAAACGAAAATAGTATACTTACCAGCGGTTTGCCTCCTACTAAGCACTTATTTTCACACTTTAAATCAGGAGATTTAGAATTGAGTTCAGGAAGGGGGTACCTTTGCTCTATTGGAGGTTCGTGGGTTGTGAGATGTGGAATTATCTGTTCAGCAACAGATGATGGACTAGATTCCAGCTCCTTGATTAGATCGTCATCTATTGAAATTTCCACAGAAAAAGTCTGACCATCAATGGTGGATTTCTCCCTAGTCTTGTCCATGTCAATATTCATGACCACATCACCTAGATTAAGCTTGATTTTCCCTTTCCTCACATCAACTGTAGCACCAACTATAGCTAAAAGGATCTTCCCATGATAAGAGAGTCTTGAGGTTCTTCATCATACTCCAAAACTACTAAGTCTGTAGGAATTATGCAGTCTTCGATTCTAATCATAACATCCTCTAAAACACCTTCTGGGATTCCCTTTGATCGATCAGCCACGATAAAAATCCTAGTTGGCTTGAAATTAGTCACTCCAAGTCTAGCTGCAATAGAGAGTGGCAGCAAATTAATCCGAGAACCTAAATCATAAAGAGAATGAGGGAAACTTCCTGTTAAGACTGATCAATTGTGCAAAAAGTTCCCTGGATCCGGTAGCTTCACAGGAATCCTACTCTGAATCATGGCACTGACTTCTTCAGACTATCACCTCCTTCTTCTTCTTCTTTGGTACTCGAGCTGGGATCAAGAGAATCGCTATGATATCTCTGGTAAGCAGTGCTCCTTCCTCAAGACTCACACCATTTACAACCCCTCTTGACATACCTCTTTAAAACTGGTGAAAGCTTAACCGCATCGACTAGAGGCATCTCAACCATGATCTTGTCTATCATCGCCTAGAAAATAGCTTCTTTGACCTCTTATTTAGACCTTTTAGCTCCGGGGAATAGAACCTTAGGCTTGTAGATGTTTTCCTATGAAGTAACCGCAATTGACGCAAAATCAGGACCAATCTGTGTCAGGTGTCGATCGACACTCCCAGGTGGGTGTCGATCGATACTTAACTTTTGTGTCGAAGTCTGATCGATGTTGGAGAAAAACATTTCAGGATTTCTGGGGGTGTCATTCGACACTCTCCATCTGTGTCGATCGATACTGACTTCTTTTCTCCATAATTGTGAATTTCTTCAAGTGTCGATCGACACACATCCTTAGTGTCGATCGACACTGCCTCTGCAGTTCCAAATTCAACTATAAGCTCCACGAAATCATCTTTAATTCCTACTAGATCGACATTGCAAGCACGTTTGGGGTTAGTATCAATCTTCGCAGGAAGAAACCCCATTTTGCTCTTGATAGATTATGCTGTTTGAGCAACCTGAACATTCATCTTCTTGACATGAGTGCTCAACGCTTCAATCTTTCCATCCAAGTCCTGATACATCGCATCCATCTTCCCATTAAAGCTCACTGTCATCTATTGCTGTCCTTCTAGGAGATGCTCCAACATAGATGTCATCTCATTATCTTGTTCTGGTGGCTTCTGGTAAGAAGAAGAACCATAGTTCCTTTGGTAGTTGTTGCCCTGAAACAGCTTCTAATAAGACAAAGAACAATAGCTTTGCTGGTTACCAAACCTCTAAAATCCAGTCCCATTGTTGTAGTTCACATCCTCCTCTTCAGTCTCAACCTCTTGAGCAATCTAGACTGACTTATTTTCCACTAGAATGTTGTGCACAGAGTCCAACTTAGCCTTCACCTCAGCAATCTGACTTCCATCCATGTTCCCGCCTAGCTACTTCCTCTCAATGTTTATGTTCTTGGTACTGTTGCTAGAAGCCAAGTTCTCGATAAGCACAACTGCGTTCTCTGGAGAGTTGGTATTAAAGTTCTCACTGCTTGCTGCATCCAACGCCATTTGGTACCTCCAATCCACTCCTCTTAAGAAGATTCCTTGCAATTGTACATCGCTCAATCCATGATGAGGACAATCTCTCTGATAGGACTTTAATCGCATCCACGCAGCCCTGAATGCTTCTATCGGACCTTGACAGAATGCAGAAATCTTCATCCTTAAATCCTCGAACCTCGCATCATCAAAGAGGTTATTCAAGAACGCGTTCTTGGTGTCCTCCCAAGTAGTCAGCGATCCTGGTTCAAGATGCTTAAGCCAATAAGATGCATCCCCACTAAGAGAGTAGGGGAAAACCTTGCATAACAGGTAGTTACTAGACACACCATTAGCCTTGATGCTAGAAGCTAAATCCTTAAAGTTCTCTATGTGGTCCATCAAATGCTCGTGAGGAAGACCATGGAAAAGATTTTGAGCTACCAGGCTGAAATAAGCATGCTTCAGCTCGAAGTCGTTCCTCTGAAAGGTAGGTAGATAAATCGCAGCTTGATTCTCATAAAACAGGTATTGACAATTATAATCTCCCAAGGTGTGTCCTCACTCAACAATCCTGTTGTTCCACAACAAATTTGGTCGGATCTGGTGCTGGTGTCGATCGACACCATCTGGGTGTCGATCGACACCCACATTTTCTTCATGTCTCTCGACAGCTCCTTGGTATCAAACGACACCACCATCTAGATGCTCGACAATCTCTTCGACGATCAAAGTACCATCGTCATTGATCCTCTCTCCCTGCTCGTTCTACCTCAATCCTACCGGATCATGCAGAATTCCATCACCTCCTGGAACTACAACAAGTACTTGTCTAGCAGCCATCTTAGCTTCTCTGACTGCTCTTCTGTTGTCGCGTTTTAAACGTGCTAGTTCCTGAAGATTGTGCTCAACGAACTTCTTCTCTTGATTGCTCCTAGAGTTGCGATATAACATGCATCTGAAACCAAAAAGATAAAATCTAGTTTAGTAAAACAAAAAAAAAGAAAAATATTTAGACAAAATTCTAGTAATAAAAATCTAATGGCATTGATTCCCCGGCAATGACGCCAAAATTTGATATACTCAAATTAACTCTTGAGCTACTCTCTCAAATTAAGAGATCGTGTGCAGTACTTAGGGTATCGGAATTCACAGTTAATCAGATTACACAATAGATTTAAAAGTTCGAATTAAACTAAGCAGAATAATGTGAATGTAAAACGATTGCAGAAACAGTAAACGATGATGATTGATAAACTTTAAATTCAATAAAAGACAAACGCTAGGCCTTAGGAAATTCGCAGGAATGATTTCAAATTGAAGGATAAACTAACTATCGGGATATTAATAAAGTGCAATTCTAGAACTCGAAACACTAATGTAAAATAAATCAACTGTCGTTGCAATTATCATATATGTCTAAACCCTAGAAAGTCAACTGTCTTTCTCAATTCAGATTGATTTAAACAAGTATTAAATTTAGGTTCAATTTGTTAACAAGATCCAAAGCCAAATTTCTTTGCGAATTGAATCTTTGCTCACCTATTAGTTCAAGTAATCTAATAATGTTGTCGTATCTATTAAACAACCTATAATATCTAATTCAGGGCTAAATCAGAGTTAATGCAATCAAGGTGAAGAATATATATGAAGCAATCCCAATAGTAAATAAACCCTAACAACTTTTCATCATCCTTTGAAAACCTTAAAATCTATCTAAGAAACTACTCATACATGACAAATGAAGCAAACATCATATATAATATAGATATCTCTTAAGATTCAATAAAAGTAAAGTGTAGACCTAAACAATGGCTGCGAAAACGTATTTATAAAGTCCCAAAACCGACTGAAACACTTTTGTAAACTTCTGAAACTTCCTGGAAAAAACGGCAATTTTCCAAAATTTGATTTTTCTTTGATCCGCATGGGTGTCGATCGACACCATAGGCACATTTCTGAAAAAATGATTCTTTACTTTGACACTTCGACGTCTTCTTCCGCAATACTCCAAATAGCTCCATAATCTCTAATTATGCTCCAAATATCCTTAAACATGTAAATACTCTAAAACATATGCAAAACTTCGAATGGACTCTATAAAATAGACTTATATCATGGTCAAAAACGTGTAAAAACCATGATATATCAGTCAACTACAAAATGCAAAAGTTTGTGAGGGTGTATTCAGAGAAGCAGCAAACAAGATGCTTGTGATCGGAGAGTTACCACTGTCATTTATAGACAGTTTGGCTTTCAAACACTATGTAGGTAATCTATGTAGGTAAATCTATCCAAGCCTCATTCAAGAAGGACAGCAACCAGAGACATTGTGAAGATGTATGTGGACAAGAATGTTGCTCTTAGACAATAGTTTCAAACTACCACGCAAAGAGTGTCACTCACAACTGATATATGGGTTTCTCAAGTGACAGGTAATGGTTTCCATCATTTTTTGTTTCATAATCTTCATTATTATTAATGATTATGATTACACTTTATTTGATTGACACTTACGATTTCTTTCAATGTGCAGGTGTTAGTTTATGGTTATAACACCACACTTCATTGATAAGCATTGGCGTTTAAAGAAATTGATCATTGGATTCAAATACTTCACTAACCACAAATGTAAGACCATTGCCAATACACTTCTAGAATGTCTAGGTGAATGGGGAATTGAGAAGGTTTTATGTGTGGCCGTAGATAATGCATCAGCCAATAGTAATGCAATGAATAGGTTTCAGACTAGTTTCTCCTTACTATCAAATGAGTCTTTAGTTATGAATGGTGATTACATGCATATGAGATGTGCTAGTAATATCATTAAATTAATAGTTAAAGATGGATTAGCTGATGTAGATAGAAATGTCACTGTCGTAAGTAATGCCATCCCATATGTTAGATCTGGAACAAATAAGAGAGATGCATTTAAACAAAAGGTAGTAGGAAGAATGACTAGAGGTAGTCTGCCACTAGATGTGAAAACCAGATGGAACTTTACAATGATTATTTCTTGGAGATTGAGAATGAGAAGAAAATAATTGGACCTCCTTCTTTGGCTGATTGGCATGGGGTACAAGGGATGGTTAAGTTCTTAGGTATATTTTACCAATCTACTTTGGTAGTGTTAGCTTCTACAACTCTTAATGCACACAAATGTTACGGTGAGATAGTTAACACGACAGCTGCTATGTAGTTTTCCTGATGCTGATGTGAAGGTAAAGGCTGAAGACATATTCAAGAAGTTTGATAAGTACTACGATGGACTCAAAAACATCAGCAAGATGCTGATAATTGTCAGTGTGCTTGATCCAAGGAAGAAGATGCAGTTTGCTAACATGTGCCTTGCAGAGATGTATGGAGTAGATAATCTTTCAGCTATTAGTTTAAAAGAATCAGTTTTGTTGGTGCTACGGGATATGTAAAAGGAGTACTCAGACAGACACAATAATGCATTTCCTCAACCCAATGTGTAACCTGATCAGCCTCCAGGTCCTTCTTCATCTCAAATTCAGTCTCAGAGTTCTCAAGACCAGCAAGCAGATAGATTTTATGACTCTATTGATGAGGAGATGTTAGATGATTATAACTGTAACACCCGGTTCATTGAGTCAACTTAATATGATTTCATTGCTCTTACAAGTTTTCTTACATTGTATGGTAAATTACAACATTTCTAGACTAAATATTACACTGCATTGGGAAAGTCTTCACCATTACCGCTGCTCCATCCTTGTCATCCTCTGGTCTACCTCCTTGGTTACCTATCCTGCCACTTTGGTAAGGGGTGAGTATTGAATACTCAGTAAAACGATCTTTTACGTTTCACGATTTAACATATCCTAAATTACATGTAGCTATTGTAATCCCCATATAGTACCCCAGTACTATGCATCAAGGCACTTCATAAGTGACCTTCACATTTATCCATTCAATTCTCAAGTTTCCCTTCCGTCCTAAGCAACGCTTAATCCGTAACCATTTTTGAGTAACCAAGAACATTTCTATCAACTGGTTAAACAACTATCATTTCTCATCAGCAATCTCTCACGAAAATGCCGTTATTCAGCCCGTCGGCGGAATTTCTACTTTCTTTTCATCTAAAAATACATGTGGTCAAGTCAGGTCTTTGTGCCACTTTTTCAGGCCAAACACAAACAAGGCGAAACGTATGCCCATATATACGCCTTATGCAATATATAATTCTGGTGGCCTTGTGAACTGATTATCCTACATTTATTATGTATTCTACTCTAGACTTTTTCCTATAGTTCACAAGCAATGTTTCTACTTCCATTTTAACTTAGTCTTTAATACCTCTATGTTCTCAAACAATAGCCGAAGCATTTCATACAATATCTTTGCCCCGTATGGTCGGCCCCTGGTAAGCATGGTTATCCCAATACGTTACCCATGACAACATCTATGGCCATACAGAAGCCGGCTCTGCAAAAATACACACATAAAACTATCCGTTAATTGTGGAAGACTCAGATACCAAATTGCACTCATATAGTATATGTTCTTCCTCTAACCCCGGATCGTATAAGTCTTAGCTTGAGTTTACTTTATCCTCTCAAGCGCTTCTCAAACTAATTTTACCAATAGACTTATTGTCGGGTTGACTAAGGATAGATCAAGCAACATTTACATTTGCTCATCTCAATCCTGTCTGGGTAATTTACCCTAATGGTAAAGGAACCTGGCAAACAAGCAAACCAGAGGGTTAAGACATCTCTTACGATCAAATTCCTTATTTTAGTTATACTTATCCATATAATGAGTCCCCAGAGGTAACCACAAAGTTACATGAGTCAATATCTCATTCCACATTACGGTAGCATAGTTTCTGCGTAACAGAACCTATAAACAAGTACTTTCTCAACTTAGATAGTCCTCACTTGATCGTCTATCTTACCATAGCTCTATTTCCATGATTTAGAGATGATTGATCGAGTCATTTACCGATGACTGCGATCGGATCAACACTTGGCTCATTGTAGCTCCCTAAAAGAGTATAGCTATGCCTATGCAAGACTCAATTCAAAAATAACAGTAACCCATCATTTCACACTTCCAAAACAATCTTAATAATATGAAATGTGATTAGGACTATAGAACTGTAGGAATTCACACAGGATTTACCGGTTTAATCTCTATTAAACAACCTAGCGAAAGTTCCTTTGCCTAGGATCTAGGGTTTGTAAACTATGAATCTTACAAGAACGGATCTCGAATATACCTGGAGTTTATGCAGCGGAATTGAATCAGGGATTCGAGATCTATAGCGCCCCAAGTGTTGCGCCTCTACCGTTAGTCCACACGCACACAAACTGGAATCCGCCGGAATGCTAGTACCGGTAATCGGATCTCCTGGGGAATCACCGAGTTCTAAAGAGGTGGCTGCGACTAACAAGATTCCGTCTCAAGGTCGTGCCTATTATCCTATATATAGGCCCTTGAGAAAACCCTATTAATTCTGAACCGAACCAGAATCAATTGTGTCATTAAACCGAAATCACTATTTCGGTTCTGCCTTCGTGTCGATCGACACAACTCTTTGTGTCGATCGACACACCCTCTAAACTCGTATATAATGTGTATCTTATACACATTACCTAGATCATTACTCTTAATGATCATTCCCTCATAAAGCTCATCCAGCTTGCTTAGGTGTGTGACCCTGTAAGATCATATAATACTAGCAATGAGTTCATAACTCATAGATCATCAGAGGTTTCTAGCAAAACGTCATGACCACCTAGTATTATATGAATGTCTAATCTCGACAGTACAACTATCACTAGAGTGGATACAAGTGTGATTTCAGGACATTCCCAACAATCTCCCACTTGTACTGGAATCAACTATTCCCATAATCCCTTCGTCTCTATATCTCGATATGGCATAAGGCAAGATCCGTGTCATCCTTATTACAGCCATTATCACGTTCATCGAACTCCGATTTATACTGAACAAAAACAAACGACTGACAATCACCTCGTTTGAGCGCGGCCACGCATTTCTCAGTATCAAATCTTCGAAGGGCCCTGAGATATTTATCTCCTGTTATATAGGAGGGACAAATCCCATCTTGTTCCATCCCTGTTCCTTCACACACTTCATGATACGCCCAATCAATGCCTTTATAGTCACCTGTTACGGATAACGTTTGACAAAGTCAAAGCGGACCAATTCATATGTAAGAAATCATGATGAACTCAGGTCTAAGGACTATACTCTATAGTCGTAATGGGAAACTCTTATGACACTTATATAACTATCCTGTAGAGTTCCCATTAGCGGGTCATGCCCGATCATATGTTCTCCAACATATATCTATGTGATTGACTTTAATACTCTTATTAATGACTCCATGAAACTTAGTCATCAGTCACCTCACATGCCAGTCTCACGCGATTGTCAGTGTCCCACTTTAACAACCTCGACCAGGGACAAATATGATCTATGTCATTTATCACTTATAGGGTTTCATGATCAAGTCCTCAACTTGATGACCTATAAAATGCCATAAATTACTTTGGGACTATTATTCAATTATCCAATAATCAAATAATACATGAAACAATTTCATTATGACATAACCAAAGTATGTCAACATGAATATCATAACATAACTAAATACTTTATAACTCCCACTAGAATTAAGATCACATCTTAATATATCCAATACCTACAGCAGGAGAGTGAAACTCATGCTTAGGTCGTGGGAGAGGCTGCGGTGATCTGCTTGGAACCCTTTCCAACAAACCGCAGGCTGTGGTGCTTTGCTTGGAACTCTTTCCAACAAACCGCACCGCAGTATTGACACAAGACATAATCAGGTTCCTACCAGAAATTGTCTTTGTCTGTCTAACCACTCTCATCAGAAACCATTACTTCCTCAGTTCACCAAGCTCATATCCTCAGTATTCCTCAAATACTAGAGAATATTCTTGGTAACTGTCCAGTGACTTTCACTTGAGTCATATTGGTACCTACTCGTCCTGCTCAAAATACAAGCAACATCTGGACGAGTGCAGGTCATGGCATTTATAATAGGTTCCACTGCATACGCCTGGAAATCCTACTCAAACACTTTCTTGCTCAGCCAGTGTCCAGGGACACTGCGTGTTGCCAAGATTAATGCCATTAGACATTGGTATGAAGCCCTTCTTGGAATCATGCATATTGAATCTGTCCAAGACCTTATCACCATAAGAATCTTGACACGATCCAATTAGCCTACCCAATCTATCTCTATAGATTTATATTCCAAGAATTCACACGGCTTCTCCCATGTCTTTCTTTGAAAAATAACTTTCCAAGCCAAGTCTCAAAAAGGTTAAAGCAACGGAACGTTATTTCCGAGAATAAGTATGTCATCTACATACATAATGAGAAATGCAACTACGCTCCCACTAGTCTTCTTGTAAACACACAGTTCCTCTTCGTTCCTGATGAAATCAAACATTTTGACATCTTTATCAAAACGAAGATTCCAACTCCGTCATGCTTGCTTCATTCCATACATGGATCGATGAAGCTTGCATTCTTTCCCAGCATGATTTGGATCTGTGAAACCTTAGGTTGTGTCATGTACACATCCTTTTCCAGAATTCCATTAAGGAAAAACTGTTTTTCACATCCATCTGCCAAATCTCATCACCATGATCAATGGCAGTTGCTAGTATAATCCGAATGGCTTTAAGCATAGCGAATGGGAACAAGTTTCATCATAGTCAATACCATGATTTGCTTGAAACCTTTAGCCACCAGCTAAGCTTTGAATATCTGGATATTCCCATCTCGGATCTAGCGGCTCCTAGCCACTTTTCGGAGTCCGGGCCCAACACTGCTTCTTCTTCAAAATTCGTAGGGTCTTCATTGTCAATGATCAACAAGTCATGACAATCGGTCACAAGAAATCCATATCTCTCGTGATCGTTACGAATCCTTTCGGATCTACGAACTTCAGGCACCACAGGTGCAAGTTCTACAACCCTTTGCAGACCCAGCTACTACTCTTCCTTAATAGGTCGAGCAGTCTCCTGTGATTCTCGAACATTTTCGAGATACACTTTACTCCCACTGTTTTTCTTGGAAAGACAATCTCTCGCAAGAAAACATAGTTCTTAGCAACAAACATTTTGTTATCAGAACAGTTGTAGAAGTAATAAGCCTTGGTTTCCTTAGGATAACCATTCAAAGTAGCATTTATCAAATTTGGATGCGAGCTTGTTAAATGTTTTACACAAGCCTCATCACCCCAAATTTTAGTAAAGACAAACTTGGAACATTTCCAATCCACATCTCATATGGAGTCTTTGCAATTGATTTTGTTGGAACCCTATTTAGTGTAAACTCAGACATTTTCTAGAGCCTATCCCTAAAAGAGATAATGGAAGATTTTTGTGACTCATCATTGATCGAACCATATCCAATAAGGTCCGGTGAGCTGTGAAACAATTCCACACTCTCTCATATGATCACTTAACTCTTGACTTAAGTATTCTCCTCCGCGATCTGATCGAAGAAGTATCCTCCTCCGCGATCTGATCGAAGAGTTCTAATACTTTTGTCAATTTGATTCTGTACTTCATTCTGGAATTCCTTGAAAAATTTTCAAAAGGGGATTCCTACTTGTGACTCATTAGATAGACATCGCCATGCCCACTCTAGTCACCAGTATAGGTAATGAAGTCTTGAATCTTAATTTTCTCTAGCATTGGTGCCTATCGGGCCGCACACATCTGTATGTATAAAGCCCAATAAGTCATTGGCCCATTCTTTTAGTTTGATAAAATGGGCCTTAATCGTTTTGCCCAATAAGCAGGATTCAAATATCTCACATGATTCACAACCATGTGAGCCCAAAAGCCCATCACTATGGAACTTCTGAATCCTCTGTGGCCCAAACGATAATGCTGGAGAACCGATTTGTGTTTATATCATAGACATATATATATATATTGGTTTAAGACATAAAACCCATTCTCTAATGGGATGCTACCATATAAAATATCATTTAGATCAAAAGAGCAACATTTGTCTTTTATCAAAATAAAATCATTCAAAATCTTACAAGAAAATGAAATGACATTTTTTTTTTTTTTGCTCATAGCAATTACATAATAGCAATTATTTAGTTTCTAAAACCAAGTCTGAAGGCGACAACAAATGGAAACTTCCTACAGCTAATGCAGCAACCCTTGCTTCATTCCTGTTGAGTATCTCCATTCATCCCTTCTTCAACGTTCTACTGTTGCTCAGGCCCTGCACATTTAAACAAATATGAGCACCACAACCGGTATCTAATACCCATAAGGTAGAACTTGAAATAACACAAATACATGAATGAGGAGTGTCATACATCTCCTTTATTTCCTTGGAATCTTCCATGTATTTCTTACATTTTCTCCTCCAATGCCTTGGTTCCCCACAGTAGCTGCAAGCATCATCATCAGATGGGCCAGACTTGGGTTTAGTGAGAAACTCAGGCTTATCCTGATTCACAATCTGGGCGGCCTTTCTCTCACCCTTGTCTTTACCAGGTTTCACAAACCTTTTGCCCTTCTTGATATTGAGCTCAGCTGTCTTGAGCATATCATGCAGTTTAGTCAACGTCTTCGTCAAGACATTCTTGATGTAGTACTTGATGAACTCATCATAGCTCGTCGGCAGGGACTGCAAAATGATGTCAGTAGCCAACTCTTAGCTAATAGGACAATCCAGTCTCCTCAGGTTATCAATATAACCCATCATCTTCATGACATGAAGACTTACTGGAGCTTCCTTTGGTAGCTTGCACTCAAACAGAGATTTAACCGACTGGTATCTCTCAGATCGAGTCTGCTCCTGAAACATAGCTTTCAGGCTAGTGACTATCTCGATAGGCGATTCCACGTTCTCATATTGCCCCTGCAATTCAGAGTTCATGGTATCCCTCATCAGACGGCTCACATCGACCACATCATAATAATTCTTATTCCAAGCATCATATACTGCATGTGAGGCATTGGACCTTAGTTTCTCGGGGAGAGCTTTCTCAAGGACATAGTCCTTTCTCTCCTGCTTGAGAACGATTCTCAAGTTCTGATACCAAACAAGGAAGTTGGATCCATTTAACTTGTCCTTCTCAAGGACGGATCTCAACGAGAAAGAGTTTTGATTAGACATAACTGTAATAAGAAAGGGAAAAAACAGTTATGATATTCAGGAAATGAGAAATCTTAACAATTAAGAAAACTCGCATTATATTCAAAACAATGTTTCCTCAAATGAATATAATGATCCAAGATCCATGTTTCACCAAAACCCGAGCGAGCCACTGGCTGTCACTCAAATCTTAGCTATATAGGTAAGCAACACTTTGCTAATCATATCCAATATGACTCTTGGTTGTTGATAAGACATCTTATGTTTTATCCACCTGATGTCTATGGGCCCAGAACTTCTGATAGCCCACTCAAGCAAACCAATCTCTTCAGTCATGTAATAGTTGATGTCATGCACTGCAAGCCCATCAACACAATTACCTACTGCCTTACTCATGTCACTGCGGACACCTTGCACTGCAAGCCCATCACGCAATGAAACAAGTCTTGACAGCTGACAAGATCGGGAAGACATCCAGAACACTTGATATTTAGTTGAGGAAATGAACTTTTAATCCTTAACACACATCATATATGCATTTAGGAATCCAATTTCATTAAATTTGGTTCGGTTATTAGATTTTAGGTTCACTATCTAAAATACCTACTACCTCACTCATGTAACTGCAGACACCTTGCACTGCAAGCCTGTCACGCAATGAAATGAGCCTTGACAGTTGACAAGATAGGGAATCGATCGACACTACCTTAGTGTCGATCGACACTTACCTGTCTGTCACAGTTCTTCGAAAACCGATCAATCCAATTGAACCGATTTCGATAACCGACAGAACCAATACAATAACCGATCAGTGTCGATCGACACTACATTAGCATCGATCGACATTGATCAAACCAGATCCAATTCTCGATAACCGGTCAATCCAATTGAACCGGATCGATAACCGGTCAATCTAATTGAACCGGGTCGATTACCGGTCGGTGTCGATCGATACTACATTAGTGTCGATCGATGCCAACCAAACCGCATTAAACCGACATTCGGTTTAATCGATCTGTTAACCGAGCACGATAACCGATTCAATCCAATTGAACTGGTTAACCAATCGCCTGGTCGTGTCGATCGACGCAACTTTTGTGTCGATCGACACCAACTTGATATCGATTAATATATCAAACTGACGGCAATTGAAAGAGCGTGTCGATCGACACAGCACAACGGTGTCGATCGACACCAACCTCTCTGGAAAAAATTTTAAATCACGAGTTTAGCCCGTGTCGATCGACACTACCATAGTGTCGATCGACGCTGGCCGAAAACCCTAATATTTCAATTTTGCAAAACGTTTTTGAAGCAGATTTTGATCTATCAAGCATCCTCTAATCAATTCAACTAATTCGATTATATGCTTTAGATTCAGATTAGTTAAACCCTAAGGCTCTGATACCACTGTAGGAATTCACACAGGATTTACCGGTTTAATCTCTATTAAACAACCTAGCGAAAGTTCCTTTGCCTAGGATCTAGGGTTTGTAAACTATGAATCTTACAAGAACGGATCTCGAATATACCTGGAGTTTATGCAGCGGAATTGAATCAGGGATTCGAGATCTATAGCGCCCCAAGTGTTGCGCCTCTACCGTTAGTCCACACGCACACAAACTGGAATCCGCCGGAATGCTAGTACCGGTAATCGGATCTCCTGGGGAATCACCGAGTTCTAAAGAGGTGGCTGCGACTAACAAGATTCCGTCTCAAGGTCGTGCCTATTATCCTATATATAGGCCCTTGAGAAAACCCTATTAATTCTGAACCGAACCAGAATCAATTGTGTCATTAAACCGAAATCACTATTTCGGTTCTGCCTTCGTGTCGATCGACACAACTCTTTGTGTCGATCGACACACCCTCTAAACTCGTATATAATGTGTATCTTATACACATTACCTAGATCATTACTCTTAATGATCATTCCCTCATAAAGCTCATCCAGCTTGCTTAGGTGTGTGACCCTGTAGGATCATATAATACTATCAATGAGTTCATAACTCATTGATCATCAGAGGTTTCTAGCAAAACGTCATGACCACCTAGTATTATATGAATGTCTAATCTCGACAGTACAACTATCACTAGAGTGGATACAAGTGTGATTTCAGGACATTCCCAACAAGAACTCCCAGAGCTCTTGTCCTTCCCACCAAACAACGAGTCACTCTTGCCTTAGCCTTAGCTAGGAGAAGTTTCCCATGGCGTGTCCTCAGCGCATGTATTCAATCCATAGCCAACGTATTCATAGATCAAGTCTATGTCTAGACCATATACCATGAACACCTACGAGTCCTTAGTTGAATCACCATGATTCAACTGGATGCTCTGTCACTGCGTCTATGGTTAAGCTTCAGCTTATCCTTACAGCCTTGTGCTGCTTTCAGATTGAGGTCCTTATTGATCCCAGACCAAGACCTTACCAATCCGCGGACAGCTGTTTTCTAGGTTAGCATTTATGCGATCTCTGCTCCTACACTATCCGTATTGACCTTAGACAAGATGAACCGAGGCAACCCCGAGGCCATACCGGTATCATCTCTAGATTATTATGTTGTGGCAACCCCGAGGCCATACAATATAACCAATACATGAACACTTCACGTACCGGACCATCGTCTGTTCTATCATATGGATCAAATATGTTCCACCATCATGTGCACGTACAAATCACTGCCCATCATTGTACGATAAACGTACTGAATTATCATTCATCATCGCACCCCATATGTATGAACCACTGTCCCTCGTGGTTCATCAGCATACCACAGCCGTATGAATGACCATCCCATCGTAAGCATACGTGCGGATGGGATCCGTACGTATAACTTACGTACATGGATCGAGCCCTTGACCAGTTCCCTGAACCACGCCGAGTTTCTCTCAAACCATATCTACTCTACCCATACTACTAAACTTCTATATGAAAACTACAATGGAGAAAAGAAGAAAAGATATATATTAAGTATGGATCGCGCCTTACCTTAGCTGTGAACCGCTCTCCTAGGGACTTGGGGCGTTGAGTTCCTTCTCAAGCTCCTCCTTATTATTTAGCTCCTAAGTGTTTCTCTTTGGCTATGGAGTTTAGAATATATTCGGTGGTGTGAATAATGAGCTCTCCTTGCTCACTATTTATAGGCCACCGAATTTTCAAAGGAGAATATTCACTTTCCAAAATTTTCCCCACCTCCTTACTATACGAGCCAAGCCCGTATAACTCCTTCCTTCTCTCTCTTTAAGTTGGCAGCCACCCTTAATAATTTAGGGTTTCCGTTTTCTTCTTTTTAATTATGGACGGCCCATTTTCTTTCATGGGCCTTAATTAGGTTTCCCTTCCATAAAAGTCCACAATTAATTTAATCCTGTTTTTGCTAAACTGTCGAAAATCCACTAAACATTCCAAACTGTCATTTAGACTCTTCATTCTTGAACACGGAATGTTACAACAATATTGTGGAGCAAAGGTACAATACATTTCTTAAGGAGATTGGGGTTAGGGACACAAATGAGCTGGAAGCAGACCTAAGGGAAAAAATAGAGAATCATGAGGTTATGGTGGGTGTTGACTTTGATATTTTGTCTTGGTGGAAAATCAATTGTGGCAAGTACCCAATCTTGTCAGAGATGGCTAGGGATTTATTTGCTATGCAAGTTTCATCTGTTGCTTCTGAGAGTGCCTTTAGTACAAGTGAGAGAATAATAAAGCCCTATAGAAACCGTTTGACCCACTACATGGTTGAGGTCTTGATGTGTACTGAACAGTGGATGAAGCAAGACATCAAGTTTGAAGAGAGGGTCCTTACAAATGGTCAAATACTTGCAGAGGTCCAATACAAAGACAATCTTCAAAGAGGTACATGTCTTACAATTCTCTGTGATTCTTAGTTGTTTGTTTAATAGTTCTATGTTACAAGCTGATTGGGTCTACTTCTTCTTTGTAGAATTTGGCTCTATGAACCTAAACATTGAATGAGGAGTTGTTTCCGTGTGGAGTGAACACTGAAGACAGAAGATTGAAGATTGATGACTTGTTTTGTTTCCGTTGTGTTCCTTTCATTTTATTTCCAAGACTTATGTTTTGGCATCGGTTTTGCCATATGTTCTACTTTGCTTCGGTTTATGACATTGTTTAAGACTTGTGTTTTTTGCCAATTGGTTTGGCTATGCATTTTACCCTTATGTGTTTCATTAATCAGCTATGTTTCAACCTAAAAAGCTTCCATTACATTGTTTTTGATCTTAATGTATAGGAACTTAATTAACTACATATGGGCAAACTGATATTTGTGAAATGAAATACATAAATACGATATTACAATAACAAAAATACCGATACAAGATTTAAGATAAGAACGAATTTGTAGAGGCGAGATTCGATCTCTGTCCTTAATTCTGAAAACGCCCCACAGTGTGACGGTTGCATGACGTTCCGAATCCCAGGATACAACTACAATCGATTCTATTATGCACCACCCAACAATAGAATCACAGGAACGCTGGATTTTGTGTTATACTCTCAGACACAGAATAAATAAAATAAAAGAGATTTGTCAGAGATGTTGTTCATCATGAACTTAATCATGTTATTATCAACTTGATCCCAATCAGAAGGAAAATGGTTGGTTTTATAAATAAAATAAAAGAGATTTGTCAGAGATGTTGTTCATCATGAACTTAATCATGTTATTATCAACTTGATCCCAATCAGAAGGAAAATGGTTGGTTTTATAAAGCACCAAGCCAACGTACAAACGTACGTATTAAAGTTGGAGTCGTAGTGAAGTTATGAGAATTCAATCTCATCAATACATATTTGAACGTGACTTTAATATTATGTAAGTTACAAAAACAAATCACAGTTGAATTTGCACTTAATTACTAATATTAATAATTCATCAAATATTGAAGACTAGATATTTGTTGATTTACACAACAAAGAATTTAGACTAAAAACTAATCTTTGATCTATTGGCCCATTTGCCAAATCTCGAAACTCAAAACCAAAGTTCGGTCCGAGTATCTCTTTTCTTTAATATATCAAAATATTTTGATTCTCCACTTTAATAATATGATAGGATTTTAATCCATATTTCTAATCTGGGACATTGGCTAGTTTTTATATTTAGCAAAATTTTAAAGTTTTATAGTTTTCATGTCACCCACTTTAGACTTCCATTTCTAATTCAAACTAACTCCAATTTTGACAAGTAGATACATTACATGCAGCGATGATTCTATCGTGCCCAAAAATGGTCATACCGATGAACGTCTCCACCGAAAAACTCACCGAAAAATGGTCTCAAACCATTTCGTCAAAAACGAGTTCCAACAATCCCCCATATGAATAGAAATGACTCTAGACACACGACGACTCGACAGACTCGATAAAACGGACTTTAGAGAGTATCAACGAAAAATCCACTACATAGTGAGTTGGTAGCGTTTTTCAGCTTTGAACCAATCATTGTTAAAAGCTATCGGGTTTACTGGACCAGGAGGTGATCATGATGTCTTGAACCACCCGGGTTTTAATGTAAACTGAGACAACAGCTATAACTGATATAACGTGAATTTGGAGTTTCCTAACAATGTTCTTAACGAGTTTTCGGAGTCTTTAGAGTTGTTTTGACCTGATTATTAGATCCATACTCGAAGATTTGGAACAATATGCATTTGGGAACGAATATCAAGCATTCAGGCAAAAAATGGAGTTTTCTGGAGCTTGGCCCGACCGGTTCACCTCACGGACCGGCCGGTCCACTTGAAGACTTGAAGATGTGAAGTCCAAAGGCCCCTGGAGACCGGACCGGTCGATCCACTTACGGACCGACCAGTCCACTTGACGGCAATTTGAAGACCTCGGCTCTGGAAACAAGCCCGACCGGTCCAGCCCTAGGACCGGTCGGTCCACACTCACACCATGAAGAAATTCGGTTCTGGAAACCGGACCGACCGGTCCGGATTTCAGACTGACCGGTCCAGCTCCCAGATTTTTAAGAATTTTCCTTTTTCCATTTATTTTCTATATAAACCCGTAGGGTTTCATTGTTAAACACACACCTTTTATTTCTGCACGTTTTGGGAGACTTTTGAGAGATTCAGAGATTGTATTGGGAGAAGATTTCATCATCCCTTGGAGAAGATTTCTAAACCCTTTTCTTTGATTTCTATTCTATGGATTATGATTCATTCAATTGTTTCTGCTTTGTTCTTTATCATGTCTGAGTAGATCCCTAGTTAGGTTTTAGGGTTTTTGATGGATTTCACATATTGAATCAGACACAAATAGGTTGCTTATCAATTACCATCTTCATCACTGTTAGGCATAATGCTAGGATTGAACTGGCCATTTAATCTCTAGATCTTAGGTTGATGCACATTCCAAAAGCTTGTGCATAACTGGAACTCCTGTTGATGAGCAATTAGTCTCTAGTCTCGAAAGTGAATTAGAGTTGATTGTGAACTGATCAAACCTGAACTGTAATGCTTTTCTAGGATAGCCGTGGCCAAACTAAAGTTTAGGCACTCGGATCTCTAGGGATAGTAATTGTTATCACGAAAGTGGAGCCATTTATATCAGTGTTTGAGTTTAAGATGCATGCATACTGATATATCATGGTTTTTACCCGATTTTAACCATGATATAACCGGGTTTATATTAGTATTTGTGGTATTTTGTATGTATTTTGCAGTGTTTTGCAGGAAATGGTCATTTAGAGCTTAATGGAAACATTTGGAGCATTTTGGACCATTTTGGAGTTGAAGAGATACAAGTGGAATAGGGACCTTTAAAAGGTCCCTGTCGATCGACAGTTGTACATATGTGTCGATCGACGGAGAATTTTAAAGACGAAGAAAATATCCACAGACGCCCTCGTGTCGATCGACATATTGTTTGTGTCGATCGACGGGCGCTCTGTAAACCTAATTTTACCACTTGTATAAATACTTTTTACTCGTTTTCTTTGTAAAATATCTAGATATTATCTTAAAACTAGATCTATTTCGGAGAGAGAGAGAGAGAGAGAGAGAGAGAGAGAGAGAGAGAGAGAGAGAGGGAGAGAGAGAGAGAGAGAGAGAGAGAGATTTTGAAGATCTTGGAGGGAGATCCATGTGTTCTTCACCTACAAACTCTTTGTATCTTCTACTCTAACTCTTTTATGCAATTCTATTCAGTTATTATGATTTCATCATCTATTTCTGAGTAAATTACTTGTTAGGATTTGGAGGTTTCATGGGTTTTGATGAGAAATCAATAAAATCGAAGATCTGTTGAGGTTATCCGTTAGTTCTTCATTTAGACTGTTCTCAATGCTTGAATCTGGCTTGATCACCTAGAATCTTGATCTTAGGATTGTTGGTTAGCCACGACAGTGGGATTAATAACCTGAACTAGCCTAAATGGGCAAAATTACTTATTCGCAAAGGAATTTTGGCTTAGGGATTTTGTGAACCGATCGAACTCGTGCTAATTGCTTCTTTAGATTCGATGAATTCGCAAAGAAATTTGGGATTTGAGTATTTAAAGATAGATAGCCTTCGTAACGACAGTTAGCTGGCTATACTTTCGTGTTTGAGTTCTAGAACGGTGCGTGATAGAACCTCTACAGTTGTGATAATCTTCGATTCATTGCCTATAAGAATTTCCATGGCCTAACTCTCGTCTCTTTGAGAACTTGTAAATTAAACCATCCTCGTTTCACTTGTTTCATAGTTCTTTTAGATTTATTTAGTTGTAAAAAGCATCGCTCTAGCTTAAGAATAGATCATTGCAATCCTAGTGTATCAATCAAACCTCCCTGTGGATACGATAACCCTTTGTGCTACAACGTACATAGGGGTTTTTGATGGTCCCGGCCTTGTGTAAAAACGCCTGACATCACATACTTAGAATCTGAATAGTTGTCTGGTTCATGAATGTGATTTCCTGAGAATTCCCTATTGCCTAACGCTTTTATTAATCTGTTTTAAATCGTTTACACTTGCTTTCTTGTCTTTTAAATTTGATAACATCACTCTCAATCATCATCTCCTGCTTAGCTTAGTTTAATAATCTATAATTTGTTGCGTAGCACTTGGTCTCTGTGGATTTGATCCCAGAATATACTATTGTGATTGCTGTGCACTTGCAGTTTTATAATTGGGTAAAACCTGATCGTATCAAGTTTTTGGCGCCGTTGCCGGGGACCAATTGTGTTTACCATCATATTTGATTTGCGAATTTAGTCTAAGCATTTTACTAATTTATTTTTCATTTTCATTTTATTTTTGGTTGTGTTTTCAGGTGAATGCAGAGGAGAAGTAACCGCACTGAACCTCTGATTTCACATACTAACGAAGAATTAGCCAAGCTAGAACGGACTAACAGAGCCCAAAGCAACCTCATGCCCACTATGGAAGTAGTGGATCACCCTGATAATGAGGGTCTTCAGGCTGCTCTGTTTGATCAGATAGAGCAGATCCGTGTTGCAACTGCAGCAAATGCGCAACTGGCGCAACAACAGATGCAGTAAATGCAGCAGCAGTTTGCTACGATGATGGCACAGCAGGTGCCACCAGCAGGTCAGAATCCTCCGCCGCAGAGAGGGATTGGAGAAGGGGACAATGTCCACCAGTACTACCAGAACAGATCAGCCATTCGCGTCCCTGTGATTCAGAGGAATGACTTCGAGATTAAGGCTCAGCTGATTAATCTAGTAGAGAGGCACATGTTCCATGGGTTGGCTTCTGAAAACCCCATGGATCATATAGAGAGCTTTGATGAGGTCTGCGAGACGACTAAGGCCAATGGGGTACCTTCTGACTACATCAAGTGTAAGCTGTTCAAGCACTCTCTCGCTGACAAAGCTTTGAGATGGCTCAAGTCGCTTCCTCCACATTCTCTTAACGGCTGGGACGAAGCTAGAGCTGCTTTCTTGGACCACTTCTACACTAAGACCAAGACAGCTCATCTCAGAAGCAGAATCACCAACTTTTCGCAGAAGGGCGGAGAGTCATTTGCTGAAGCCTGGGATAGATTTAAGGAGTACCGTAGAGAGTGCCCTCACCATGGATTCACTGATGAGCAGATGCTCAGGATTTTCTACGATGGAGTCACCTGGGATTACAGGACAAGTCTTAATTCAGCTAGTAATGGTAATTTTATGACTCAGGGCATAGAAGGCGCGTACAAGTTGATTGAGAATATGGCGCAGAGCTCTAGCGATCAATGTTCTGAATATGATCGGTCGAAGAGGGTCTGCAGTGTTGAGATGCCATCTGCAGCAGAGATAGCAGAGCTGACAGCTGCTAAGATCAGGAGCTTTATGCAAGGAAGCCATCAGGGCATTAGTATGGTTGGAAATGCTTCAGATGCAATCTGCTATTCAGAGCCAGCTGCATTGGTTTCAGAGGGCACTCATGAGGTTAATTTTGTAGGTGGTCAAGGATTTCCAGGCTACAATGCAGGCTATCAGAGGCAGTATGGACAGAGTTTAGATTCCGGATACCAAAATCAGAACCAGTACCAGCCTAGACAACAAGCTCCTCCACCTCCAGCTACCAATCCCAATGACGAGTTGAAGAGTATGATGCAGCTCATGCTAGCTAATTAGCAGAGGGTCTCCACTGAAATCACGAACATTAATGGGCGACTAGAAGCTGTGACCACTCATCTGAAGATGCTGGACACTCAAGTGGCACAGCAGGCAGAAGTTGTTAAGCGTCAGCAAGGAGCTCTTCCGACTAAAGGAGAGCAGAATCCGAGAAAAGAATGTCATGCCGTTTCTGTCATGGAAGATGAGTCTCCGGTGAACAGTGCTCCGGTGAACAGTACTCCGCTGAATGATCATGTTCCCAAACATCTCAGGGACTCCATATCTCTGAAGCAGCTGCTTGGATTTCAGAAGATGGTACGAAGGATTCCCCATGCACTATCCTTTGAACAAGCTCTAGAGTACCGTCCTCTGCTGAGTCACTTTCGAGATTGCAGAGAAAGTATAGAAGAGATCGAGGTACTGTTTCTCGAAGCAAGACATATGCCACCGCTGAGGAAATTGAAGAAGACGGTAGTGAAGGAAAAGGTCGATTTTGCTAGTATGACTGAGGAGGAGGAATATGTGGATGTAACTAAAGGTGTTCTCCCTGCTAAGACTGATGTTAACCCCATGAGTGCTAGCAATGCTGTTCTGGCCATCGAAGAGGATTATTTCGCGGAGTTCGAAGAGATTTTTGGGCCTGCAGAGCCAGTATCGATCAATACTGAGGATTGCAAAGCTGTGGAACAAAGCAGGACAGTGCCAAAGCTTGGAGATCCTGGTCGCTTTGAACTCTCAGTTCAGATCGACTTTACAGTCTTTCCTCTCTCCCTCTGCGACACAGGCTCCAGTGTCAACCTCATGCCATACTCCACAGCAAAACAACTGGGCTTTAACGATTTCTCTTTACCCAAATTTTCTTTGAAATTTGCTGATTGTTATGTTAAACATCCTTTAGGCGTTCTTAAGGACATACAGCTTCTAATTGGTGGTGTTTATGTTCCTGCAGATTTCGTGGTGCTTGACCAACCTGAAGATCCAGGAGATCCTCTCATCTTAGGGAGACCATTCCTTTGCACAGCTAGTGCAAAGATTGATCTTAAGCACAGACGCATTGATCTCCAGCTGGGAGACAATGAGATGACATTCAAACTGGACAAGCTGCTGGAAAAGCCTGAGATAGATGACCCAGGCATTGTGATCCCTCTTGATGTTCCACCTGAACCACCTTGAAGAGCACACACGTCGAGCTAACGACGTTAAACAAAGCGCTTGGTGGGAGGCAACCCACTTGTAAGTGTAAATACATGCTTTCATTTTTCAATTTTTTTTCAGTTTTACCTTGGTTTTTGTTTTTTTTTTTTTTTTTTTTTTTGGTTTTCCTTAGGATTTTTCGTCATAGAAATTTTGGGATTCAGCACTTCAGACCAATCGGTCGGTCTAGCATCATCATGTGTCACGTCCGAGGCCTCTGGAAACACGCCCGGTCGCTCCTGCTCTGCAACCGATCGGTCCTCTCCAACAATCGGACCGGTCGATCCTTCCAGACGACCGGTCGATCCTCCTGTCTCCGGATCGAGACCAAGTCCACTGGGATCCATACATGGACTGGTCGGTCCCGCCTGTTACCCGAGCCTGTCCCGCGCTTGTCCCGAGTGTCCCGTACCCTGTACCGCGCACGTACCAGGACCGTGACAAGACCCGTGTCCAAAGTTTTGCTGACGAAGTTAGATTTTCTTTTCTTTTCTTTTTCACTTTATTTTATTTTCTTTCTTTTGATAGTCTTTCCTTTGGAATTATTTTCACACCGGGTCGGTGTGAAGTAAGTCTGGGGGGAAGTATTATTCGTACTAATTATATTTATTTTCTTATTTTCAGTTTTATTTACACCTTTGTGGTATGAATGGGATTCTAGGACCACATGATGTTTGCTAACTCTGTTTTTAGATTAACAGTGATTAACCAATGCAATGGGAAGATTAAAAACCCCATAGGCGGATCAGTGTTACCAGAAGGCTCCCGTCTCCTTGAAAGCTAACGCTGATACTAATATACTATTCTGTTTTTCTTAACTCAGGGAATTCGAAATCGCATAAGCAGTAACAACCACGTTAGGAGTCCTATCCTTTTTCAAACACATTCCTCTCTTCAGGACTCCTAATGGCCTGGCTCATTTTTAGTCTGGTACCACACCCTCACCCTTACCTTTCTTTTAAACCTCATGCAACCAAGATGAAGTACATGAATTACGGCATTGACATGCACTCAAGCGCAAAAATTCCGGAGAGATAGTCCGGCCAGCTGATCATTCTAAAGAGCTCCCGGTACAATTTATCAAATTTTCTGCTTAGGATCTTGTTAATAGTGGCATTTCTTTATTTATTTTTCGTTTCTCTTTTCATCATTGTGCTTAGAAAAAGCTAGAACTGATCCCCAGCATTTTCATTCAAAAAACAAAATAAATAAATAAAAATAATAATAATAATAATTATTATTATTATCATAAAATGCTGAAAGGGATCAGAATAAAGCTTAGATTTTAAAAGAATATCTATTAAGCACATTTTCATTTCTTGTTCTCCGCATTATTTCTTTAGATAAGCAGAAAGTTAGTTTATTTTAAAAGAATAGGAGGTTTTAAGTTTGAAAAGCTGTGCATCATCCTTGGACTTAGTTCTCTTGGGTTTTTGTGCCATGACTTGCATTCGGCCGCGACTGAGGTTAGCCTAAACACTTATTACCTCCATTAAATAGCCTAAATCCCTAACCCTTATGCGACGGACATTTTCCCTCAAGTAAGATTTATGGACCCTGGTGTAGAAGTCGATGAGACATAGGAACTTGAGTATGGTAACATTGCTATGTATTTGGCAAAGTACATGAAGTACCATCTTGGTTTTTGATCTGTTTATGAGTTTTCAGGCTTTTAGCATTACATCTGTGGGGTCCTACAGGATTGCATTCAGCTCACGAATGTTAGTGTGGTTTTTATAGCTTCCTTAAACTTATTTCTAGTTTGTCTTCACTTGAGGACAAGCAAAGATCTAAGTCTGGGGGAGTTGATATAACGTGAATTTGGAGTTTCCTAATAATGTTCTTAACGAGTTTTCGGAGTCTTTAGAGTTGTTTTGAGCTGATTATTAGATCCATACTCGAAGATTTGGAACAATATGCATTTGGGAACGAATATCAAGCATTCAGGCAAAAAATGGAGTTTTCTGGAGCTTGGCCCGACCGGTTCACCTCACGGACCGGTCGGTCCACTTGAAGACTTGAAGATGTGAAGTCCAAAGGCCCCTGGAGACCGGACCGGTCGATCCACTTACGGACCGACCAGTCCACTTGACGGCAATTTGAAGACCTCGGCTCTGGAAACAATCCCGACCGGTCCAGCCCTAGGACCGGTCGGTCCACACTCACACCATGAAGAAATTCGGTTCTGGAAACCAGACCGACCGGTCCGGATTTCAGACCGACCGGTCCAGCTCCCAGATTTTTAGGAATTTTCCTTTTTCCGTTTATTTTCTATATAAACCCGTAGGGTTTCATTGTTAAACACACACCTTTTATTTCTGCACGTTTTTGGAGACTTTTGAGAGATTCAGAGATTGTATTGGGAGAAGATTATTAAACCCTTTTCTTTGATTTCTATTCTATGGATTATGATTCATTCAATTGTTTCTGCTTTGTTCTTTATCATGTCTGAGTAGATCCCTAGTTAGGTTTTAGGGTTTTTGATGGATTTCACATATTGAATCAAACACAAATAGGTTGCTTATCAATTACCATCTTCATCACTGTTAGGCATAATGCTAGGATTGAACTGGCCATTTAATCTCTAGATCTTAGGTTGATGCACATTCCAAAAGCTTGTGCATAACTGGAACTCCTGTTGATGAGCAATTAGTCTCTAGTCTCGAAAGTGAATTAGAGTTGATTGTGAACTGATCAAACCTGAACTGTAATGCTTGTCTAGGATAGCCGTGGCCAAACGAAAGTTTAGGCACTCGGATCTCTAGGGATAGTAATTGTTATCACTAAAGTGGAGCAATTTATATCAGTGTTTGAGTTTAAGATGCATGCATACTTAGAATCTGAATAGTTGTCTGGTTCATGAATGTGATTTCCTGAGAATTCCCTATTGCCTAACGCTTTTATTAATCTGTTTTAAATCGTTTACACTTGCTTTCTTGTCTTTTAAATTTGATAACATCACTCTCAATCATCATCTCCTGCTTAGCTTAGTTTAATAATCTATAATTTGTTGCGTAGCACTTGGTCTCTGTGGATTCGATCCCAGAATATACTACTGTGATTGTTGTGCACTTGCAGTTTTATAATTGGGTAAAACCTGATCGTATCAATAACACAGCTTCATTTTCTCACAGAACTAGGTTCTCTATTGTGTTCATTTGGGCCTTGAATGTTCCTGGTATCATGAGCGAATTAGGAGAATATAGCCTTCCCTTCATTCTCCTAGAAACGGCCCAATTTCACACTCACTAGGTGATTTACCATTAGCTTTGTTTAAAGGAGTATCCTTTATTACTCCAACTATATCTCAAACTATGGACTCAAATCATTAAAAGCAAACGTTTATCCTCACTCTACACATACAGGTAACATTGTACAATCATCCTAGGAACTGGGTATAGACATAGTCTTACAGTGTTCTTCTCTCAATCAGCTTTATTTCGTTGGCCCTTTGAACCTATGTCATCGGATTTCCAATGATATAGGTTGGGTATCCATTAAGCGTCATTTTCTGTTATAGGCTTTAAACTCATTCCTCTTGATGATTTTACCACTTGATCTCTAAACAAACTTTTAGTAAATGGATCCTTTAGGTTGTCACTCGTAAATTTCATTGATTACATCAATTGAGATGAAGTGTCTAATCATATTCTTATATATGACATGATTTACCATTATCCTGATTTAGGATTATTTCCTAAATATTTTTCAGCCACTTTATCTGGATATCCGGTATGTCTGATTTATAAACCAATTTATAAATCATAAACCGATAAGCACTACTTCTTATGTGTATATCCAATAAAAATTCAATCCATCATTTTAGGTCTGATTGTGGCCTTTTCATGAGGTGGCACTGCAACTTTTGCTAGGCACCTCCACACTTTTAGGTGTGTTTTACAACACATTTTCAAAGTTCATATGGTTTTTTGCCAACGACTTTGTGTGGTATGTTGTTGAGGATATAATTAGTGGCAAGCAACGCTTCCCCCCACATTTTATGGACTAACTCATATTCCTCTAACATCGCATTAATCCTCTTTTTAAGACATCGATTTTATCAAATATTAGTCCTATGTTTACGACATTAGGCATTAACATGACAATCTGATAAAATCAGAATTTTGCACAATCGTATGTGGAAGACCATTAACCAAATTGAATTGGATGCGTCGACTCACTACACTTATAACCAAAACACCTCCACCGCTCTTGGTGGAAATAGGATCTGAACATTTTGATAAAAATCATAAATGTAGTCCATATAACACACAAGGTTATCAGTGATAGACCCTTCTCAATTAGAGTTATCCACTCACTATACCCGTTGCTATCTCAAACGTTATGTAAAAGTAGTCTATGTTAGGCAGCTTTTATAAACGAATCGCAAACTCCAAATGTATACACATATACGTATATCCGATTTAAGCTGCTAGCTCGTCGATAGTTGTACTCAATATCAAATCTGTTCAAGAAAATCACGATCTCATTAGTACATAATATTAGAAATTCAATCTAATATAAAACACAATTTAAACAAATGTGAATAAATATTGCCATTAATAATTAAATTAAATTTTTTAGAATAAATCAATTCTAAAAATTAAACAATTTAATGACAACACAAATCAAAGTTACTTAAAAAATTTGAAGAAATTACATAAGTAACGAACGACATCTTGCAATATTCCATTAACGTCATATTAGGAATATCAAAATAATGGTTACGAGTGTTTCGAAAACAATCATCAAAAACAGAACCAAATCAATTGCTTTAAACTGAACAACCAATTTGAATTAAAAATAAAAATAAACTGGTGTACCAAACCAGATTTCAATCAAACCGAAATTTGTTTATCCTTTTGTGTGGACACAAGCTGGTCGAAGACGTTGATCAATGACGAATTTTTCTTAAATTGATAAAAAAAATTCAGAAATCATAATCACCATCAGCAAAAATTCCAAAGAATTTTCTAATTCATGTGTTTATGACAAAACACTCCACAAAATAATCAGTTTTTGTTAGTGCAAAAAAGCATAAACGAAAATTTTCAGAATTGAGATTGTAGGAACTTAATTTACTACATATGGGCAAATTGATATTTGTGAAATGAAATACATAAATACGATATTACAATAACATAAATACTGATACAAGATTTAGGATAAGAACGAATTTGTATAGGCGAGGTTCGATCTCTGTCCTTAATTCTGAAAACGCCTCGTAGTGTGACGGTTGAATGACGTTCTGAATCCCAGGATACAACTACAATCGATTCTATTTGCACCACCCAACAATAGAATCACAGGAATGCTAGATTTTGTGTTATACTCTCAGACACAGAATAAATAAAATAAAATAAATTTGTGAGAGATGTTGTTCATCATGAACTTAATCATGTTATTATCAACTTGATCCCAATCAGAAGGAAAATGGTTGGTTTTATAAAGCACCAAGCCAACGTACAAACGTACTTATTAAAGTTGGAGATATAGTGAAGTTATGAGAATTCAATCTCATCAATACATATTTGAACGTGACTTTAATATTATGTAAGTTACAAAAACAAATCACACTTGAATTTGCACTTAATTACTAATATTAATAATTCATCAAATATTGAAGACTAGATTTTGACCCGCACCAAGTGCCGGATTTTATTAGATATAGTAGATAAAAAAAATATATGATTTTTGATCTAAAATATATAGACAATAAATAGTTTCAAAGCTTTGTTCTTGAACCGTCTATTGAAAATAAATAATCAAATGTGTAACTAAGATAGGTTCAATAATAACTTAAAAAACCAATACCAAAAACCAACAAATTAAAGCAAAATCAATTAAAAGGCAAAAAACATATGTGAACTCTTTGATTCAAAGTTTTGATCTAGTGCATCTCCTGTTTCCCTTTCTTCAACTGCAGGCCTGCTTATACTTCATGATTACTTATTTTTTTTAGTAAATCTACTTAAAACAACATTCATAGTCTTCTTCTGCGGATTATCATACTTGTCTGTGATCAAAATCTTTAATCCCTCCTTAGACTTTACTCTTGATAGTGCCACGTACAATTGTCCATGAGAAAATACAGGTCGAGGTAAATAGAGATCCACGTTTCTGAGTGTCTTGAGGAAATTACACTATTTTTTTACCACACAAAACTACGTAGAGTGTTTGTCTTGAAAAAAGAATTGTGTATTGTATTTCCTCCAATCGTGGAGCAAAGACTTGTGGCCTTTAGCTTGAACATCCTTTTCATCGTGTTTGCCATCTTTAGCAATCTTACTTTTCTCGGTTGTGGGTATTACTCGATCTTGTCCTTTTTGAATATACTCAAATAAGTACTTTACAGCATCGGTTTGGTCGCACACATCTACAATAAGAGATGGAGAAAAAAAATTAATACATTCTTAACATATGATTAATCCATTTATGTGATTATAAATAAGATAATCTTATTTGAACTATTACTTACACACACCATTGTTGATCGTAGAACCACAATCTTTAAGATCATTTGATTTTTCCATAGTGGCAATGATATAACTTTTCCTATAACACATGTAATATAGTAGATTAACATTTATCAAAAAAAATATTAACACATCAAAAACAAAGAGAAAAAAGTTCTCATACCGTAAAAATAAGTGTTTGTTAGATATGTGTTATTTTGTTTGTTAGCTTACATATATAGGAAAATGTTGATGGTAGTGTTATGTTAGGTTTGAAAAAAAGAAAGTTAGATATAAATACTATGTTAGAAATTATGTACAAAAATATTATATGGGATCATATGCTTTCCGAAAATATTATATGGAAAATATTATGATAGTTAGCAAGTATTGTTCTAAGAAAATTTATGGGAAGTATTCTTCCGGCCAAGTAATTAGTTTATATTTGGTAAAAGTATATAACAAAATAAAGTTTACAATATTAATATAGAAATGTGTTATTATATTTAATTTTTAATAGAATGCTAATTAACCCTTAAAACACTCTTAGGATGACACATATGATTTTTTTACTTAGAATGTCTCTATGAGTGACACCTAGGATTTTAAACTCTTAGTGTCTCCTCAATTAATATATACTAGAAAATTACCCGCGTAATACGCGGGATAAAATGATTGTTGAATAAAATCAATAATTTTAGTTAAAAAAATAATTATGGTGAATTATTATACATAATCTATGACCCATTTTATATATTTGAATTTTGCGATTATTTTGTATACAAATGTGTTTTACCCGTGAAATAATTAAACCAACAAATTTCATTAATAATTATTTTACTTGAAGGTGTATTTATGGAAAATTTAAAACATCTACTTGTCAAACAAAACAACACATATAAAAATATATATGAAAAATTGTTTTACATGCTCATATATTTTCAAAAGATAATAAATTCTTTTTTTCTATTTTAAATTAAAACTGTTTTTGGTGTATATGTTAAATTTTTGTTCAGATTTAATTCTATGATTTAAATCTATAATTTTCGAAATATTTTAATTTTGGCAAGTTTAAGATTTCCAAATATTTTTAATTTTGGCAAGTTTAGGAAGATTCAAATGTGTTTGGCAATTAGAGTTATAGTAATCAAAATAACTATATTTAGAAATATATGTGTTTGGTTATGAGTATAAGAGAAAATAAATACATAAAAATAAAGAGGAGAAAATTTGTGGAAGTGACACATAAGCAAAAGTGGTCTAAAATGCTTCTACTTTAATATATAGAGGATAGGATATTTGTTGATTTACACAACAAAGAATTTAGACTAAAAACTAATCTTTGATCCATTGACCCATTTGCCAAATCTCGAAACCCAAAACCAAGGTTCGGTTCGAGTATCTCCTTTCTCTAATATATCAAAATATATTGGTTCTCAACTTTAATAATATGATAGGATTTTAATCCATATTTCCAATGTGGGACATTGGCTAGTTTTTATACTTAGCCAAATTTTAAAGTTTTATAGCTTTTCATGTCACCCACTTTAGACTTCCATTTCTCATTCAAACTAACTCCGATTTGACAAGTAGATACACTACATACGGCGACGATTCTATCGTGCCCAAAAACGGTCATTCCGATGAACGTCTCCACCGAAAAATGGTCTCAAACCATTTCGTCAAAAACGAGTTCCAACATAATGTTGTCTTAATTTTGTGAATCAAAAGTTTAGTTCGGATAATTCGGTTATATTCATACTCGAACTCATCCGACCCGATTCTTATATATATAATACCCAATCGGATTCAAAGTCCCTTGATCATAGCGTCCAAAAATTTTTGATACCCGATCCGAACCGATCGGGTACTCGAATGTCCATACCTATTCACAACTACTGACCGATTATATGATAATGAAAGATAATTAGCAAACACACGTCTCACCGATTCTCCTTTGTTTCTCACGTCTCATTTCTAAGTTCATGAACCATTGCGTTGTAATTTACTGTACAAAATAATTGAAGCTTTTTCGCTTTTATGGGTAATAATGTATAATTATTTTGTAAGCAAAATAAATCAAGGTCTGCTTATCTGTTGCACGTGCCATATTAGGACAATCACAGATCACGTTGCTTCGCTAACTACTGTACAAAAATTTGGAGAGCCGTCACGTTCGGTCGCCTACTTTCGTTGATTCTCATATTGTTCACGTCAACGCTTATTCATATAGGCTTTCATTTAGATGCTATCTTCACTTTTACATGTTTCTTTACATAGTAAATGGAGTTATCAGTTTTTGCTAGCCTTTTGTAGAATATGCTCTATGCTTCATTTGTTGAATAGTACTTTGTTTCCACCATCTATATGCACCATATTGATGCTAGCATATGCTATATGACTATGTATACCGCAACCCAAAAACTAAGGGGAGTTTATTGGTTTTGGTATTTTGATGGATTTTGAAATCCATGTAGAATTAGCAAATCCATGTAGACCGGGGATTTAAAAATCAATAAGAAAGATTTCAAAATCAAATAATATGGATTTAGGAATCAACAAAGAAGATTTCAAAATCAAATAAAGTGCATTTTTAAATCCAGCAACAAAAAACATCATAAAAATAAACCATCGTTGATATAGAAAAATCTTTTGAAATTTACAAAAACAAATATAAACATAATATTTGTGTACTTTGATAATGTGAAGAAATAAATATGAACATAATATTTGAGAAAATATGTGGAAGATGTGTCTAATCATTTCAAAATAACAAGTTTTTGCTAAAGATTTCGCTCTTCATATTTTTAACACAAAATCACTCCCAAATCCATTCAAATCCAAATCCTTATACAAAATTTGATATTGAATAAGACTTGATTCTATTTTGTATTTTGAAATCATAAATTGAATAACATAAGATCCTAATGAGGATTTTAAAATGATTGATTGAATAACATGGGATTCTAATGAGGATTTAAAAATGATGAATTGAATAACATTGGATTTGGATGAAAATTGTAAAATGATAAATTGAATAACATAGGAATTGGAGTGGATTTCAAAATCCACTAAAATACCAAAACCAATAAACCCTCTAAAATAGTGTCCTTTTTTGTATCACTATATTATTATCTAATTAGTAAATACGGTAATTGATGAACAAAATGATTAGTCGGTCCGAATTTCTTAATTGTGAGTAGTATAATACAAAAATATATAGGCAACATAAAAGTTTGTATATTAAAGCCAACATGCAAGGTCACTGAGTATTTATCTTGAGTTTAATAGGATAAAAGTTTAATGAATAGATTAATTAAAAACGTTTATAAAGAATGGACACTTGGTTACTTCGTAATATTATATGCTTACGGATCCGATTGGCATTGAAATATAATGTTTTAAGCTAATATTATTTAAAAATAATTGAATAATAGAAATTTAAAAGAAATATTTTTTTTGTTTTTGTTTTGCACCACCGCTTTTGTCGGACCGGACCTGCAAACCAGGTTCACATGATCATTTACGTTCATATAATCAAATAATCTACAGAGAACACAACACATTGCAAAAACAAGACGAGAAATATATTTTTGTATGGTACTGATGAGAAAACAGTTGGCCAACTTCTTTTGGTACTGATGAGAAAACACTTGAACTTTTTTACGTGGTATTATCAGCGGTAAGAGATTATGTATCAAAGATCCATAATTCTAACTATTTATCGAAAAAGAAAAAAAAAAAAAACTTCTTTTGTTACGTGCAACTGTGCAAGTACGACTGCATGTTATTCGTAAGAGTTGGGAAGTGTGCTTTAATTAAATGGAGTGTACAGTTAGGGTCGGAATCAATTTTTGCCTTTCTTTAAGGCTCGATCTAGTTTTTAATTCTAAAAAGTAATTGCAAGAAATTTTTCTATTCGACAAATGAAAGTATAGAAAACTGTTTCGCAGATATTGATCCACGAAAATTGGATAAATTCTTACTTAAAATTCTTCACATATATATATATATATATAGATTTTACATATAAATATAATAACTTAAACCAAATCCCTACGGGTAGACTTTTTATGATCTTCCCATTCCATCGGCTTAGAGCACCCCCAACGGGGTTTCTCACCTATTAAAAAATACTTTCTCCGTTTCACAAAGATAGATTTTTTTGAGTTTTTTAGTTTGTTTTATAAAAATAGATTTCCATAAAAGATTGTAGTTTTTAAGAAAAAGTTACTATTGGTTGAGATGTCTTGAAAACTGTTTATTGTAGAAATTAATACACTTTTTAAGGATAATAATTGTTTTTCTCAATATATGTGAAAAACTCAAAAAATCTATTTTCGTGAAACGGAGGAAGTAAAAAATAAAAACATGAGAGGAAGGAAGAGGTATGCAGAGGGAGAGACGGAAGCCGTTTCTAACTTTTTGAAGAAATTTTTGTGTCATATATTTTTTTACAATTGGTTGATTACTTTTTAAATAATTTAAAAACTATTAAAATAATATAGATAGAGATTCACTGGTCTGTTAACCGTTGAACGTGCTCTAATTATTTCAAAAAACTATAATTGAAATAGACAAAAAAAACTAATTATTTCAACCAAACAAAGAAGATACAACTTTTAGCGAAAGAAGAGGAAGATTGCAAATCGGGAAAATATAATAGATTTGGTGTTAAACGGTTATTTAGATAATTAACAAAAGCGAGAAACGGTGATTTTGTTTTTGGTTGAAGATGGTGAAGAGTAATGTTGAGTTGTAAGACCAAGTGCCACTGCCAGTTTGTAGGACAGTTGGACTTGGAGTAACCAAGTAAGTCGAAACTTGAAACGTGTCTTATAACTATCATTAAAGGTCACACAACAACATAAAAGCCATTCACGATCTGATACGAAAGCAAAACCTAGGTTTCAAAATCTGCCTCCAATGTCACCTCTATAAGCCCCCAATGCCACTTCAAAAAATATTTGCCTAGTTTCGTTGACTAGTGATTTTTTTCCAGTTCTATTGGCTGTCTTGATTGTCCCCAACTTCGACTAATACTTCAGGTTTTCTATTTCTTAACAAGTCGATATACTTGATGTTAAAATATAGTATTTAAAAAAAACTGAAGCAAATCAGATGATCCTAAACTTGTTTATAAAATCTGATGAGGTGTACTTACATCGTACAACCCATCCCTTTTGATTTTATAAGGAATCTCTCTCTCTCTCTCTCTCTCTCTCTCTCTCTCTATCATCACACTTTCTAGAGACTTCTCCTTGAATTGATGGCAGTGTCCCTTCTTTCCTACGATATCTCCGACCTCTGTCTCGGCAAACCTCCTCTCCGTTGTCTCTCCGCCTCTTCCTCCTCCGTCTCCGACGCCATCGCTGCCCTCAAATCCTCTGAAGATCTCTTCCTCTCCATCTGGAACTGCAATCACGACGATGTCGCAGACTGCGAGTGCTTGGGGAAGATCTCAATGGCTGACGTCATCTGCCACTTGTCCAAAAACGACAACGACACTCTCTCTGTCTTAAACGCATCCGTCTCTGTTCTTCTCCCCAAAACTCCTTCTCTCGTCATCCATGTTCAACCCTCCTGCAGGTTTATATAAAAAATATAAAAAAATAAAAAATTGAATCTTTCTTTAATTATTTCGTCGTCCTCTGTTTTTTAAAACGTAATTTCATTATTATTTTTTTTGCAATTTGATTAGCTTAGTTGAAGCAATTGATCTGATAATCGAAGGAGCACAGAATCTGATTGTTCCAATTCAGACAAAGCCTTTCACTAAGAAAAAACAGCAAAACGACAACGTGTCGGTCACCACCACTCATTCCAACGGACAACGATTCTGCTGGATCACACAGGAAGACATCATTCAGTTTCTCCTCGGATCTATCGCTGCATTCTCTCCTTTTCCGGCGACGTCAATCTCCGAGCTCGGTATAATCAACAGCACCCACGCAATCGTCGCAATCGATTACCACTGCTCGGCCTCAATATTCATCTCCCAAGCACTCGCCGATCAAACCGCCGTCGCGGTGGTCGAAGGAGATGAATCGTTTTTGTCTTTGATCGGAGAGATCTCTCCGATGACATTAACTTGCTGCGACGAGACAACTGCTGCGGCGGTGGCGACTCTATCCGCCGGAGATCTGATGGTTTACTTAGACGGTGGAAAGCCGTCGGAGAGTCTCGTTCAGGACGTTAGGAACCGACTACAGGTGAAAGGAATGATGGGTTTGCTCTCGCTTTTTGAATCGCCGGCGTTAGGGAGGTCTATGAGCAGCGCGGCGAGAATGGCGAGGAAATCGGAGGCGATAGTGTGTAATCCGAAGAGCTCGTTAATGGCGGTGATGATCCAAGCGATTGCTCATCGAGTGAACTACGCTTGGGTGATTGACAAGGATGGTTGTTTCGTTGGCATGGTTACTTTTGTTGATATCTTAAAAGTTTTTAGGAATTTTTTGTAAAATATTTAAAAAGTTTTGTTTTTGTTTGGTTTTTTTTTTTTTTTTTTTTTTGATAATTACTAAAACCTAACCTAGAAATTGTGGTGTTAGAGTTTTTTTTCTTTTATGGAACTTGTTTGAGTTTTGTGATTTAATCAAAAGGAGATCACACGTTTTTGGTTTGAGTAATTAGTAGCAATCACTAATTTGAACCAAAAAAAGAAAAGTATCACTCACACTTTTTTTAGTGCTAGTCTGTTACATAATTGTTACTAGAACTTAACTATGTCTGATGTATCCTTGTGTTATCCAAACTGATTTTTTTTTTCTTCCTCGAACACTAAGTAAAATAGAAAATTATTCTAATTGTCATTTTTTTCAAAAATGTTTCAAAATCTGTCATAAAAAATAAATTGCTACGGAAATATCATGGGGTCGCGAAAAGATACAATTGTCCACGAAACACAACTGCTCTCTTTCTCTAACAATTGATTGATATGATATTGTATCTATTTTTGTCCACCACTACAACTCCTCCGGCTCTGGTTATATCCGTACAATCGGATATAATGTCAACTAACGTCTCCATCACCATTGTCCACCGTTCACGGTTTCCATTTTGTCCACCGTTCACAATTCTATCATCTCCAATTATGTCTGTCATCGTTTATGGCTATGTCCACCACCGTCGACCACAATTTTTTTTTTTGTTTATTGTTACGATCTCTGTTTGCGTATATCTACTGTTTCTGTCATTGTTTCCAGTTTAGTCCATAGTTCTGTCCAAATTTGGTCCACCGTCTCGTCTCCATCATAGTCCCATCTCCGACCACCACCATCCACCATCTTGAGAGAAAAAAGAAAGAAGAGAGAGAAGAGAGAGAGAAAGAGTTAAAGAAAAAGAGAGAGAGAGGGGTAAATGTTTCCAATTACGCAGTGAATAGTTCGATTTGTTGCATTTTCAAATACCACTTTCGGAAAAATGGCATTTCCTATAAGAAATTTAGAGCAAAATAGCAATTAGACTAATTTTCTCTAGGTAAAATGGTTAAAAATAAAGAAAACATTAAATAAAATTAAAAAAATATCATCAGGGAGATATCCCCCACAAAGCCCTTCTATTTAAAGTCGTTTAGGTTTACTTGGTTGTTCTTTAGTTAGGCGAGATGTGAAGAATCTAAAGAATTTGGTGAGTCCTTAATCTTTTCTATATATTTGCTGCTTGATCAGAAGCTTTTTGGTCAACGATGAGCTCCTTAGGAAATTCTCCATTGATTCTGAAATTATATCCACATCAAGTATGTTAACGGGCTCCTCCTTTTCAACATATTTTTCATATTGACTATCTATGTCTCTTTGGTCATGACGATTAGGAGATTTTGATTCAATTGTGAATTTCTTTTAGCATTCTCCATTTTGTGCAAAACTTATATGATCATCGCGTGGATGCTTCTTTCTTGTTGTATGATGTGGATCATCAAAAAATCTTAATGGGTTTATCTTTTTCATTGTTTGAAACATGTTTTTCCAGAATATATTTCATCTCTTGTTCATTTTGTCTCTTGGAAGAAGGTTGATGATAAGCTGTCAGCCTTCCATGTCATACCTTATGGACTACCTGCTTGTCTATTTGTGGATTAAAAAATTTATCATGCGAAATATGTTCCTTGAGCGTATGTTCCATCTCCGATTTTTTATGCCTAGCCTTATGAAACAACGCATTGTCTTTGTGGGGGATATCTTAAGAGGAAATCTTATGGTTTCAAAAGTCCCGGGAGAAGTTTATTACGTATGGTGATAGGAATACCTCCTTCTTCCATACCTCGACAATCATTCGTCGGAGAAAGAACCGGGTTGAGATGCTTCAGGACGATACGGGCCAGTAGATAACTAATGCCGAGGAATTAGAGAAGCTGGCAATTGAGTATTACAGGCGTTTGTATTCTTTGGAGGATATTGAGACTCATGTGGAGAAGCTTCCAAGTCAGGGGTTCACCCAACTTACTAGGGAGGAGAAGCTGACGTTTGAGAGACCTTTTTCTGCAGGAGAAGTTGAGAACGCGATCAAAAGCATGGGGAAATATAAGTCGCCGGGACCGGATGGATATCAACCCGTTTTCTATCAAGAGTGCTGGGAGATCGTGGGAGAGTCGATGACACGGTTCGTTTTGGATTTCTTCCAGACAGGGGTATTGACTGAGAAGATTAACGATGCTCTAGTTGTGCTTATCCCGAAAGTGAGTAAACCGGAGAAAATTATGCAATTCCGACCTATTAGTTTGTGTAATGTGTTGTTCAAGACCATTACTAAAACTATGGTTGGACGTTTAAAGGGGTTGATGCCTCGGTTGATTGGCCCTGCCCAGACAAGTTTCATCCCAGGTCGACTTAGTACGGATAATATAGTCATTGTACAAGAAGCGGTGCATTCAATGAGGCGCAAGAAGGGTAAGAAAGGATGGATGTTGCTAAAACTGGATCTTGAGAAAGCGTATGATAGGATACGTTGGGATTTTTTGGAGGATACGTTAGCAGCATCGGGTTTATCGGAGTCCTGGATTAGATGGATTATGAGATGTGTTGAAGGTTCATCGATGAGTATCCTTTGGAATGGGGAGCGGACAGAGTCGTTTCAACCGCAGAGAGGTATTCGCCAAGGAGACCCTCTTTCTCCATACTTATTCGTTTTATGTATGGAACGGTTATGTCACTTAATAGAGAATTCGATTGGATTGAAGAAATGGAAACCTATTAGGCTTTCCCGTGGAGGTCCTCTTTTGTCTCATATCTGTTTTGCTGACGACTTAATATTATTTGCGGAGGCGTCTGTTGCTCAGGTTCAGATTATCAGAGGTGTCTTGGAAAGATTTTGCGCTGCGTCCGGGCAGAAGGTTAGCCTCGCAAAGTCTAAAATCTTCTTCTCGAATAATGTATCAAGGGCGGTAGAGAGATCAATTACAGAGGCGAGTGGGATACAAGCAACTAGAGAGTTGGGAAAGTATCTAGGAATGCCTATTCTCCAGAAACGGATTAATAAAGAGACCTTTGGTGAGGTGCTTGAGAGGGTCTCTTCGCGGTTGGCCGGTTGGAAGAACAAAACGTTGAGTATTGCAGGAAGATTGACATTGACTAAGTCGGTTCTTTCATCAATTCCTGTTCATACAATGAGTACGATTAAATTACCGCAAGCTACTCTTGAGGGTTTGGATAAGATATCAAGATCGTTTCTTTGGGGTAGCACTCCGGAGCGAAGAAGGCAACATTTGGTCGCTTGGAAACGCGTTTGTTTGCCGAAAAGGGAAGGAGGGTTAGGGATACGCACGTCCACAGAGATGAATAAGGCCCTAATAGCCAAGATTGGTTGGCGTGCTATAAAAGATCAAACGAGCTTGTGGGCACGCGTGGTGCGAAGCAAGTATAAATTTGGAGAGATTCATGATCATTCATGGCAAATGGCTAAGAGTAATTGGTCCTCTACTTGGCGTAGTGTTGGGATTGGATTGCGTGAGGTGGTTAGTCAAGGATATCGGTGGGTTGTAGGAGACGGAAGGAAGGTACGTTTTTGGATGGATACATGGCTCCTCAACGACCCCCTTATTAATGTTATGCAAGGGGAGTTACCGGTTGAGCATAGAGGGTTAATGGTTCGAGATTTATGGGTTGATGGGCTCGGCTGGGACTGGAACAGAATTACACCATACCTAGCGGAGATTGTGTGCTTAGAACTGAGGGCGGTGGTGGTTGACACAATTACCGGAGCTAGGGATAGACTTGCATGGAGTGGGACAGCAGATGGTGTGTTTACTGTGGCGTCGGCATACAACATGTTGAAGAGAGATGACTCCCAAAGACAGAACATGGAGTGTATGTTTACTCGGATGTGGAGAGTTATTGCTCCGGAAAGAGTGAAAGTATTCTTGTGGCTGGTTCTTAATCAAGCAGTGATGACAAATACGGAGCGTAAACGGAGACACCTTTGTGATGATGATGTGTGTATTGTATGCAGAGGTGGGGCTGAGACATTGATGCATATACTACGAGAGTGCCCCGCGCAAGCAGGCATATGGAACCGTCTAGTTCCTCGGTGAGAGAGGTATACTTTCTTCCGGCAAACGTTTTTTGAGTGGTTCTATGAGAATATGGGCAGGGATAATGAGACGGAGAGCGGGCCGTGGTCAACGGTATTTGTTATGGCTGTCTGGTGGGCTTGGAAATGGAGGTGTGGGAACGTCTTTGGCGATAATAGGAAGTGTCGTGATCGGGTCAGTTTTGTTAAAGAAATTGCCAAAGAAGTCCATACGGCTAATGGTAGACAAGGAACTAGAGGGACCGAACCTCCTATGGTTGACCGGATGATTGGATGGGAAATGCCGTACGCGGGATGGATGAAGCTTAATACTGATGGTGCGTCGAGAGGCAATCCGGGTTTAGCTACAGCTGGTGGAGTTCTACGTGATATGTATGGAGGTTGGAGTGGAGGGTTCGCGTTGAACATAGGGAGATGTTCGGCGCCTTTAGCAGAGCTGTGGGGGGTCTATTATGGGTTATACATCGCCTGGAGTAAGCATGTTTCTCAGTTGGAGGTGGAAGTGGATTCTGAGGTTGTTGTGGGTTATCTTCGGACAGGGATTGGTGAGGAGCACCCACTGTCTTTCCTGGTGCGTTTGTGCCATGGCTTTCTTTCGAAGGACTGGACGGTCCGTATTTCTCATGTGTATAGGGAGGCTAATCGTCTTGCGGATGGATTAGCAAACTATGCATTTTCTTTACCTTTTGGCTTTCATGCTTTTGATTCGGTTCCAATAGAGGTGGACTTATTGTTGAGAGAGGATGCTTGTGGTACTAAATGGCCAAGGCAGACTCGGCTGTAATTTTATTTCTTTCTTTTTAATAAAACATTGGGGAGTTTTCCCCGGTGATCCACCAAAAAAAAACGCATTGTCTTTGTTTCTAGACACATTGGTTTAAAAATCTAGACATATTGGTTTCAAAAACAAGCTTCAAAACGGGCATCATAACAAACAAAGGGACAATCCTTGTAACAAATTAATCACGTTATGAGAAACTCCTTGTTTTTCCTGGATTTCTTCAGATGAATCTTCAATTTCTAAAATTTTAGGAACTTACAAGCCTCGAGAGTCTACATGAGTATTGGGCTGCTTAGGCGTTTTGTTCTCTTCTTGGCATCTTTGATTTGTTGACACAAAAACTTCGTGGTTCTTTCCTCTCGAAAACTTATACTGATCGATTGGTTTGTGAGATTGATTCATCTGACTTTTATCTACGACCAAGTTTATTGCAAAGCAAGCTTGAAGACTTGTATCATAAAATTCAGGAAAAAAATCCTCATCCCCTATATATTACAAGGATGTGATTTCTCCTAAAAATCATACATGTCATCTCCTCATTCATTCTCACAATTTTAATATGGCATGACATTCACTAAAATGTACCATGTCAAAAATCATAGTTATAATGGGCCAAATTCCCTGTGCATTTTAATCAAACTTATATGATTAGTGGGTTAATTTGACTATCCAAAAATAATGATTGTGTTTCCCATTTGTTTTATTTTTTGGATCTTTATTTCCATTATCTGTTAGAATTTTTATGTTTTGCAATTTCTTACTTTTCATTATTTTTTTTAGCCTTCTTTGTACGGTCGAATAAAGTTTGACAATTTCGTTTCATAATATGTTTCTTTGGCCACACAGTTTATATAATCATATTATTATTTGCTATATTTCTATATTCATTGAACTATAGTTACAAGAAAAATTTAAAACCAAATCTTGAAAGATCTCACTATATTATGGTCTATGAATATAAGAAATAGTGAAAATTCTTGATCGACTATATTTTTTTAGTAAGCTAAATAAAGTACTTTTTACTAATATAGTAACACAACCAACACATCATCAATCATTAATAAGAATAACAAATTATATATAATAACAATCACTCTCTTACAAATTTGATTAATAAGCTAGAGATTGACAATTACTCCCTTATAAATTCTAATATAGCTATCTTTCCGAAAAAGTAAAACTTTGTCATCAGTTACAATCTAAACAAATATATTCATTATTTTGTTTAGATTGTAACTGATGACAACATTTTACTTTTTCGGAAAGATAGCTATATTAGAATTTATAAGGGAGTAATTGTCAATCTTAACAACTCATTTTTTGCATAAATAAATTAATCGACTTAATTAGGGAGTTCTCTCTCCATCTAGAATATCCACATAGGCAAGTTTTTTTTTTTTTACAATTAATTTTCGTTTCAAATTTAATTTAATTCATGTTTATGTATATTTATTGTTACTTAAATTTACCAAAAATTCTAACTAAATGGAAAAACGAAAATAAGTCAATAAATAATTAAATTAGTACATTTAAAGTTATTTGAGTATTTTATCTTTGTCCATACAAAATTACAACAATATTATGAGCAATGGAAGAGAAATTTACATATTCAATTTAGAAACTGAAAATATGTAAAATGAATATACATAAAAATATGAATAAACGATATCAATAAATCGAAAAAAAACTAAATATTTTGAATGTCAAACGATTTTTAAGAGGTTAGGGGGCCTAAAGAGAACTAATATATATTTTCACTAAAATGATATTGAACTATCTCACTAAATATGAAATAATGAGGTGATCATTCTGAATATATAATAAATTAAAAATTTGTAATATATAATTTTATTCAAAATGTTATATTTGAATTTTATATAAGTAAGTATGAAAAAAAAAATTAAAGTTTTATAGTGCCATTACTTAAAATTTATAACAAGTATATATTTATATACATAAAATAGAAGTTAATGGATTATTCATGAATTATAATACAAAGAAAATGATATACAATTTGTTTAGCATCTCCTTTATATATAAGGAGAAGATTTCTAGCTCTTTTAAGCTGTCCACGTCAGCATTTAAATCAGCAAAAATAATCAACCAATAAAAACATAGAATATGGCCATGTCAACTTCTTAATTACAATTATAGAATACAATGAAGCCCATAACAAACCCAATTACAACCACAAACTCAACTAAACCATTGGCCCAACATAGCGTCGTTCTTCTTCTTCTTCTCCCATCGTCAGATATTGGAGAAGGTCAACGGTCTTCATCTTCCTTTTTAACCTAAATCAGCAACTGGCTAACGAAACGATTTCCCTTCTCAATTCTTAAACAAAAAAATATCAAATAGCGTTACCAGTTTCTCATCTTTACTGCACATTTTCGTTTCAATTCAACCTTATAAAACCTTTTTTTTTTTTATAATTTATTTAATAGGACGTTTTACTGCCAAAGTTTTTTAAAAACATATTACATCAAGTGTAAAGAAACATTTCCAACAAAGGAAATAGAAATTAAATCGAATCTTCCGCTTCGATTTTAGCCACGTCCACCCTTACCACGGCCTCGAGTACGAGGTGGAACCGATTCGAAATGCGTTCGCATCTCTTTCGCCTTTGTTGATGGCTTGACCGGTCTTTCTCTTAGGATTCTTTTGGCCGATGGAGTACAAAGATCCATCGGGGCGAGATCGTCCTCCGAAACTTGGATTTCTTCGTCGACCTCGGAAGGAACCAAAGAGGCAAACCGGTTAGAACCTAAAGCTTTAGGAGAAGAGGGCCTTCTCATAGAGGTCTCTGCTTGAGTAGTAGAAGTGAAGAGGTGATTGGGAGTAGCGGTGGGAGTGGTGGTCCCTGATTCTTGGACTACAATAGTAGTAATAATCTGACTTTGAGGAGGGGAAGTAGCGGCCGTCTCTACTGGTCGAGTAATAGGCAATGCAGCAACATGTGCAATTGGTGGAACAACCGGTGTTCCAGAAATAGTGATATTTCCCGAAGGCGCATCAGAGACACCGTTGTCCATATCTGTAACATTTGGAGCAGGCCGAGTAGAAGGTTCCCCTAGGGTAATTGTGCTTAGGAGGAGACAACGAGAAGGTTTGTGGCCTAATTGTCCGCATCTAGTACAAGTAGTAGGCAACCATGAGTATTGAACATCCACCATAGTGAACTCTTCACTTACATCTGTTAGAGCAACTCTTTGAGGGAAAGCTCTGTCCAGTTTTACCTCGACAAGGATTTTAGCTTTTCCCATTTATGTAGGATCCAACCAAGGCTTCTCAGTCGATATTGGCTCCCCTATTCCAGAAGCAATCCACTTGATTCCAAGATGGGAATACAGTTGGTCCGGGATGTTTATTAGGGTCAGCCAAACCGGAACTGTTTTGATTTCAGGAACAGAAATAGTGTCTGTTGGAGACAGACAAACATTAAGCAGTCATCCATATGCCACAAGCCCCTCTGAACAACCCATTTCCTAGTTGACTCATCCGGAATGTGAAAAAGATAATTTGAATCTCCTAATTGCCGAACAAAGATTCTACACTTCCTTCCCCATATCTTAGTTACCACAGCTTGAATTAGTCCTCGAGAAGGAGCCAAACATCGAAAAAATTGACCAACCACATATTCCTTTTGATTCTCTAAGCCACCAAGAAGAACATGTCTAGGAATTCTTACCTTTGGAGTTCCATCCTCCAAGTACTCAGGGATGGTTACTCGATGGAGGTTTCTTGTTGATTGATTCATCTTCGCAGCCCAAGGAAAGTCCTTGGAGTATGTGGATGACAAATTCACAGGATTCGATCTGCGCCCAGACTGGGAGATAAAGGGTAGTGGCTTAACCCAAGCTCCTTGAGGTGAAGACGTGGGAATAGGAGGAGTAGGTACAGACTAAGTCGGTTCCGTGAAGTTAGCTTCTCGACCGTGAGTCAATCCCGAAGAAAATAACTCTACCGGAGCTGAGTCATCTAAATTAGAGAAACCAGGAGGATTCCGATTAGCAGTTACCGGAGAAGGTGAGTCCGGTGAACGGGAGGAGCCATTGGGGATGGAGAGAAGTGGATCGGGAGAAGTCTTCTCCTTGGAGATGGAGGAGGCGACTTTGAGTTGCTTTTCTGCTTGAAGCGGCGTCGGAGCTGAACGAGCCACCGGAGGAGGGAGATGGTCGAGTCTCCGTTCAGAGGACGGCATGAGGAGGTCATAATCGATTGGGTCGATTTCTCGACGCGGGGAGGAATTCATATCTGAGACGAAGAGAGATCGGGAGGAACTCGCCTGGGGAGACGATGTCATATTGGATTTTATTACTCTAATCTGACTTAACCTTATAAAACCTTCCTCCCCACCATCCTATCAACAAACCAAGTCAATGATATCAATGTGTTGTTTCTGTGTTTCTTTCAAGCTCGATAGGAATCTCTTAAAGCTCTTCAGTTGATGAGGAGAGGTGAACCCAAGCGAATCATTTGGTGAGAGGTATGTTTAGAAAGAGTGTATAACGTAATACGAATATATTGTTAGAAACATTGTGAATGGTGTGTGAATGATATGACAAGATATGAAGAAGATTCTTAGTGATATGTGAAGATATGAAGAGGATATGCAGAAGCTGTCACAGAGATATGATTCAATTACCATTCATTGTAAATATTAGATTACAAACATTCCTTAGATAGACTCTTCACCCTTGTATAAATCATCTCTGTATCACCTAGTGTAAAGATATAACAATTACATTCTTAATATGGTATCAGAGCCACAATGATCTAACGATCGGCTCCGTTCCTGGTTCTAAAGCGAAATGTTTTCATTTTCTAAAAGCAGGTTATGCTCATGAGTTTCTATCTAACGATGAAACTCACCTTTTATTATTTTCCCTAAGCCAAAGTGCTTCCATTATTCAAGTCTTAGACCTCTGAATCAGAGCTACAATGATCTACGATCCGCTCCAATTTATTTTGATTTTTTGTTTTCTTTGAATTTTAAAAGCTTACAGAGCTTCTTGACAGTTGATATTGATCTAACGATCCATCACAATTTTTCCACAAAATCTCTAAGCCTTTGTGCTTCATTAAGCCAAGCCATAGTGCTTCTTCAAGACATAGAGCTTCCTTAAGCCATGTGCTTCCAAACCCCTATAGTTTAAACCATTCGTGCTTTTGTTTTATGAAAAAAAAAAAAAAGTGACGAAGCTTTGCTTCAAGCATCATATTATCACCACATCACGTTTCGACCCACCTTATCCGTCAACCACAACATATCACATAACTCTCTCCTCTTTCCACTCGTCACCACCGTCTCTACCAAAGTTTTCGGAACAATCCGCTGCACCACACAACGCTAGCAATAGTCAATCTCAAGCCGCTTAATTTCGCCATGTCTCCATTACCGGCTTGAGCTTGAGGGGGCGTGTAGAAGGATCTCGCCACGTCAAATTCGATGAATCCTCCTTCCCTTTCACTCAATCTCCTCTACCCTCTTCACAATTACAGTGTGAATCAACTTCTTCTTCACCATCTCAACCAGTCACCATCATACCCATACCTCCACCACCGAATTCCCAAAATCCTCCACCTACGCCACTCGGCCCGTCTCACACATTGGGAAGCTCGAGCTCAGATCTTCACCATACACCCACTGCCTCAATGCCGTCGTCACTCTCTCCGACCAAAACGCCATCTCAGTTGTCGTCTTCAACTCCGGCGACTTCACCCCGGTCGTCACCCTCGCAGATACGTTCTTCGAACACTGAACCTCCTTCTTCCTCTCCTCTCACATCTGAGCCCACTGCTCCAATCATACATGGGCCAAATCCCATGGCCCAGCCCATTACCTCACCAACTTTATCACCCATCCCAAACACTTCCCCTAATCAAACAGAAACCCATACTCAATCAAGCCCACAAATAAGCCCATCTCATCCAAACCAAACACAAACCCAATTAACCACAAATAATTCCATTCCTGCAACTAATACGACCACAAACACAGCTCCGCCGTCCTCTTTCCCAATGTCACCACAACTGATCAACAACCACCATATGACTACCCGTCGGAAAAACGCAATCTCCAAACCTAACCCCAAATACAACTCCTCAGCGGCTCTCTCCTCCATTATCCCTGCCGAACCTCGAACCGTTAATCAAGCTCTTAAGGATAAGCGTTGGCGAGATGCAATGTCCTCTGAAATCGATGTCTTTGCCCGCACACGTACCTTTGACTTGGTTCCACGTGAACCTCATTACAATGTCATTGACTACAAGTGGCTGTTTAAAAACAAATTCTTCAACACGGGTCTTCATCAACGGTGCAAGGCGCACCTTGTTGCTAAAGGATACAATCAACAATTCGGACAAGATTACACGGACACTTTCAGCCCTGTCATCAAAGCAACCACAATCCGGCTAGTCCTTGACCTTGCAGTAAGCAGAGGCTGGTCTCTTCAACAACTCGACGTCAACAACGCCTTTCTTCAAGGAACTCTAACCGAAGAAGTCTATATGGAACAACCACCAGGCTTTATCGATCCTGATAATCCGACTCATGTCTGCCGTCTAAACAAGGTTGTCTATGGCCTAAAACAAGCACCGCGAGCGTGGTACAATGAACTCAGCAACTTCCTCCTCAGTCTCGGGTTCACGAATTCCCTTGCTGACACATCGCTCTTCGTTTTCAAAACCGGTAACCAGTTTTTTTATCTGTTGGTTTACGTAGACGACATACTTGTCACAGGTAGCAGCACCACAGGAATTAAACGGATACTCCACCTCCTGGCTGAACGATTCTCCGTCAAAGACCCAGAAGATCTTAACTACTTCCTCGGCCTTGAAGTGCACCGTACAACAGCGGGTCTTCACCTCAGCCAACACAAATACATACTAGACCTTCTCCACCAGTATGATATGCTGAATGCAAAACCAGTCCTCACTCCCATGGTCACTTCCCCGAAACTGAAGCTGGAATCCGGTGCCACACTCTCCGATCCAACAAAGTATCGCCAGCTTGTAGGAAGCTTACAATATCTTCAATTCACACGTCTTGACATTGCATATGCGGCCAACCGTCTATCACAGTTCATGCATCGCCCCACAGAAGAACATTGGCAAGCCGCCAAAAGAATTTTGCGTTATCTTGCGGGAACACCAACACACGGCATCTTCTACAAAGCAAACAATCGGCTATTCTTACAAGCCTACTCAGATGCGGATTGGGCAGGCGACTCCGACGACTATGTCTCCACCAACGCATACATAATCTACCTCGGTGATCACCCGGTCTCATGGACTGCCAAAAAGCAGAAAGGCGTAGCGCGCTCTTCTACGGAAGCATAATATCGAGCTGTCGCAAATACGGTGGCTGAAGTACAATGGATTTGTAACATTCTAACCGAATTGGGCATCGCGTTACCAACCCCACCAACAGTTCACTGTGACAATATAGGCGCAACGTTTTTATGTGCAAATCCGGTTTTTCATTCTCGAATGAAACACATTGCACTTGATTATCATTTTGTCCGCGGTCACATACAACGGGGCGCACTACGCGTTGCTCATATCAACACTCGAGATCAACTCGCCGATGCCCTTACAAAACCATTGCCTCGTCCTTGGTTTATTGATCTCAGGAACAAGATTGGATTGGCTTCAGCCCCTCCATCTTGAGGGGGGATGTGAATGATATGACAAGATATGAAGAAGATTCTTAGTGATATGTGAAGATATGAAGAGGATATGCAGAAGCTGCACAGAGATATGATTCAATTACCATTCATTGTAAATATTAGATTACAAACATTCCTTAGATAGACTCTTCACCCTTGTATAAATCATCTCTGTATCACCTAGTGTAAAGATATAACAATTACATTCTTAATATGGTGGACTCTCAATTCTCTGAATATTTTTTTTTTGTTTTCATTATGATTGTTTTCTAAGGAACGCGACGAAGGGATCTAATATAGCTCTAAAGAAATCGTCCACGGCACATGAACAAAGAGGATAGAGTTGCAATGGTGAAGATTGCTTCAATAGATGTATGTAACGAGATTTTGAATCCGAGATTCTTGGTTCTTGGTCAAACAGACCACTGCTGGAGTAGAACCAGAGGACGTGGTAAAACGGCCAATGGATTGTGGATTCCACTGCTGGACACCTACAATGTCTTGGTCTGTTCATGTCCTGGCTCACTTATGACTGAGCCGCAAGGTATATGTAAAAAGCAAATCTATCATTGTCACTGACTCTTTATGTCTCAATGAATCAATTTAATGAACTAATCATGTAATCATTTGCAGGTGGTGTTAGACACGTTGTGCGATGCTCTCATTTCGATCAGGGAAGAAATTGAATAACAAAGCATTCATCTTATTTCCCGTAAGGTTCTTCATCGAATTTGAGATTTGAGACAATTGGGGTTGTTTGTGTTCGTTTGCGGCTTCTATGTACCTCAAGGACAAGGAGGTTCTTCTTCTTCCACTCAACTTGCCTATAGATCTCTCTCTCCCTTATGCATGTGTCCTAATCTTTTTTGAACTCGCAGGTTGATGTGATTGGTGGAGAGGGCGTTATTGAGAGGCCGAATATTGGTGGATATACAGGTCTTGGTGGTCTTGTACATAGTTTTATCCTTCAGGGTCAGAAATTCCAAGACTGGATATATTTTCCCTCAATATACTTTGGATCATGTCTTGGACTCATATGCTTGAATATGATACCTTCCATGCAGGAAGACAATTAAAAGAAGGTACAATGGAAATCAAACTTTCTCTTTGAACATGATAAAAATGTAATGTGCCCATAAGACTTTGCTTCTCTCTCTCTATCTCCAGAATTTGGAACTCGCGTCTTCTTCTGATAATGTTTGTTTCTTCACGTCTTCATGTGCCAGGTGGGAGCAGATGTGGTCGGACTAGCCCCTAACATAAACTACTATAATCTTCAGTAAGATGGATAACTATAAATCAAGATTTTGTAAGTTTACGCTAACACAATAACGGAAATGGCAGGTATGAAGCGAGAATTCGGGGTACTTTTTCATTGCAACAAATCGTGATACTGTAGGACATATGACGGATCTGCAAAAGTGGCTTGGTATAGTCTGTACTCTTTAGACTCTCTCAAGAAAATCTATAATTTGGTTTGTCACATTACCGCATTTTTACTCATATTTCTAGGTGCTGGTTGTATGGTTTCTGCATTTGTGGATCAACCGGTAGAGAACCAATAAACATCGGAAAACCATCGATTTTCAATATGGACTTTCTCGTACAAAAGTATTAAATCTTACACCCGGTCTCGGTTCATAGAAAGAAGTTTCTTTTTCCTTTACATGATGGACTTTCTTTTACAAAATAATTTTTTTTTTCTTGTGTTACAAATACTTTTTAAAAATATCATTTTTATACTATTGCTACTCTTATATCTTTGCTTTCTCAATAGCATATGGTGATCAATATCTCAAGGCATGAATTTTGCCTTTTTATAATGTCGGAATTGTACTAAGAAATTTGTTGGCATTGGAAGAGGAGAATGTGAGACAAGATTGTGCAGCAGCAAGAAGAGTTGGAGATAAGGAGAAGTTTAGAAGAAATTCAAAAGTTGTGTATCTACTCTGCATTGAAAATGAATTGTACTCTGTTCACTATGAAAATATATAGCTTCGTTAATGTTAATTAGGGTCATAACATTACAATGATAATTATGTCAACCATTTATTCAGTGCCGTTCTTAGACTTGTAGAGGCTTAAGGCGAGTTAAAAAAATGGGCCCTTTTCAAAAAAAAAAAAATTAAAATAGTTTAAACAATATAAATTACTTAAAACGAAAACAAAGATAATAAAATATAAAACCAACAAAAAACGTCTTAATGCTAAAATTTGATTTCAAGGAAGACGATGAATGGAGAAGCTCAAATTTGATTTCAATTTTGTTGTTGCGGTTTTTTTTTTTTTTTTTTTTTGCAGGTTTATTGATTGTTCAGTGGTTTGTTTGATTTTTTTTGCAGGTTTGTTTGATTCTTCGGCTGTGGGAAAAAATAATTAGAATCTTAGGGTTAAGTTAAAGAGGAATTAGCATGTATAACACATAAAAAAACTATAACTTTTTTTTTTAACAATTTACCCTAAATCTAAGGGTTGTTATTTGGCCACATACTATATTTTTTGTTATATGCTAAATTATTAAAAAAAAATTGGTTATTAAGTAAATTCACCCTAAGTTAAATGGGTTAATAAATAAACCAACAATAAAACCAAAAAAAGGAAAAAAATTGCATATTTGGAGTTTCAAACTCAGATAAGTAGATTACATATGTGACTGACTTAAACCATTAGACTACTACTAACTTTTGGTAATTTGGGGCCCCAAAATTTTATATATTATTCGGGACCCTAAGGCCAATGTCTTTTTGATAACTCATTAGGCACGGCTCTGCATTTATTAGGAAGCTTTTCGAAATTAGGATTACAAAGCTTAGTTAAAAAACATTATGTTCTATACCGGTTTCTACAAGAGACTTTATAGTTCTTTGAAAAGAACAATGAGGCCATTATTGGCTTTTTTATAGTTGTTCAACATTTTTTCCTCATAAGCTCTCATTACTCAAAGGTATGAGATTGATAAAATAGGTAAAGAAGTCCTCTTCAAATACGTTTTATAAAAAAAGAGGTCGAAGTATCATAAACTTTATATCAACGTATTTAGGTATGGAGATGTGACTAATAATATATATCTTAGTGTGGGTTAGTTGTATACTATATGAAAACAAAAAAACATAAAAAGTTCATACAAACTACATCAATAAAACAATGAAAGTGTGAGAAGTGAGAACTAAGAATGACAATAGTATTATCGTATGAAAAAATATACTCTCTCTGTTTCTTAATTCTTATGCTTTTAACATAAACATCCAATATAGAGAACACAGAGGGAATATAAAACTTTATGAAAATCCAAAATTAAACCTAATTTTTTTTTTTTGTCGGACTAATAAAAGTAGCCCAGTCAATAATTTTTATTTTATTGAAAACAACAAAAAACATTCCTAACAACACTATATAAATTAAAGTAAACTAAACCACATAACAAATTCCGAAAAATAACATAAAAACATCAATAAAAACATATTTTAACAAATACAAAAGCAAAACATATAAATTATTATGAGATCTTGACAAACCCAAATAAAACAATTAAATATACTGATATAAATTAGTCAACTACTAATAAAAAAAATCAACAAATACAATGGTCCTAAAAAAAAACTAAAAGACTCTGAACCCAAGTATATTGTAACAATTAACTACAAAATGTTCGGAGAGAACAAAATGTTTCCAAAAAATTCTGGCATTTGAGAAAAATTGATCATAAAGCATTAACCCGAAAGATCATAAAAATAAATCCATGAATAACACATATTTTATACATACACATATTTAAGTTTGACAAACTATATTAAATTGCAAGAAAATTACCCCTCGAATCGATACCATCAACAAAGTTTTACTTTCAAAAGATACAACAAAAAATTTATACGATGGTTGCTAAACAAACGCCGCACAATAGGAGAGGAGAAACCCCGACATTTGTCATATTAGTCTTCACTATATCATTCTCATTCAATTTCAAACAATCTTCCACCGCTATATGTTTCCTAATTTGTGGGCTCACACATTCTCTTTCTCAGTTTCATTCTCGAGTTAAATTTTTATGCTTTACAATCCTCATTACAAATTAATCTTCGAATAAAATTGTCATTCATTACCATTCTTTTTACTTGCAAAATCAAACACGAATAACAAAATCGAAAAATTAGAACAAAAAACAAAATATACCTCCAAAACAAAAAACAAAATAAATCAACCAAATTTCAAGATATAACAAACTTCCAAATTAATAAACAACAAAACACTCAGGCAAATAACGAAAAAAATTAAGAAATAAGATCAAAAGTTCACCACAAACCCCGCGGAAAGACCTAGTACCACATGTAAAAAATAGAGTTTTACACCATGCCACTGTGGTTTATTCATATTTTTCTCGACATATATACTATTTCAAATTTTCGTTTCCGTTAATAAATCTAAAGATTCGTCTCTTATGCTCGGTTAAACAAATTGATTGTGTTGATAACTTCAAGAAAGAAACCCCCTCCAAAGGTTAATTGTTGGGGTTAGGTTTCACCCAACAAGATCAATGTAAGAAATGGCTAAGTATGAGAATGACCGCAAGGTCAACAGGGTAAACAGAGTCAATCCAGTTAACAGAAGGGTGTGCGAGGTCAAAAGTAGAATATAACATCAACGTCAGAAAGCTTAAGTCTTGGCATGGCGACGAGGTCGACGGAGCAGAATCTTAACTGAAGGGAGATACTCAGCGAGTTCAAGAATACAAAGAGCTCATCGACGTCAAGCCCAGAAGTATTGGCGAGTTGGGCCAAATCCAAAAAGCCTTCAAGGTATTTGATCGAACTTGACAGCGAGGCCCACGACGTGAGATGGACCTGGTCGCCAGACAAATAAGGGGAAAATCCCAAGGGATTGGGGAGTTTTCCTTATCTCTTTAGAGGTTGACCTAGCCGACCTTGCATACAATATATACTTGTACAAAAATCCTTGAAAGGGGATCCGCAACTGTTTACACAAAACATCAATAAAAGCTTTCTTTACAACAATTGTGATATATTAGTATTTTGGTCTCTTTTACGTATTGTTTCTTTAGTCTTTTTGGTTCTTTCTAGTTCTTTTTGTGTCTTTTCAGGTTCTAGGAGGCTCTCAAGTATGGATTGGAGTCATTGGGGGTCATTGGAGCAAAAGGGACGAATCTGGAGAAAAGATGGCGTTTTTCATAACCGAGCACCTGCTCGCACGAGGGCTCGAAGAGTGGAAGCTCCCTGGAAATGTGACCGACCGGTCCCATTACCAGACCGACCGGTCCCAATTCCAGAGACTCATGAATTTGGAGAAAAATGTGATTTCCGTATCCGAGCACCTGCTCGCTAGAGGCTCCAGTTTTAACCTAGTTTTTAATTATAAATAAGAGAGGCAGCCACCTCTAGAGAGAACCTTTTTTCGCTGAGAAAAACTCCTTTTCTCCTTTGGAGATTCACTGTTCACGATTACTGTTCACGAGTACTTTTTCTAAGTTTTGGATTCACAATTTGGAGGATCATTCCAAAATTCTATTGAGAAGAATTCTAAACCCTAATCTCTTTTGATATCATGAATTCTCTTTATTGTTTTGTTGTGTTTGATTTCATCATGTTTGAGTAGTCCATAAGCTAGATTAAAAATTTCAATGGTGATTTAGGATTGATTAGTGACTGAGCCAAATAGGATAGATTATCATATGTCTTCATCAATTGGGATTCATAATGCTTAGGCTAGCGTGGCCGCCTAGTCTATGATTTTAAGTTTAACTTATTCACGACAGTGCTCTAGGTTGCTAGATAAACCATTGGTGAGCAATTGGTGTGCAACCAACGACAGTTGATTGTTCCCATCAATTGTGAACAAATTGAACCTTTTCGATAATGCTTGTCAACATCTCTGAATTCAAATGACAGTTTAGGAATTTAGGTTGTTAGACAAAGATATTGATGCATCACGACAGTGAGGCAATATTACTTTTATGTTTGAGTTCTAGACCGCGCTTAAATTGAATCCTGAATAGTTGCTCAATCCTTAATCTGAGATCACCGGCGAATGACCTTGATCTAGTGCTTGTTTTATTGCATTTTATACCGCTTAATCAATTGCCGTTGCTTGTTACAAAAATCACCAACTATATTTTATCTTAGCTTTAAATTAAAATCTATAATTTCAAAGTGTAACCTTGGTCTCTGTGGATTCAATACCCTTTATACTACTGCGATTGTCTGTGCACTTGCAGCTTTATTTTGGGTTAAAACTTAGCACATCAAATAACAACCTACGTTCTTAAGCTTTAACCTTGAGATCTCTTTCCCTTCAACAACCCTTGACAAATCTAATTGTGTTAGTTTCGACTTCAACAATTTGGCGCCGACTAAGGGGAATTCTTGAGATTTTCTTACTCGAAAAAGCTTACGAACGACCGATCTTACGATGGCTACGGGCGACGATCAACAACTCACTGCCGAACAGTAACGTATCGCCGAAGAACAACGCGTTGCCGAGCAGCAACGTGTCGCCGAGCAACAACGCGTCGCTGAAGAGCAACGTATTACCGAAGAACGACGCATCGCCGATCAGCAGCGTCGCGACAACACTGACGACACAATCATCCCGGAAACTCTAGCAACGGTGACTCCTACGTTCTTGACTAGCCTACAAGCAACGCTAGACGCACTACTTAAGAAAACAATGGACCAAGAGAAAGTCGTAGACGAGCTCCGGGTCCTCGCAGCCGCAGACCAAGGTCGCAGAAGAGAGCCTATATTCAGACGGCTCATAGGGCGAATGAACCCTACCTCCTAGGATTTTTCAACCCCGGTTAACGCTCCTAGGGTTCGGAGCCTTCACCTCGATCATCCTGACGTGTTACACATGGAGAGAAACTCGGACCCACCAACTGCACAACCGCAAGCAACTATGGCAACGGTGATCAACCTAGAGAACCTAGAGGATGAGCTCACCCCACGTCATGTGCCTGCTCGCAGAGCGGCGACCACGCGGGTCAGCGCCACCACCGAGCAGAACCAAGAATCCCAGGGGGTAGAAGAAGATTTTCTCTGGATGGAACACTCCGAGTTGGAAGAAGAACGTAGAGCAATGATCCAGTCCCAAAAGGAGGAGATGGCAAGAATGAGAGCCAACATGGCACGAACAGCAGCGGAGATGAAAGATTTCCGCTCCCAAATCCACAAAGCAACAAGCCATGCTCCTGAGTTAGATAAAGTTCTGGAGCAGACGCAAAACGTTCCATTCACGGCGAGGATAACTAAAGCAGTGATTATTGATCCAGGAAAGATGAAAATTCCCGCTTATGATGGAAAGTCTGACCATACCGAACATCTGACGGCGTTCTCCATAGCAATGGGATGAGCAAGCTTCGAAGAAGGAGAGAGGGACGCCGTTCAGTGCCTACTATTCGTGGAGACTCTCATAGGACCAGCCTTGCAGTGGTTCTCCCGACTTTCGCCAAACTCAATCGATAGCTTCAATCAGCTGACTGCCGCCTTTCTAAAGCATTACGCTATTTTCATCGAGAAGCGCACGTCTGACGTGGATCTATTGACATTGGTTCAAGGGGAGAGTGAATCGTTACGAAGTTTCCTAGATCGCTTCAAAGGAGGTTGTCTAAGATGGAAAGAGTAAGCAACGTTTCTTCACTGCAGGCGCTTGAGAAAGCACTGAGGTTCGGATCTGCCTACCAGCAAGAGATGACTTTAAGCCCTCCTGCTACGATCCAGGATGCGCTCCATCGAGGAACGCTTCATGCACGATACGAGGAACAGAAGAATGTTTTCACTCAAAAGACAGGAAAGATAAAGACTACCAACCCACCTCCTGCTCAGAATCAACCAAGTACGAAGAAACATAATCAAGGTTCGTGTTTTGTAGAACATGGAGGAGGATTTAGAGGGGATCATAACTATCAGGTAGATGCCCTAAGTTACGGACGTGGCCGCGGCTATGCTGGTCGAGGACGAGGTCGCGGTCGAGGTTCGTGGAACAACACCTGGACTCGGAGTGAAAACACTTACGATGAAGCAGCTTACTGCGAATTCCACAAGACGCAAGGCCATTCAACTGCAAATTGTCTCGTTCTAGGCTCTTGCCTCGCAAAGAGACTTGCAGAAGGAAAACTCGGCAATAACATTCGCGTTGACGACTTCACTGACGTAGATATCAATCAACAAGAACATGCGCAACTTCCAGCGCCACCTCGACGAGGACGAGACAACAACGCGGAACCGTGACCTGTAGCAAAGATACCATAAATTCTTATGATAATGGGAGGATCCCATTACTGCGCAAATATAGTTTCCTCGATCAAAGCTTACCTGCGACGTGCGGAAGTTAGCGCCAATTTCTGTGCACCCTCCAAGTTTCCAAATGACGTGATGTCCTTCGAAGAAGAGGAAACATTTCTGTTTTTTCGAGAATTGGCGTAAACATTTCCGTTTTTTCGAAACTTTCAAATTTCAAAAGTTTTCAAAAAAAAAAAAAAAAAAAAACTCGGTCACTTAGTCAAACGCTAACACTTGAGCTCGGTTTAACAAAATGCCAGAGCTCCGTTAAACGCAAGCACTTGAGTTTTGTCACCTAGCAGGTCACGCCCAGATAAACATTGATCTTAGCCTCGAGACTTCTACCTCGGCATCATCACATCTAATATTGCCGAGCTGGAGGGCTAACTGTTGGGGTCAGGTTTCACCCAACAAGATCAATGTAAGAAATGGCTAAGTATGAGAATGACCGCAAGGTCAACAGGGTAAACGGAGTCAATCCAGTTAACAGAAGGGTGTGCGAGGTCAAAAGTAGAATATAACATCAATATCAGAAAGCTTAAGTCTTGGCATGGCGACGAGGTCGACGAAGCAGAATCTTAACTGAAGGGAGATACTCAGCGAGTTCAAGAATACAAAGAGCTCGTCGACGTCAAGCCCATATGTATTGGCGAGGTGGGCCAAATCCAAAAATTCTTCAAGGTATTTGATCGAACTTGACAGCGAGGCCCACGGCGTGAGATGGACCTGGTCGCCAGACAAATAAGGGAAAAATCCCAAGGGATTGGGGAGTTTTCCTTATCTCTTTAGAGGTGACCTAGCGACCTAGTCGACCTAGCCGACCTTGCATACTATATATACTTGTACAAAAATCCTTGAAAGGAGATCCGCAACTTGTTACACAAAACATCAATAAAAGCTTTCTTTACAGCAATTGCAACCTACATTCTTAAGCTTTAACCTAGGGATCTCTTTCCCTTCAACAACCCTTGACAAATCTAATTGTGTTACTTTCGACTCCCACATTAATCAAAATTAAAATTGTCAACTCACAAAAGAAGCATGTAGTCGGATGAGGCCTTAAAACCATAATAAAATTCGAGCAAAAAAACCAATAGGTGGAATCAAAGTTTCAAATAGCTTTCTTGGTTTATGCATATAATGCGTTAACATATATATGGAGGGTGTAATGTTACCAAATTTTCAAGTTAGTGAAAAAACCTTAAAATATCTACTTCTACTTTGTGTTTCCTTACAAAGTTGCAAGAATTTGATGCGTCTTATGTTTGTTGAGACATTATGTTATAACTCGAAAAAATATGATGCTCGGATAAACATCACTTGAGAATATATTACCGGGTCCTAGACATGAATTGATAACATTTAAAAAAGAATATCTCAAATGGCCTTCAAGAGATATTATATTAGTCATATGTTTGATGATTCTAATCGTTGAAAATAAAAACATTACCACAATCCAAAGTAAAATTTATTATTATCAACTAACCAACAACAATAAAGCTACTCTTGTCAATAGCTCTAATCATGTTCGAATCTCATTATTTAGTAGAAGAGGTAATTAACATGTTATTCGAAGGTACTTACTATATGCCTAAAATCTAAAACCTCTTGGTTTCAAAAGAAAACAAAATACAATAAAACATATTAAGATCAAAAATATTCATCCATAACTCTTTTTTTATTAATATATTCTCATTCAAATCAACTAAGACGTCGTCAATTTTATAACCAATCAAAGTAGAATTTAAAAAATATCTTCAAATTATGTAAAACAAACTCAAATGTTGCATAATGGATAGATAGTTGATACACAACATTAACATACTTCTTTCAATACAAAATTTAGAAATATACTCGTGCGTATACGCGGATTCTCTTCTAATTTGAGATAATTCAGCCTAAAAAAAATCTTCTTTTATGTCAAAGTAATTGTTCTTGCTATACGGTAATATAGAAAATCTAAACCGGTTATAAATAAACCAAATTCCTTATGTCACTCTCTTACTCGCCAACAATATTAATTTCTTGCAGGAATAAACTCAAGAAGCAACATTCAAGCTGATATTTGCAACATAAAAAATAACCGAGAGCAAATATGTTTGAAATATTTCTTTAGAAAATATTTGGGAACTATAAAATTAGTTAAATATTGAAAATTTATAGATGTTCACAAGAATTCATTACCGTTTCAAAGACAAACTACAATCATAGGAAAAACATTATATATATAATAAATTCTCTACAAACATAAAAAAAATTATTGATATAGATTACTATTTATGTTGAATATTTTTTAGTAATTATGGTAAAGTAATTATTTATGTTTTGGACAATTTTTTAATTAAATACATCGGTAAAACAGATCCACGCGTAGCGTGGGTTAAAAACCTAGTAATATCAATGATAGAGAGAAAAATTTAAAGCTTATTAGATTTAAACGAAACCAAAATTATAATCAAACACCATTAGTTATTTAAAAGACACAAGTGAAGAGTTGTGTCTTGTCGAGTTATGGCGACTAGAGCAGATCGACAGCGAAGATGGAGCGTGATCGGCGGCAGGGATCAACCGGAGGAAGAAGAAGATCAAGCAAAAAAAAAATAATAAAAAAAAAATTAAAAAAAAAACTCGCTGCAAGACAAAAAAAAATTACACTTGGAAAGATGCCTATTTATACTTGGAGGATTTCCTAAAATCTCTAGGGTTTTGGGAAATATTCTAGAAAATCTCCTAACGGGCCTCAAAGTTCAATAAAGCAAAACATGACAGTATCATCAGTTTACTAAGCTTATTCTTAACAAAAGAAGTAAGTCCATGAAAACACGGTAGCATCGGCTCGACATGGAATATCCAAAACTTCCCGAGTTTGATAACAAGACGTCAACGCCTGGCTGCTTCATTGTCCATCCCATCAATCACAAACTTCAACAGCTTATACCTTGGCATCATCATAACTCGATACTACCAAACTGGGAGGCTAAATGTAGGGATCAAATTCCACTCCTATGAGATCGATGTAACGATAAGAACGATTCTGCAAAAAGCTTGAAGAAAAATCATTAACAGACTTGCAAAAGCCCAATTCAGAATTAGGTCCATAATGATATTCAGCCCATATTTAATTGGACTTAATTAATATTTAATTGTTTAATTGGCCATGCCCAAATCTATTACCTAGCCTAAACTAGAAAAGCTATAAATAGCTCCTTGTATTCACCCAGAAAGTGGATCTGCAATTTTTCACAACATCAGTAATAAAGTTTTCTTAACAGCTATAACAACAGTCTCTCTACTTTTATGCATTGTTGTTCACTCAGAAGTCTCGCATTTCCTCACAACCCTTACAAATTTAATTGTGCGAGTTCCGACTCCTACAATATCCTCAACAAAATATCACACAAAGTCAATGGCAAAACGCTATATGAACTTTGGAAAAGTGTGGGGGTGCCTAGCAAAAGTTACAATGCCACCTCCTAAAAAGGCCACAGTCAGACCTAAATTGGTGGATTGTATTTTTATTGGATATGTACACTAGAGTAGTGTTCATCAGTTTTTTGGTTTACAAATTGGTATATAAATCATGCACACCGGATATCCAGATAAAGTAGTAGAGTAATAGTATTTAGGAATTATTCCTATGTGGGATAAACCAGTGTCAGCATTACAAGATGTAGTCTGTGCACTAAGTAATGGTACACATCATCATATAAGAATATGATATAAAACCATTAGACACATGATCTCAATTGGTGTAATCAGTATTGATTACGAGTGATAACATAACGGATTCATTTATTAAAGGTGTGTCTAGAGATCAAATAGTATAATCATCAAGAAGAATGGGCTTAAAGCCTATAACAAAAAAATGACCCTTAATGGATACCCCACCTATGTCACCGGAAATCCCATGACACAGGTTCAAAGGGCCAACGAAATAAAGCTGACTGAGAGAACAACACTGTAAAACTATGTCTATACCCACTACCTAGGATGATAAACAGTGTTACCTCTATGTGTAGAGTGAGTATAAGCATTTGCTTTTAATGATTTGAATCCATCGTTTGAGATATAAGTGGAGTATTACAGGATACTCCTAAAAACAAAACTTATGGCAAATCACCTTGTGAATGTGAAATGGGGCCGTTTGTAGGAGAATGAAGGAAAGACTATATTATCCAAATTCACTCATGATACTAGGAATGTTCAAGGTCATCATGAACACAATAGAGAACCTAGTTCTGTGAGAAAATTAAGTTGTGTTATAGTTATTGTCTCAGTTTACATTAAAACATGGGTGGTTCAAGACATCATGATTACCTCCTGGTCAAGTAAACAAGATAGCTTTTAACAATGATTGATTCAAAGCTGAAAAATGCTACCAACTCACTATGCCCTGGATTTTTCGTTTATACTCTCAAAAGTTCGTTTTATCGAGTCATCATGTGTCTAGAATCATTTCTATTCATGTGGGGGATTGTTGGAACTCGTTTTTGACAAAATGGTTTAGACTATTTTCCAGTGTGTTTTTTTTTGGAGACGTCTATCGGAACGAACGGTTTATTGGGCACGATAGAATCATCGCCGCATGTAGTGTATCTTCTTGTCAAAATCGGAGTTAGTTTGAATGAGAAATGGAGGGCTAAAGTGGATGATATGAAAAGCTTATAAAGCTTTTAAATTTGGTTAACTATAAAAACTAGCAAATGTCCCAGATTGAAAGTTAGGATTAAATTCTTTAAGTATATAAAGTGGAGAACTCATAAAAAGATTTTAAAACCTTGTGTACACTTTGGTATATTGGAGAGAAGAAATATTCGGGCCGAACTTCGGTTTGAGCTTTGGAATAAATTCTTTTGAATATTGTTGTTAACAAAGTCAACAAAACATTCTCTCCATTTGAAGTGTTTCAACGTAATTAATATTGGCAATTAAGTGCAAATCAATTGTGAATTGATGTTGTAACTTATAAAATATTAACACACATTAAAATAATAATGATGAGATTGAATTCTCATAAACTCCCTTTATAATATTTACGTTAGTAAACGTTGGGTTCATTGGCTATATAATAAAGCCATATCCTCCTCATTTTCTTAAGTTTTTGACCAGATCATAAACATGATCAATATGTTCAATAACACAAAAACCTTTACATGCTTATATTATTTTGTGTCTTAGAGTACACACAGAAATTTTGTTCGTGAGCTTCTATTCTCGAGTGTTGCGAAATAGTCGATCGTGGTTGTATCATGGGATTCTTAATTATATCAAAAACTGTCACACTATAGGCAGTTAAAGAATTAAAGAAATAGTGTATCGGCCTCTACACAAACCGTTCATCGTTCATCATAATTTTGGTATCAATTTATGATATTTTGTATATGTTTTATCATTAATCTAAACAATATTCATTTTTGCCATGTCGTAGAAATTGTGCTCCTACACAAACTAGACCTAATTAAAACCCAAATAAATCAACACCACCTTTGCTAACTTATCACGAAGCACAACAAAAAGCAAAGGCCTAAGCTTCAAGCCTTAAAAACACACCAAGGGAGGATGAGATGATCGCTTGAACTGAAAAGACCCTTGGAAGCACCATGTCCAAAGATCAAACCTAGAGCCAAACTTGAAAAACTATATCAATAACCAAAGCGAAGAAGAGACCCAGTAAAGGAATAAGAATCCATGCCTCTCATGCTTCTTCATTGATACTCAACCCAATATCATTGAGGGAAGGTTGTTGATAAAAAATTATTTGGAAAATGAAGAGCGAAGAAAATTATTTGTTGGACGGGGAAGACCTGCCCCAAGAACAACGTCATCACCAAAGAGAAGTCGACTTGTTAAACGAACAACCCTTGCCAAAGATCTCCGGATCGGAGAATAAAATCGTAGATCAAATGACCTTTGGGTGCCTAAGACTCGAATCAGAGGTCTCGGTCGTAGCCTTAATAGTAAGAGCATAAACATCCACCACCAAGGCTAAATGAAACGCATAACTAAAGAAACAAACCAAAGACGAAGATAATATATCACACCAGAACCGAGGGAGTGCCTTTGAAGCTCTAAGGTGTCACAATATATCCGGGGAAAAATCTAGGATATAACCTCTAAAGAAGCTCAATAGCCAGAACCAAAGCCCACGATTTGAGGTCCGCAAACACCATATCAAGCCAATAACTAGGTTCTAGCCACAACAAAAAGACTAATTTAAACGGCAAACCCGAAACTCAACCCAAACCGAAGAGAAAGTCGGCGGTCATATATGAAGATATAGCTCATTTCTGGCGAGGAGTCTTGGCCGACGGAAAGCGTGACCGTCATGACTCATTAGAGGGCCTTTAACCAAAACGTGACCTCGATGACCTTGGTTTACACTGATAACAGGTTTTTATCCTATCTAAGATTCCAAACATATTCTAATCAGATGTGAAATAGTCAGGTTCTTTTCTCGGACCGGCAATACACTCTAATTCCTTTAAATACCAATTTAGCTAAGCAATCAATATGGTTTAAGTTGTCACAATTTAAATAAGCAAAACAAATAAAATTCGATGTAAACAATAATGAGAAAAACGTTAAGCTAGGGTAAATATCTCAGGGAATAGATCATCAAGAACCAAGCAATTATTCAGGATATCAATTAAGTGTCAATCTAGAACTCAATCATAAATTCAAGAGAATCCACTGTCGTGGCATCCACTACTTCATCAATTAATCTAGCGCCCTAAACTGTCGTTTGAGACTAAAGAGAATCGATGAGCATAACGAATAGGATTGATTTGTTCACGAGTTGCCTTAACTTCAACTGTCGTTGGCTAAGGGTCAACACGCCCATCTAAGTTCATTCAAGTAATTCACTACACTTTTGATGAGTAAATTCAACCTAAAATCAAAGGCTAGGTAATTAAGCTAGTCTAGGCAATAAGTTCAACATAGATGAAGATATCAAAACATATATAAAACCTATCTATGCTTAGTTCAAGAATTCCTAATTCCCATCGAAAACCCTAACCTAACAAGGATGACTACTCGCACATGTTGAAATCAAACACAACAAAGCAATAAAGAGAATTCATGATGATATGGAAAGAGATTAGGGTTCAGAATTCTTCTCAATAGAAAGTTGTGGAATGAATCTCCAAATTGCAAATCCAAAAGTCGTGAACAGTAGTCGTGAACAGTACTCGTGAACAGTAATCGTGAACAGTGAACGTGACCAGTAAACGTGAACAGTGAACGTGAATAGTAAACGTGAACAGTAATCGTGAACGTGAATAGTAACGTGTAAAAACTGTGTAAAAGAAGCGTGATGTCCTTCTTCTCCAAGGTCTTCCTTTTTTAAAGGCCACGGCGGTTCAAGATAAGGAAGTAAATCTAGAGCGAATCTTCTAGGTAGATATTTGGTAAATATCCCCTTTTTGTAAATCTTCTGGAAGAATATTTGATTAAGTGAATATTCCCTGTTGTAAACCTTCTAGGTGAATATTTACTTTATTCGGGAATCTTCAAGGTAAATCTTCTGGGGAGCAGGCGAATCCACTCGGGGAGCAGGTGCTCCCTCTTCTGCATCAAAAACCTCCAAAAGATCGTGTTTTCCTTCCTTTTCAACAAACGCCCTTGTAAACTCCAATTCTTCATTCCAGCCACCTTTAAACCTAAAAAGACTCGATACAAAGGAGAAAGACTCGATAAAACCCTGTAAAACAATGGTTAGACTACGCCAAAAATGGAGTATATCATACACCCAAACCGAAACTGAAGACTTCTCAATCGAAATGACCCTCAACATTGAATTCAGATCCACACAAGAAATGATATCAAATTCGAAACAGATTGAAAGAGCTCAAAGAAAAAGTAGAAAGGGACCGAAACCGATGCTATCATAATCGCGGGCCACCTGTCCAAATAGATATGTTGAGTTTGTGGTCGAGAGAAAAGTTGCACTTTATGTGGCTAGGACGAACAAGCCAAATTTTTCTGATGAATATTTTCTTTATTCTCTGATAATGTTACAATAAAACATTAGAAAGAATAACTCAAATAATCTTGGAAAGTTCACTAATAACTCAAATAACTTTGTAGAGATGAGACTATGTGAAAAGTCTTTTAAACCTTATGTGAAACTTTTTATTACAGAAATGCCATTGAAAAAAAAAATTAGGTTTTCCTTTCTCCCAACTAAAACTGTTTTCCTTTTTGTTTTTTTTTCATTTCGACGGGAAAGAAAAGGAGGAGGAGGGAAAGAAAAGCGACGGTGATTGAGGCGATTAAGCTTGGTTATCGCCTTTTTGATACATCTCCGAGGTACAAGACGGAGGAGCCGCTCGGTGAAGCTTTGTCGGAAGCGGTTTCTCTCGGGTTGGATCCGAACAATTTGTTACTTCGAAGCTTCGGGCTTCATCTTCTCCGGCGATTTCCTCGTCTCCGGTGACTCCAAAGGTAAGTTTCGGGCTTCTCTCAACTTCTCTTCTCTTTGTTTCTTCTTTTCTTCCCTTCGTTTCTCTTTTATTCGACATTGAAGCTTTTTTGTTGAATTGAAGATTTTGCGGTTGTTGCGGCGGAGAGACTTGAGGTTTAACGACATGGAGATTTCGGAGGTGGTGGTGAAAGAAGCGGAGGTCATGGATCTGTTGGATTCAGCGGTAGTAGTAGTTTAATTTGGTAGACTTATTTGCATTTGATGATAGACTTGTTTGCATTTGATAATAGACTTGTTGGTATTTGATGATAGACTTGTTGGCATTTGATGATAGACTTATTATTATGTTACGATAGACTTGTTATTATGTTACGGTAGACTTATTCTTATGTTATGGTAGACTTGTTATTATGTTACGGTAGACTTATTCTTATGTTATGGTAGACTTGTTATTATGTTACGGTAGACTTATTCTTATGTTATGGTAGACTTATTGTTATGTTATTGGTGAACATGGAGGTTTCAGAGGTGATGGCGGAGAGACTTGAGGTTTAACGGCGGTTCTTGTGGGTCGAAACCAAGCCGGTCTTGAACATCGTAGAATTGAATCGCCTGTGAGCAAAAGTCTTAAGTGTTGATAGATTTATTTTTATTTGATGGTAGATTTATTTTAGTTTGATGGTAGATTTGTTTTTCTTTGCTGGTAGATTTATTCTTGTGGACGTGGAGGTTTCGGAGGTGGTGGCGAAAGAAGCGGAGGTCATGGATATGTTGGATTCAGCGGTGGTGGTAGTTTAATTTGGTAGACTTATTTGCATTTCTTGATAGACTTGTTTGCATTTGATGATAGACTTGTTGGTATTTGATGATAGACTTGTTGGCATTTGATGATAGACTTATTATTATGTTACGATAGACTTGTTATTATGTTACGTTACGGTAGACTTATTCTTATGTTATGGTAGACTTGTTATTATGTTACGGTAGACTTATTCTTATGTTATGGTAGACTTGTTATTATGTTACGGTAGACTTATTCTTATGTTATGGTAGACTTATTGTTATGTTATTGGTGAACATGGAGGTTTCGGAGCTGGTGGCGGAGAGACTTGAGGTTTAACGGCGGTTCTTCTGGGTCGAAACCAAGCCAGTCTTGAACATCGTAGAATTGAATCGCCTGTGAGCAAAAGTCTTCAGTGTTGATAGATTTATTTTTATTTGATGGTAGATTTATTTTAGTTTGATGGAGATTTGTTTTTCTTTGCTGGTAGATTTATTCTGGTGGACGTGGAGGTTTCGGAGGCGGTGGCGAAAGAAGCGGAGGTCATGGATATGTTGGATTTGGCGGTTATGGTAGTTTAATTTGGTAGAAAATTTGTTATGTCATGGTATATTTATTTTAGTTTGATGGCATGATAGATTTATTTTTATTTGATGGTAGATTTACCACACTAGATCAGATGATACTCCGATTCAAGGAACCGCCGCTGATGGTGGTTCATTTGGTGGACATGGAGGCTTCAGAAGTAGTGGCGGAAGAGGCAGAGGTTGTGGATAACTTACAAATTTATTATGTTTGATGGTAGATTTATTCTCTGTTCAATGGTATGGTAGATTTATTTTTCTTTGATGGTAGATTTGTTTTTCTTTGATGGTAGATTTATTCTCTGTTCAATGTAATGAATTGACATAATTTATGTACTCTAGAAATTTGCTCGCTATATAATCTGTTTCCAAATGCCTTTAGCATCAATTATTATAACATTAAAACAGGAAAACAAGTTAAAATTGAAAAGGCACACATAATAATAGACATATATTTAAGCTTCACTAGTGGTATGATTATGATCGTATTGACAACAATTAGAACACTTGTGTTCTTTCCTTGGCTGGTATCATTCCATCTCAGTCTCCAATGAACTTTTTATCCATGAGTCAGATAATAAGTCTACTACAACATTATTTAAAGAACCTAAGTCAGATAATAAGTCTACCACAACATTATTCAAAGAACCTAAGTCAAATAATAAGTCTACCGCCACATTGTTTAAAGAACCTAAATCAGATAACAAGTCAACCACAACAATGTTTAAAGAAGCTAAGTCAAATAACAAATCTACCACAACTATATGAACCTATGTCAGAAAACAAGTCTATCACAACTATATGAACCTATGTCAGAAAACATCTCCGGATAATAAGTCTACCACAACTATATGAACCTATGTCAGAAAACAAGTCTATCACAACTATATGAACCTAGGTCAGCAAACAAGTCTATCACAACTATATGAAACTAGGTCAGCAAACAAGTCTACCACAACTATATGAAACTATGTGACCAAACAAGTCTATCACAACTATATGAAACTAGGTCAGCAAACAAGTCTACCACAACTATATGAAACTAGGTCACCAAACAAGTCTATCACAACTATATGAAACTAGGTCAGCAAACAAGTCTACCACAACTATATGAAACTAGGTCACCAAACAAGTCTATCACAACTATATGAACAACCATCGTCGGATAACAAGTCTACCACAACTATATGAACAACCATCGTCGGATAATAAGTCTACCACAACTATATGACAACCACCTCCGGATAATAAGTCTACCATCCGAAAAACAAATCTACCATCCGAAAAACAAATCTACCATAAGGTAAACAGAAAAATTAAGTCTACCAATATTTTTCGGAAAATCGTTACAGTAAAACAGAAAAAGATTCAATAAGTCTATCGCCAAAAATATTAAATCTACCAATTAGTATAAATCTATCACCACTAAAATAAGTCTATCACTACAGTCAACTAGTATAAATCTATCACCACTATAAATAAGTCTACCAGTCGCAAAACAAATCTATCACGGAAATTTAACTCTATCGTTAAAGGAAATAAATCTATCAATCTTCAGAAATAAATCTACCAATCACAAAATAAGTCTACCGCTCCAAAATAAATCTATCACTGAAAATATTAAATCTACCAATCACTCTAATAAGTCTACCATTCGGAAACAACTCTACCATCAAGGGGACAAATAAGTCTACCGTTCATATATAAATCTACCGCATGTACCCTCCTCATTTGAGGAGATCCGATTTTTGGGAGTTATAATAAGACAAAACTCTTAGCTCTGATCTTGATGAATAAGAACAACTTCTGAAAACCCTAATTCACAATCTTTCTGAGTGTTTGAAAACCTAAAGAAGCTCTATTTCGTAGAATCTTCACAATTTCTATTGTGTGATTTTCCAGCACGCACAATTTGGCGCTAGAAGGAGGGGAGTCCACTCGTAACACTAGCCAAGATGTCAATAACGAACCCGCAATCTCCAGCAACCGAAGGTGGTTCAGATCCAAGGGAGCTCGCCGAGAGTGGGCAGGCAAACGCAAGCAGCCAGTCCGCATTGGAGGCAGAAGCGGGCAGATCTGTCCCTACAGGAAACCAAGCGACCGCCAATACCAACTCGGCCGACCCGGCGACACCGGCCGCTTTCGATCAGCTCAAAGCAATGCTCGAGCAGTTGCTCAAGCAATCGCAGAACCAGGAAACTCTCAACAGCAACCTTACCGCCGAGATCAAAGCGTTGTCGACAGCTCGTCAGTCTCAAGGCCTACCTCACAATGTTATACGTCGCATCACCCCGACCACTCTTAAATTCTCTCCAGCGGCCTCACCTTCAGCTCGCGGGGCTCGCGAAGATCATACGCCTCTCAGAGACAGGGCCGTCCTCGTCGCAGATGCAACTGGAGGTGTCGTTGCAGTCGCGGATGATCTAGAAGGACGCAAATTCGGAACCACTCGACCCAGTCGGCCGACCAGTCGCGTCCAAAGTCGGGATGAGGGCAAAATCGCAGAGAATACGCGATGGATGGAGCAGGCCGAAGCCCAGACCAATCGAGGAGCTATCGCTTCGCCGCAAAGGGAAATGGACGAGCTGAAAGACATCATGCAACAGACAGCTCGCGATCTTAAGGACATGAGGTCACAGGTCCATCGCGCCACCAGCAAGGCGCCAGAAATCGACCGCGTCCTCGAAGAAGCTCGCACTACTCCTTTCACCGGGCAAATAACGAAGGCGCGTCTATCCGATCCGGGGAAGCTCAAGCTTCCAATTTATGATGGAAAGGGCGACCCCACGGAGCACATTAGGGCATTCTCAATCGCTATGGGGCGAGCCAATTTCCAACTCGACGAAATCGACGTTGGTTGCTGCCTCCTCTTCGTGGAGCACCTCAAGGGGGCAGCTCTCTATTGGTTCACGGGAATGAAGAAGAATTCAATCGACAGCTTCGCGCAGCTCTCAGAAGCGTTCCTAAAGCAGTACGCGATCTTAATCAAGCGCAGGACGTCCGAGGCTGATCTCTACACCATTTCGCAAGCGGCTAGCGAACCCTTGGGAGCTTTCATCGAACGCTTTAAGGCGATGCTTACTCAGGTGAAGGGGATTGACGACCAGTCCGAACTAAGCGCGCTTCAAAAAGTCTTGTGGTACGACTCGGATTTCTGAAAGGAGATGACGATCAACGAGCCCTCATCTATTCAGGATGCGCTTCATTGCGCCAATGGCTTCGCAAAAAGCGAGGATGAAACCAGAGCGTTGGGCCAGAAGTACGGGAAGGCCAAAGTTCCCAATCCGCGAGAAGCCCCAGCTGCAACAAAAAAGAAGAAAGGCAACTTCGTGCAGCACAAGGGAGGTTTTAAGGGTGCCCATAACTACCAGGTGGACTCGCCCGGCTTCGGTAGAGGAAGAGGGCGAGGTCGCGGAAATGGCACTCCGGGTCGTAATAACGGCAATACGTGGATTAGGAACTCGCTTTACGACGAATCCGCATATTGCGACTTGCACAAAATGGTCGGACATTCGACGGCTAACTGCCGAGTGCTCGGAATGCGACTCGCAGTGAAGCTAGCCGCCGGAGATCTCAGAGGAAATATAAGTGTTAACGATTTCCTGCTCGAGCAGTTCGACGATGCAAGAGAAGGAGACAGTCCGTCTGCGGACAATAGCAAGAATAACAAACGGGACAGGTGGAATAACGACGAGGTCCACCTTGGCCGGCAAAGCAATAGTGATGGCCGAAGCGGCTTGAAACAAAAAGTCTGCAACATGATCATGGGTAGCTCGCGCTATTGTTCAAATACAATCTCGTCAATCAAGGCCGATCAAAGACGAGCTGAGGTAGAAGCGAACAAACCCGTGTCGTCCAAGTTCCCAAACGATGTCATCCAGTTCGAAGAAAATAAGATCGATGATATCGACAAAACTCACGACGACCCGCTTGTCATCCGACTCGCCGTCGCAGGATGGGACACGGGTCACGTTTTGATCGATACTGGAAGCACAGTCGACATCATTTTCATTGATGCTCTTAAGCGTATGGAAATCGACCTCGCTCAAGTCGAATCCTATCCCAAACCTTTGACCGGATTCAATGGCGAGACGACAATGACACTCGCAACGATCAAACTTCCAGTATGTGCGAAAGGAGTAACAAAAATAGTGGAGTTCGCGGTATCGGACAACCCGGCTATTTACAACGTGATAATAGGAACCCCTTGGCTCAATTCGATGCGTGTCGTCGCCTCGATGTACCATCTCTGCCTTAAGTTTCCAACAAAAATCGTGATTAAAACAATCAGAGGGAGTCAGTCGGCATCGCGGTCTTGCTTCATGACCGCGCACAAACTAAGAAATCAGGCGACAGTGCCCATTCCGAGCGAGCCGCGAAAAAAGCTTAAAACGGACAGGGAGCATGTCAAGGAAATTTCGCACGTTTTGTAGCAACTACATATCGCGGAAGCCGCCGAAGAGGAAGGTGTGGGTCCGACATACAAACCCGTCATATCGGTTTACATTGACGACGAGTTCCCGGATAAGTGCGTGGAGATTGGCGAAACGCTTGATGAAATCGTCAGGCTCGAACTCGTAAGCTTCCTTAAGAGGAACGTTAGCACTTTCGCATGGGCCGCAGAGGATATGCCCGGGATCGATATCGGCATCATCAGTCACGAGTTGAATGTAGACTCGACTTTCAAACCCATAAAACAGAAGCAAAGGCGACTCGGGCCGGACAGAGCTCAAGCGGTGAACGACAAAGTAGAAAAACTCTTGCAGGCCAGTTTGATCGCCGAAGTCAGATATCCGGATTGGCTCGCAAATCCAGTCATCGTGAAGAAGAAGAATGGCAAGTGGCGAGTCTGTGTAGACTTCACGGATTTAAACAAGGCATGCCCAAAAGACAGTTTCCCTCTTCCTCATATCGACCGCCTCGTTGAGTCGATATCCGGGAACAAGCTGCTATCATTTATGGACGCGTTCTCTGGCTACAATCAAATTTTTATGCATCCCGGCGATCGCGACAAAACATCTTTCATCGGGAACTATTGCTACAAGGTCATGCCATTCGGCCTTAAGAACGTTGGGGCTACTTATCAGCGATTGGTGAACAGGATGTTCGAAGGACTCCTCGGCAAGACAATAAAGGTCTACATAGACGATATGCTCGTCAAATCGCTTGAAGAAAAAGACAATGTCGGCCACCTCGCATAATGCTTTGCGCTACTAAACAAGTATAACATGAAGGTGAATCCGGCTAAGTGTCGTTTCGGCGTAACATCAGGCGAGTTCCTCGGCTATATGGTTACTCGTCGCGGGATCGAAGCAAACCCGAAGCAAATCCATGCGCTAATCCAGATGGCCTCGCCTAAAACAAAAAGGGAAGTACAACGATTAACGGGAAGAGTCGCAGCATTAAACAGATTCATCTCGCGCTCTACTGACAAATGCTTGCCTTTCTACGAAACGCTTAAGGATAAGAAGGGGCCGGCTCGACAGGCCTTCGAGTGGACAGAAAAATGCGAAGAAGCCTTCCAGAGATTAAAGCAATATCTCGCAACTCCGCCTATTTTGACCAAACCCGTAACTGGCGAACCGCTCTACCTTTACATTGCGGTCTCCGCCTCGGCAGTTAGTGGGGTTCTAATTCGCGAAGAAGGCACAGAGCAGAAGCCAGTTTTCTACGTCAGTAAATCCTTAACCGATGCAGAAACAAGATATCCCCTGACCGAGAAATTAGCACTCGCGGTTATTACGTCGGCTCGCAAACTCCGACCTTATTTCCAATCGCATTCGATCGTGCTTCTCAGTACCTTTCCGCTACGAGATGTTCTCCACAGCCCTACTCAGTTTGGGCGACTCGCAAAGTGGGCAATCGAATTAAGCGAGTTTGATATCGAGTATCGAAGTAGGACGACAATCAAGGCACAAGTGTTGGCCGATTTTCTAATCGAACTACCGGAGGCGACAGCCTTGTCAGAGAGCGATAATAAGGACTCATCCCAAATCTGGCAGTTACATGTCGACGACTCGTCATCTAAGCATGGATCGCGATTAGGCATTCGACTGTCATTGCCAGACGGAGAATCTCTGGAACAGTCATTCCGCCTTGACTTCAGAGCATCGAAAAATGAGGCAGAATACGAGGCCTTACTCGGGGGTCTTCGATTGGCTAAAGCTCTTAATATGACAAGGATATAAGTTTTTTGCAACTCGCAACTCGTCGTGAATCAGTTCAACGTCGAATACGCAACAAAAGACGAACACATGGAGCCATACCTCGCACTCGTCAAGACGTCGATTGCGAATTTCGAGTTCTTTACCTTAACAAGAATTCCAAGGGCAGAGAACTCGCAAGCAGATGCCCTCGCTTCACTCGGCTCATCGGCGCAGCCCGATAAAGATCTTCAAAGAATCGTCCGGGTTGAGTTCATCGAAAAGCCAAATATCAAACTAGCCAGGGAGGTCAACGTACTAACGAGATCTCAGGCCACAAAGCGAAGGGCGGATCCTAACAATAGCTCGCCCACTCGCCCCTCGACAGATCCGATGGATCTCGACGAGTCCGACGTAGTCGGGGCAGACGAAACAAGGGATGTAATGACAGGAAACAACAGGCTAGACCCTGGCAATACGAATTTTAACCTTGGTCATCTCCCCGAACAGCTCGATGAATTGTCAGAGGATGCTTACCCGAATAGCGAGGAGCCGCCACCAGCACACGAAATCGCCAACATTCCCATTGACGACGAGACTACAGTTTATGGTTGTGATACTAAGTGGATGGCTGATATTCGCGGGTATCTTGCAGACGGCGAAGTGCCTGAAGACAAATGGGCGGCTCGCAAGCTAAAGGCGCAGTCATCGCGTTTCATTCTGTTCCACGGGGAAGTCTTCAAGTGGCGACTGTCCGGACCACTCCTCGTCTGCGTCAAGGGTGAAGCAGCTCGCAAGATAATGCGCAAAGTTCATAGCGGATCCTGCGGAAACCATTCAGGAGGTCGCTCACTCGCCATTCGAATTAAACGACATGGATATTTCTGGCCAACAATGATAAAAGACTGCGAGCTGTTCGTGGCAAAATGCGAGAAATGTCAACTCCATGGTCCCTTCATCCATCTACCTACGGAGTTTTTGAGCTCGGTCAGCTCGCCTTATCCCTTCATGAGGTGGGCAATGGACATTGTTGGACTGCTCCACCCATCTCGGCAGAAGCGATATATGTTAGTCCTGACGGATTATTTTTCCAAGTGGATAGAGGCGGAGGCATTCGGATCGATCAAGGACAAGCATGTCGAAAACTTCGTCTGGAAAAATATCATTTGTCGACACGGCGTGCCCTACGAGATAGTGACTGACAACGGTTCGTAGTTCATCTCCAAGCAATTCAAAATTTTCTGCGACAAATGGAAGATAAGAGTCAGCAAGTCGACACCTCGCTGCCCACAAGGCAACGGTCAGGCGGAGGCCTCGAATAAAATAGTTATTCACGGGCTTAAGACTCGACTCGATGCTAAGAAGGGTCGTTGGGCAGATGAACTCGAAGGCGTTTTATGGTCTTATCGAACCACACCTCGTCGCACTACGGGCGAGACACCTTTCGTCCTCGTCTACAGAACAGAATGTGTAATTCCTCCCGAGGTCCATTTCCCAGGAGTTCGTCGACGATTGCTTCCCGAACAGGAAGGTCTCAATCATCTCCTCATGCTCGACGAACTCGACCTCATCAACGAAAGGTGCGACCGAGCTCTTATTAAAATGACCGAATATCAAATTGCCGCAGCCAAGTATTACAACTCTAAAGTGCGAGTTCGGCGTTTCCACGAAGGAGACCTCGTCCTTCGCGGGGTTTTTCAGAATACGGCCGAGATAAATGCCGGCAAGCTCGGTGATCACTGGGAAGGACCTTACCAGATCACGAAGGTAGTCCGTCCAAACGTCTACGAAATTGCTAACATGAAAGGCGAGATGATCCCGCGTTCCTGGAATGCGCGACATCTAAAAAAGTACTACTGCTAAAAAATAAGTCATTTGACTTGAACTACGGCGCGACTTGATCCCTTCACAGGGTACGTAGGCAGCTCGTTTTCAAACGAGTTCAGTTGCCCCCTATTCGAAAAAAGGGGGGAGTGGGTCCGTATATTCATACTCCCAATCACGGCATAACAAACTAAGGTTGTTACAACTCGATCAATTCGCAAACGACTTAAATGTCTAAGCGCGAGAGTTATCAAAACTCGATCAATTCGCTAACGACTTGAATGTATAAACGCGACAGTTGTAACAACTCGATCAGCTCGCAAACGACTTAACTGTCTACACGCGACTCGATCAATTCGCAAACGACTTAAATGTCTAAACGCGACAGTTGTAACAACTCGATCAGCTCGCTAAACGACTTTACTGTCTACACGCGACTCGATCAATTCGCAAACGACTTAAATGTCTACACGCGACTCGATCAACTCGCTAAACGACTTAAATGTCTAAACGCGACAGTTGTAACAACTCGATCAGCTCGCTAAACGACTTAACGGTCTACACGCGACTCGATCATTTTGCAAACGACTTAAATGTCTAAACGCGACAGTTGTAACAACTCGATCAGCTCGCTAAATGACTTAACTGTCTACACGCGAGTCGATCAATTCGCAAACGACTTAATTGTCTACACGCGACTCGTCGTCATTACTGACCATAATGACAATCTAAAACACTTCATCGCGAAGTTAACCCATACATCCAAAGTGGATAAAACGCGCTATATAAATTTAGAGTTCATCACTGGAGCGGATGTATTCAGTGGAATACGACCGTAAACCAGGATGTTCATCTCGCGAACCTAGTTATACTTAACACTGTTCGAACTTGGCAAACATAATCTGGTCAGATATTATTATCGGGTAAGATATTCCTGGGAATATCTATACTCCGAAATTTGCTTCAAGTAAACAAACTATAACAGGCCTAGCTGACAAGCTATAACAGGCCTCGCCAAACATGGCGAATTTTGTGGCGACACTATTCAGTGTATCGTCTCTAAGTGTCTTAAAACCGCATCGCCTCTAAGCGTCTTAAAACCGTATCGCCTTTAAGCGTCTTAAAACTGCATCGCTTCTAAGCCACTTTAGAACACCTCGCAAAGCAAGCCCTGACAGGTCTCGCCAAAAATGGCAAATCTAAAAACGATAAAGCATGTCGCAGAAATCCAAATTTTTCATAGAATATTTGGGTTCGACCAACCACAGATAAAATGCACAGGTTGGATAAAGCCGTCCAGGCATCGAAACAAAAAACAAGTCTTAAACCTTAGCAAAACAAAAGGAAAGATCCTAAAAATCTATTACAAAAGTTTGGATTAGGCGACCAGCTCGCCCTCTTCGACTCCTTTATCCTTGATCTGAGCATCAGCGCCAGCCGCAACCTCCAACTCATCACCTTCCTTTGTTATTTCACTGCCAGCCAGTGCAGAAGGTCCGACCAAACTCGCAACATCGCCAGTCTTGGGATCCTTTTCTAGTGAAGTCGGCTCGCACTGAAGTTTGGTTGCTACAGTTTGATCGGGATCAACAGTCCTGTCCGTCTGTCGCTCAACTCCTCGCTCGCGCTTCGCAGCCGCATACCCAAGGAGCCGTCGTTAGAGCCAGGAGCTACATTAATACCAACAGACTTAGCGCTAACTTCGACTCGCGGAGAAACAACGATATCCGCTACATTAATGGGGACGACGTAGTTCATACCTAGAATCTTCCGCAGCTCGTTAGATATCTCGTCGAAGACATCGTAGGCAGAACCCAGCGTTGCCTTGTTCTCGACTAGAAGAGCGCGTTCAGCTATGGGATCGAAAGGCTCTTCAGCATTCTCAAGGTCGTCGAGGAGCTGAAGGTTGGAGTCCGCTTGCGAGAGAAGGACCATCTTCCTTATAGGCTTTTTCATCATTCGACAAAAAAGCCCGTTAGCGCGGTCAAGTTTAGCTTGAACTTCTGCAGCCGCGGATCACCTCGCGGATGAAGCTGCCGTTTCGAGATCCCTCTCGCGACTCGCTTTCAGAGCAAGCAATTCTGCCACCAGCTCAGCAGCTTTCTCCTCAGCTTTCTTCTTCTCGGAACCAACTCTATGAAGATGAACGCCCAGATCGTCATTGCTCTTCTTATAGGCGTCTCGCTCAGCAGCGAGTTCGCTCATTTCCTCTACGAGCTACTTCTTCTCGGCTTCTTCCTTCTTCCTGGCCTCGTCAATAAAGGCCTTCCTAGCCCTCACCTCTTGATCATACGCTATGACCATCCTGTTGCAGTGAGCGATAGCCTGTGGAAGAGTTAAAAATGTGAGAAATGAAGCAAGACGGAACAGAGAATAATGAGAATTTACGTTAGCCTGGCGAGACGCAAATTCCTTGTAAAGCTCGCTCTTTACCAGCATTTCCGGGATCGGCATGTTATCACCTGGATATGTAACCTTAGCCATTAAGGCAGCTGCGGCTAAAGGATCGTCGTAAAGCTCGACAGACTTTCCAGATCGCGGACCTGGAGGAACGGACTCGCCTTGAGGCAGAGTCGGCAGCTCGCGACGAGTCTTCTTATCGCCAGTTTTTCCCTTGCCTTTCTCAGAGGCAGTGTGTTTTCTTTTGCGAGTCAGCTGGTGCTCAGACTCGGCGAGCTCGTCCATAACGGTAATTGGCTTTGAAGTAATAACAGCCAATGTACCATTCATACCTGCAGCCACCGCTTCGTCATCCTTCGCGGTAAGGATATCTTCTTTGGCTATGCTCCGCTCTGACGTCTCAGCAGCAGGAGCAGCTGGTTTCGGCTCGGCATTTCTCTTGGCCTTCTTCTCAGCCTTCTTCTTGGCGATATCACGGAAAGTTGGTCTTTCTGGCATGATATCGAAGTCGTCGGACTCGCTTTGATTCAGAAAATCTTCTTTGTCGATTAGAGCGAACTCGCGAGCTCGAATGACTCTCTGAAGATGAAAATGACGCTCCCAAAGACACTTCCTAGCCTTTAACTTGTTGAACAGATCGTCAATTCTGGGAACTGGGGTAAGTAGCGGACTGGGAGCTGTAAAAACAATCGAGCAGAAAGTTAAGACAAAGCATAAGGAGACGGCTCGCGCGATAAACATCAAGAAAATCTACCAAGTGTTCCCCACTTCGCCACCTCCGGGTGATCTTCTTCAACAGATGCGCTTGACATCGGCACGAAGAAAAAATATTTACGCCAACTGTGGTCTTTGTTTGGAAAGTCATCCAAAACTTTGTACAAAGAGCGACTCGCCAGATTATACAACCTCTTGCCGCTCGGGTCGGCGTGCTTACGGAACTCAAGAAAATTATGAAGATGACGAACCCCGATGGGTTCGCCACATTCGGCAGCTCGAGTCAGAAGCCCGACCAATTGACGAACTCCTCTAGTATTGATCTGCGCGAGCGCGATTCTATGAACCCACATGTACCGCAGAATCAGCGCAGGAATAGGGAACGTGAGATAGCAGCCCCTAAACCAGCATTCGTACGCAGTAAACGTGCCGACTGGCGGGTCGTCTTCTCGCTGCTTAACAGTCGGCAAGATCATCTCGACCGCATCGGAGATTCCGCATTCTGCGCGAAGGATATCCAGCGACTCCTCATCGCACCATGAAGAGCCTGGAGGCGGGCGTTCCTTTCGCCTCGACTTCTTTTTCTTAACGACTTCGGCCAGTCCAGATCCGATCCAGGCTTGCAATCTCTCTGCTTCTACGAGAGGATTGTACTCCCAACCACATTCTTCGATCTTTACTCGAGGAGGCGGCTCGGCAGGGCTAAGCGACTCGTCGCGGAGATGTGGAATTTCCACGACTAGCCTCTGCTCATTAATAGCAGAAGCCTTGCCAATTCGCGAAGGATGCGATGAAGAACACGGCGGCAAAGTGATGGGACGGCAAAAGAAAAAACATAACGAAAACTTGAAAGAAAAACGAGAGAAAAGAGAGAGAGAGAGAGAGCAAACCTGTTTTCAGAGAAATAAGAGTTATGGGAAGCCTCTGAGGAGCATTGCTCCTTATAAAGGCATTTGTGACGATTCAAGTTTCAAGGTGGGCCTCATTTTAATTTGGGCCAAGAATCTAGGCTTAAAGTATGACAGTTTCATTAGGGAACCGTACCGACTTGCGATGCCTCAACTTCATAGTTAACGCGAAAACACGACTTCGCGTGTTGAGCCTCTGATTTAGCTCGCGACTTCAGGATTTCACTTTCTCAAGACTTCGATTCTCAGCGATTACCATGACCTCTCGTCTTCATCAGATCAACTCGCGACTTCGCCTTCGTCAAATCAGCTCGCGACTTTGCCTTCATCAAAGCAACTCGCGACTTTGCCTTCAACTTGCGATTTCGTCTTCATCAGATCAGCTCGCGACTTCGCCTTCGTCAAAGTAACTCGCGACTTCATCTTCATCAGATCAGCTCGCGACTTCGCCTTCGTCAAAGCAACTCGCGACTTCATCAGGCCAACTCGCGACTTCGTCTTCGTCAAATCAGCTCGCGACTTCGCCTTCATCAAAGCAACTCGCGACTTCGTCTTCGTCATATCAACTCGCGACTTCGCCTTCATCAAAGCAACTCGCGACTTCGTCTTCGTCATATCAACTCGCGACTTCGTCTTCATCAGATCAACTCGCGACTTCGCCTTCGTCAAATCAGCTCGCGACTTCGTCTTCATCAAATCATCTCGCCACTTCTCAAATTGGAAGTCGACTCGCAGATAACTAGTATCGATCGACTCGCCGAATTTGGGACTCGGCGATAATCGCAGCCTTGAAAGAGTGTGACTTGTGCTCTTTTCCCTTTGGTCTGGTTTTTTCCCACTGGGTTTTCTAGACAAGGTTTTTACCGAGGCTTGTTCACACACTTATACGTCTTTGTCTTGCCGCCTAGCATCGTATCGGCCAGTTCGCCGAAGTTGGAAACAATCTCGTCATCTCGCCAAAACCGATTTGCGACTTCATTTCGCCATCTCACGGTTAATCTCTCGAATCACCTCGCGTCATCAATAACTCGCATGTCACGAGCACGATCAGCTCGCATCTTCATCTACTGATCGTCTTGTCAACTCGCTTCTTCAAAAGCAGCTCGCGTATTACAAACTCGATCAGCTCGCGACTTCGCATGATCGAAATCGACTCGCTCATAACGTCACAGTTGGTCAACTTGCCGAAATTGGGTTCAAATCATGTCATCTGGGCTCGGCGGCATCATCATCAACACATAAACCGTCTAAACGGAAATCGATTCCTCACTCGGACACCCTTACTTCAACACTTTTATTTATAAAACTGTTGAACTGGGGGGCTAACTGTAGGGGTCAAATCTCCCCTAGAAGAATCGATAAGCCTAAAACGACGTCGTATTCGCCAAATCGGCCCAGCGGTCAAAGCCCAGAAGACAAAGGCCCATTAAAGGCCCATTACTGTTTGCCTCAACCGAATTATATTTCTATAAATAAGCATGTACCCTCCTCATTTGAGGAGATCCGATTTTTGGGAGTTATAATAAGACAAAACTCTTAGCTCTGATCTTGATGAATAAGAACAACTTCTGAAAACCCTAATTCGCAATCTTTCTGAGTGTTTGAAAACCTAAAGAAGCTCTATTTCGTAGAATCTTCACAATTTCTATTGTGTGATTTTCCAGCACGCACAACTAGTTCCAAACCCGTAAGACCATAATTAAGAAAGCCCAATAGTTTATTTCAAAATCAGAGAATATTTGATTTTCGGATATGAATCTCCTACTTCGATGAATTTTTGATTTGGGTAAAGGATTTTGATTTTGTTCTGTTTTTGGTTTACTATACAATCGGGTCAAAATCCTGTTTTAATTCGGTTAAGCAGGTTTTCGTTGGTTAAACAACGATTTGAAAATAGTAAACCAAACAGAAAACCGACGGGTGAAGAATTAAACACGAAACTTTAATTTCATGGAGATATAGACATTTATCTTTCAATTAGTGGGGAAATAGATATGGAACTTCCAGTTGATGGATATCTGTACATAGGCAAATATCTCGTGGAGTTATATGTGTATGTCATAGTTACGGTGGGGAAATAGACAGTTTTTCTCCACCGAGTTATTTAATCCCGAAATTAGTCGATTGTAAGATACATCATTATCCTTTTCGAAAGCTAATCCAATACTATAAAAATCTCACCTTTCTCTAATTTTCGAAAGCTAATCCTTATAGATAGATATTAAATTACTATTTGCTAAACGAAGACGAAGACGATCACCGTCGCTGTCTTTAAAACCTCCATTATCATCATCGTACGTTGACTTGTAGAGCGTATTACCATTTTCCAATCCCTGAAACCCTTCTCCTTGTCGATTTTCGAGTTTTGATCATTATTGTTTTCCTAATCCCCGACCCGGTAGGTTCTTCTTCATCTGTCTTGGTGTTGTATTGATTCTCTTGAATTCTTCTTCTTGTTCGTTCATTGATTCTTTTGGCTTGCGCACCTAATCGTGTAATTTAGGGTTCTTCATAAATTTCGATTTTGATTTTGGAAAAGAACCAAAAAAAAAAGAAGGAAATTTGGGGGTTTTTCTCCTGCAGGATTGAAATCTGAATCCTAGTTTCTCCGGTATTGATTCACTTGGAATTAAAGAAAAGTATCTAGCAGGATTGTGGTTTTGCAGTTGAGATTCTTGCTTAGGGTTTGACCTTTAGAGACACAATTCAAAAATTAGGCTGATAATGTTATGTGTTCCTTGAACAGGATCTTACCTCTCATGGAAGGGAATTTCTTCAGGTCTGATGCTGAACCATCACATGATGATGGCTTCACACTCAAACAAAAACCTAATCTCGTCACGGGTTTGACGGGAGCTCAAGCTAATGAAAATGGATGTTTTGATTGCAACATTTGTCTAGACACAGCTCATGATCCGGTCGTCACTCTCTGCGGACACCTTTTCTGTTGGCCTTGCATTTACAGGTGGTTACATGTTCAGTTATCTTCCGTCTCCATTGATCAGCATCCGAACAACTGCCCCGTCTGCAAGTCTAACGTTACCGTCACCTCATTGGTTCCTCTCTATGGAAGAGGCATGTCTTCGACGTTTGGCTCCATGAAACAAGACGCAGGGTCCACAGTGATACCCCGCAGACCCGCTCCATCAGCCTTATACAATCCAATCACCTTAGAGTCGTCGTTGCAACATCAAACTCTGTCTCCAACGTTTCAGTATTCCCCTCGTGGCTTCACCACAACGGAATCAACTGACCTTGCCAATGCGGTAATGATGAGTTTTCTTTACCCGGTGATTGGAATGTTTGGGGACATGGTCTACACCAGGATATTCGGAACCTTCACAAACACAATAGCTCAGCCTTATCAAAACCAGAGGATGATGCAACGTGAGAAGTCTCTTAATCGGGTATCGATATTCTTCCTTTGTTGCATTGTCCTTTGCCTCCTTCTCTTCTAGCTCCATCTCTCTTATTGTATACTTTTTGATGTAAATAGGCTGTAAAAGTCACTGTGGTATTAAGTAAAAGAACTACAGAGACCATTTGTGCTGAGTTCGGTCTCAAATTGCAGGCCAGTTACTCGATGTGTATTTCATATCTACTGATATATGTGCTTGTATCTAATCTCTATGAACCAACATATATGTTTGAGAAGCATATGAACACTTGTTCATCTATTTTTTATACCTCTTGTTGAGTTACATGTCTTGTATCAGATAGATTTGCTTTCTTTGGTCCTCCAGATATGATACGGACCTTCTATGTCGACAAAATGCAGGAACTTCAACATGTACTATGTCGGATTTGAGTCCGTGTGTTTTTTATCAACATATGTACCATGTTGGATTAGATTCGAATGGAAACAGAGCAAAAGGTTGACAAAAAAATAGGAAGAGGCTTCCGCGTCTCATGTTTGAGCAAATGTGTGCCTCTCTCTCGCTGTGTATTACTTGTAAGCTCATTTGATTGTTTTACAATGGTAGCAGAAGCTGTTCTACGAGTTCTGTATATGAAGAACTGTGTTTATGTATCATGTTTGTGGTTATTTACGTTTCGATTAATGCGGTACAGTTGAATCTTCTTAAGAAGCTTTATGGAAGATCACAACACTGCTACATATCCCTTCATAGTTATTGTTTATTAGTGTTGTATGTGAAGAAATTAAGTGAATTGTGTTATTATTCTGGCTTAGAAAACAGTGACAATCTCAACATTGTTTGTCACATTGCAGAAAGAATTATACGGATTAATTCGACATGAAACATATAAACAGAAATCTAACGTCCTCTGCATGCATTCAGCTGCAAGCATTCCGAGCCTATCTACATTGCCTTTGCGTCAGTTTAGCTGTTATAACAAGTCTAGTAACAAGCGCTCGTAGCCGGTTAGCTCCAGGACCGGGATTGATCTTTGACGGATCACCAACTCTAGAGCATTTTGGTTCGCCTGCACACCAACCACCAGGTGTAAAGTTCCCATTACCTCTACCAAGAAGATCTCTATCAATCTTGTCCAGAGCAGGATCATTGTGTCTGAACTTGCGCGCAAAAGCGGTTCCGCTTGCAATCATCCTCTCTGTGTCACTGATGTTGAGCGTCCGAGGATGTTGTTTGGGAGGACGGTCCCACGAGATGTAATGCAGGTCGTGGTTCACCACTGTGCTCGAGTACTCTGGAGCATTACAGATCACAGTGTGGAAGTATCCTTCCGGTGTAGAGAGGAAATTAGTGTAATACATTAAAAGAGTCCGTGGAAGATTGTCCCATCCCCAAATGCAATACTCTACGAAGGACCGAGATAATACCATCCAAGCAGAACCTAAAGTTTCATCGAGACACGGATTAGTCACTAATGTTATCATTACTCACTAATACTGACTTAATGAACACTACTAGTTACCGGTAAATAGTTTGAATGCAGTTGGCATGGTTCTGCTAGGCGTAACCCAAAAGACATCGGACTTTTTTGTCGAGTAAAGCCCCGGGTCTATGATCAAAGGCTTTGCCCGTTTATCTCTGCGGAAAAAAACAAAATCGCGGTAATCTAATTTGGATTAAATGCATCCCAAAGTAGCCATGTAAAGAGAAAGTATAATAATAATGAGCATTACTCTTTCCAGCCTAGTTTGCTAGAGTGGTCGATAAAGCTGAGGTTCCGGTCTATCCCCGAGAATGTATGAATAAGATCTGCAAACGAAAAACCGAGCATTGAAGATATTATTGGAAACCCGTATACAAAACAGACATTAGACATAGATATACATACCATCTTGAGTCACGAGAGGGTAATCCGAGGCGCTAAGATTGATGAACCAATCCCAATCTTTACTTTGCTTCATGAGAATGGCGCATGCGTGTAGCGTATTAGCCACCATTGTTGGTCCTCGATATGTCACGAGGTTAGCCTTTGTGATCATATAAACATTCCCAACATCGCTGAAAAGTGGATCTTCCCTCACGCGCTTAGCTAGCTCGAGCCTCTCTTCAGCAGGAGACTCGAGATCAAGATGAACAACGTAGTGATTCCTCGGATGGTACAATGTTCTTAAAACTCTCCATAGACTCTCTAAATCACCTCTTGACCCTGAAACTAGATAACCAAACCGCGGAAGACTAGACTCTAGTACTGGAATAGAATGCGAGGAGGAGGACTGATTGATGATCTTGGACTCTGCGAATTTGACGTATGTCTCATTTGCGGTTGATAGATTGTAAGAGAAGATGAGTGAGTTAATGGAACGCACGGAAGAGAGGAGACCCATGTTGAAGGATGCAGCAATAAGGAATATGAACATAAGAGAAGCCATTGCTAGAGGGAAAATCCATCTCTTCTCCGAGTTTGACGACGCCATTGAAGAGCCTTATCATAGGATCTGGAAACTAATTTGGTTATGTAAAGAATAGGTCAACGAAAGAAGCCAAAAGTTTGATCTTGTAGCATCATCATGAGAGATTGCCCCTAACCTACGCCAAATAATAACAACAAAAACAGAATTGACACACAATCAGAAATCTCTATATATATGTATTTTTTTTTATTTTTTTTTTTTACGTTTCTGAAAACGAACCTAAATTGCGTCGTTGATTCTGATCATGTTTTTGATAAAAGTAAAAAATTGTGGTGTTAAAAAAACAAGGGATTGATTATGAATCGAGACGACGTGATACTATGAGCCGATCTTACAATAGAATAGATCGAGAAGAGAAATCTGAGCTGTCTGAAAATAGGAAAGACTCCATTTTTGTATTCAACGAATCAAAAACATATTAAGAAACGTAAAAATGTGATTATTAATTATGAGCAAAACAAATGGACCTGGTTCTTAATATTCCTGTACTTTGACGCTAGAATGTTTGAATCCACGAAGATTTATTTGTGTGTTTGTCTGAAACGAGGATTTATTAACTAAAACGTAAATAAATTAACATTTTTCTCTATAAAATATATAAAGAAAGATATCTGCGAGTTTTTTATCCAAAAAAAAAAAAATGGAATCGGAGAGTTATGGTTCTGGACTTCGGTTTTCCACACATATGTTTTCGTTTTAGTTCCCAGAAACGGTGCGTTCTCTTTGACTTTTTATTTGGGGTCTTTGATTTCTAATTTGTTGTTAACTTCCTAATTAATAAATTGCATTTATTCTTTTGGTTTACCATATAATCTACACGGCGAAAACAAAATATTGGTTTCGACTTTCGAATGGTCGCTAACGGAAAGAATGGAAACGTACGAAAAATGATAACGCAATAACGCAAGATTGTTTTCGTCCGCTCTGTTTGACTGTTTGTTCCATGCATCTTGTTAACCATTCGAAATTATTATTAAAATAATGGAAGCAAGTATTGGACAAAACGTGATGGACCGACGACGTTAATGATCATATTTCGAATAATAAATAATGAAAATGGGGAAGTGCAAAATAATGCGAAATGTCAAACGTGCAATTCATCATGTACTATATTGATCAAGCTGACTTTCATTAGATAAATAAAATGGTTTCTTATCAATCAGTGCATTTTTGGAAAATGAAAACACTATTTTAGTTTTATTTTAATGTCTGAACTTAAAATAAAAACATAAATTTTTCAACATAAAAAACAGAAATCCCAAAATTTAAAACAACGAGAATGGAGAAAAACAACATCCACATCCTAATAAAAAAAGGTTAAAAGATGTTATAGGAGGATCTATTTGTATATACGATCGTGAGTCAAGTTAGACATCCTAAGATAAGATTGAACCCGTCCATTGCAAAGGCATTCTTCGAAATGTCTCTGACAACACAATTTTTCCTTCGAGATTTAAATTCGAAAGAGAAATTTCAAAGGTAGACCCGTAGACAAGTGATTAGTTTCGTGAATGCTAAATACTTTGGCCATTCCAGTATTTTAGATATTGCTTCAAAAACAACTTGACAGCCATAATAACCAAGACATCTGAAAGCTGGAGATCTTTAACACTTTGAAAAGATTATATAATGCAAATAGAGTTTCTACGATAATTCAAATTTAGAGACCTTGTTAGAGCCTAAAACAAAATAGATCAGTATGGTCCTTGGGTGTTGCCAGTGCCGTTCTTAAACTTGTAGAGGCTCAAAGCGAGTTAAAAAATGGGCCTTTTTCAAAAAAAAAAAATTAAAATAGTTTTAAACAATATAAATTACTTAAAACGAAAACAAAGATAATAAAATATAAAACCAACAAAAAACGTCTTAATGCTAAAATTTGATTTCAAAGAAGACGATGAATGGAGAAGCTCAAATTTGATTTCAATTTTGTTGTTGCGGTTTTTTTTTTTTTTTTGCAGGTTTGTTGATTGTTCAGTGGTTTGTTTGATTGTTCGGTTGTGGGAAAAAATAATTAGAATCGTAGGGTTAAGTTAAAGAGGAATTAGCATGTATAACACATAAAAAAACTATAACTTATTTTTTTAACAATTTACCCTAAATCTAAGGGTTGTTATTTGGCCACATACTATATTTTTTTGTTATATGCTAAATTATTAAAAAAAGTTTGGTTATTAAGAAAATTCACCCTAAGTTAAATGGGTTAATAAATAAACCAACAATAAAACCAAATAAAGGAAAAAAATTGCATATTTGGAGTTTCGAACTCAGATAAGTAGATTACATATGTGATTGACTTAAACCATTAGACTACTACTACCTTTTGGTAATTTGGGGCCCCAAAATTTTATATATTATTCGGGACCCTAAGGCCAATGTCTTTTTGATAACTCATTAGGCACGGCTCTGGGTGTTGCCAGCAATCTGCAACTCACAACCATAAGTCGTGATCCGAGTAGACTGGACTACACACCAATTTACTTTTCTCCATTGATGTGATTTGTTGGCATCGAAATCTGTACAAGGAGATCCAACCCAGTAACCCGGGATATTGTTCTAGAGATAGCCAAATCTCAGTCAAGAAAGTTCATCTCGAAATCACTGTAACAAGTCCATCTAGCGAACAAAAAAAGAATGGGCCGATTAGTTTGTGGAACTCGGACCCATATTGATCTTATTGACGAGGTCTTAAACATGGGCCTCGAGTTCGCGATTAAAAATGGGCCTTGGAATCGGGGGTCCGCGAGGTCCACTAGATCTGCGAGGTCGGAGAAATGAAGAGATGGTCTTGAATTCGAACCATGTAACATTAAAGTCAAGTAGAGTTAAGAGAATTAAATAAGACTCTAAATATAGAGCGAGATTCTTGCAATTGTAATGAATATATAAACAAATGAGTCTAGAGAGAAATGACATTTTGAACTCTCTAGCAAACATTACGCAATAAAACTTGTTCTATTTACTTAGCCATTTTTAGTAACATTTTCATCTCGCAACTAGTACTCTGATCATATAGTTAATTTTCCAGTGAACGAATCTCATTTAGCGACCTCGCTCCGATCGTATTTTTGTCTCCGATTCTTGATATTTTGTTGTGATCCAAGTCAAGCCAGGTTCATGACTCACATGATTCATCTAAAGCACTTTGAATCAAGGAAGACAAAATTTCCTGTTTGCATGCATACATAATTGTATTATGGGTCTTCCAATATTCTAGATAATTCAAGGGATATTGTCTCGTATATCTTATATTCCAATGGATTTGAATATCCATTTGTAGGGGAACGTGTAACATTCCCTAAGAAAACCCTAAAACAATATAGATCAGTATTGGCCCGCGAAAAGTAAACGGGCCTTGAAATAAGAAGAAGGGCTGTAAGAATCTTAGGGAAAAAAAACCCTAGTTTTCTTTGGAGAAGGGGGCAAAAACGTGGTGAGCACGTAATATAAGTTGGCTTGACCCATAAAGAAAGGAGGTGGAGAAAAATAAGGAAAGTGAATATTCTCTTAGGAATTTTGGTTTAGTATAAATAGTGAGCAAAGAAAGCTCATTATTCTTTACACCAAAAATGTTTTTCTCTCTAGAGCCAAAGATAAACGCTTAAGAGATAAAGAGAACGAGTAGGAGCTTGAGAAGGAACTCAGTGCCTCAAATCCCGAGGAGCGGTTCAAAGCCAAGGTAAGACGCGATTCTTTATATTTTTCTCCATTATAGTTTTCATGTAGTGTTTTAATAGTTATCGAGTCAATGGTAGTGTAGTGATGGGTCAAGAGAAACTCGATCTGGATAAGAGATCCGGACGACGGCTGGAACCAGTACGTAAGTTATACGTACGGATGATGAGATTCGGGACGTACGCTTGCGAGAACGGACTATGGTCCAGACCATGGCATGGTCTGGGACCATTTACCATGAGAGTAAGAGATGTATGTATACTAGTAAGACCCCATGTGCCTCAATAGAAAAGATCTTGAGACAGTGTTCTTGCATACCAATCTGAAAGCCTAGACTTGAGCATATCTTTGATATAGCTCGCCATCTCTACTTGGAACCACTGAAACACTCTAGTAACCAAAGATAAGTACTAGCTCCACCAACATTCTCAATTCCCAAAATTCCTCTAATGCTATCACACCTAGCTTGATCTATCTTAGAAATAAAGGTAATGGAAGACTTACTGAGATTGATGATCTGGCTAGTGGCATCTCCACAGATTTTTAGAATAAGCTTCAAGGTGTGGCTTTGGAACTCAGATGCCTCATAGATAAACAAATTATCATCTGCAAAAAACAGATGATGAATTGAAGGACCATTATCTGAAAAAGCATTCATGCCTATTAGGCTCCATTCAGAAGATGAGATAAGCCTTCCGTGCACAAAACAAAGAGGAAGGGGATAAGGGATCTCCTTGCATGAGCCCTCTTTGTGGAGTTATCATGTCAGAAGAATGATCATTGATTAGGACTGGAAAATGTCACTATGGAAATGCACCTCATAACCCAACTGATCCATTTGCCATGAAAGCCTAGAGCTTGTAATAACACTTCTACATATTTTTACTCGACTCTGTTATACGCCTAGGACATGTCTGATTTCATGGCTATAAACTCTTTTGATATACATATGTGAGTTTCCAAACTGTGTACAATTTCATGTGCATAATTGTGTATTCTTGAATCGGCTTCACAAATACAAAAGCATATTGATTTGGAGATACCAGCTCCTCGAGCAAAAGTTATAATTTTCTTACCATAACTTTTGAAATCACCTTGTATAGAATTGAACACAAACTGATAGACCTCAGATCAATCATTTTGGACGTTTACACCAAAAAATTAAGACTTTTTACCCCCACGATTATGTAGGAATTGAATCCTAGTTAAATAATAATAAAGTATGTTTCCGATTAATCGTTAGAGATTTTAACAAAATTCGAAAATCTAAAACGTCGTTTAATTACTTAACTAACATAAAGTTTGAGGATATTTACAACCTTTTTTACTTTGTTCTTTTTGTTTGCTAAACCCTAAAAATCTTCAACGGCGGTGTTTAGTCGTTCTTCCTCACTCTCCGCCGCGTTCTCTCTCAATCCCTCCTCAGGTTTGTTTCTTCACTATTTCTCAGAGACCAATACTGCTTTCACAATCGATTGATTTCTCCATTCGATTTCGTCAGGAATAATGGCAGCAAAACCTGGAGCCGCAACTACAACCTATTCACCAAAAATTGTCGGAAGAACTCGGCCTCCTATCTTCGAGGATTCCGACCTCGATTGGTCTCGTCCTGATGGCCGTCGATTCCACCAATGTCGATCTGCCTGTAAAAACCTTATTCCCCTTTCTCTTCTTAAACGTTATTGAAAAGAATCTGTAAAAGTTGATATGAATCCAGTGAAAAGGGCTCTTTTTGTGAGACTAACTAAACTTGAATTTTGTTTCTTTTTGTGAGACTAACTAAACTTGAATTTTGTTTCTTTTGTGGGAAAACAATGGTTTTCCAGTACTTCAAACTGGTGCTGTGAGTTCTGCTTCTGGTTCTGCTTATGCTGAGTTTGGGAACACAAAAGTTATTGTTTCAGTGTGAGTAATTAAGTATTCTCAGTGTCTATTATCAGTATTTGCATCATTTTTTGGCTAATTCTGTAATGTGTTTTAGATTTGGGCCAAGGGAGAGTAAGAAAGCAATGGGTTATAGTGATGTTGGTAGATTGAATTGCAATGTCAGCTATACGACTTTTGCTTCTCCGACTTCGGGGCAGGTAGTATCGCGTTATTGGTAACCTCAGATTTCGTAATTTAAGGTTGCTTTGTTTCGATAAATTAGTTATATGTTGTGGGTGTTTTTTTTCAGGGAACTGATCACAAAGAGTACTCATCGATGCTTCACAAAGCGCTCGAAGGCGTAATAATGATGGAGACGTTTCCTAAGACAACTGTTGATGTTTTTGCATTGGTGCTTGAATCTGGAGGCAGTAAGTGATATGACTCTGTACATTATTTTAGTATCAACAATACTTAAAATGCTATCGAAAAGTTTGTTATCATAAACCTTATGGGAGCATAGGAAATTGCTTACTGGACATTGGTGCTTGTGGAGTTGATTATGGAAGTAAATTATAACTATTTCATTTTCTGAGAAAGAAGAACATATTGACAATACGATATTATTATGATCGGATTGTTGTTTGGCGTACTCTTGACTTTCTGGAATGGTATTGTATTGCAGGTGACCTTCCCGTTGTGATATCATGTGCTAGTCTTGCTCTAGCAGATGCTGGGATTATGATGTACGACCTTATCACAGCTGTTTCAGTGTCTTGCATAGGTAAAAGCCTTATGATTGACCCGGTTACAGAAGAGGAAGGTTGTGAAGACAGAAGCTTAATGATGACGTGCATGCCTTCTCGTTATGAAATCACTCAGCTAACCATCACTGGTGAATGGACAACGCCTAACATCGACGAGGTATGCATTTCATGAATTTATTTTGTCCTGAATTACTGCTCACTGTTATAGACAAAGGTCTTTCTTTTCTCACGGTTGATATTATCTAATTGCTTTCTCTGTCTGATTAAACACACGAATGAAAGTGTCGCGTATATTTGTAATCTGCAAATCTGACAAAAGGGATTGTGTGGTTAACATATAGAGCTTAAGTAGCAACTAAATGGATCACAGGAGTGTGTAGACATGATAGCGAAGAATTTTCAACTTTTGCAGGCAATGCAGCTTTGCTTGGCTGCTTGTTCCAAACTTGGAGAAATCATGCGGGATTGTCTGAAACAGGCTGCCTCAGCTTCCGACGAATGAATATAATCAAGAGACTATGGATTTTGGATTGTTGCTCAGCCTTGGTTTGAGACCGGTTTAGCTGTTTTAGGTAAAATTGATTTTAGTCTAAACCGGTATGGTGGTATGATATAAACCGATGTAGTTTCTTACGTCAAAGTTGATCTATCGACCTATCGACATTAGATGAATCCCATTTGCTCTATTATTGAAAACTTTTAAAATTGGTGTCAATGGTGGGTAATTAGTTATTGTAGAATTTATCTTCAGAAATATATTATTAATGGTTGTTTTAGGTCCGAAACTTCAAGTCTAAAAAAACAAAGAAATAGTATGGAGAAAATGAGTTTTTGAATCCTATAATCTTACAAAAGTCAGCTTGTTTATTCACAGCAAAAGTTTCGGCTTTTGGGGGTAAAGGAGGGTATTTAGGTAATTTCAGCTTACGTCTGAAATTCAACTGCATCATGTATGTACATGTACGATCATGCAAATAATCTTTATAAATCGGCATGACTACTTGCACCCTATATCAAATAAGGCAATGGTCTAGGGCCCCACATTTTATGCATATTTATAGGGTTCCAAATTTTAGATTTTAAAAGATTTAGTGGTTAGTTAATAAAAATTATTTGAAACTTTCCATTTACTAATGGTATATAACTTTCTAAAGCTTCAAATTGGTATCTTTTGATTGTTTTCTTTTTATTTATTTTTCAGTTTCGTTTGTTTGTACATATTTTTTTTCCATTTCCGTTTCCTATACTAATTGTATAACTTATTTGATTTTATAGGTTTATTTACTATTCCATAAACTTCTAACTTTGCAATTTAGTTAAATATATTTAATCAACAAAAAAATCACAATATAATTACATAATAAATTATTAATATTTTAATATTTTATGTTAAATTAATATTTTTCCATAACACTATTAAATATTTTTAATTCTATAAAACAATCAAGAATGATTTATTAACATAAAATTTAATTTTTAATGAATTTTGAATAATTTTATATATTAATTTTTTTTTTGACAAAAATTTTATATATTAATTATTTTGTCAAATTTTTTATTTTTTGTAGTTTTACATTTTAAAAAATATAAAATAATACATGTTTAGTTTTGCCTTAGGCCCATTAGAGCTTAGCACGGCTCTGACTACTTGTTGTTGATAATGAAGAGAGAGAGAGACGTGTGTCGATGCGAAGTGGACAACTGTAGCCTGAGAGCCAAAGAAGACTTCCCACGTTTTCAACACCACCTAACAACTGTTTCTTGCTTCTCCACCTCTTCCCATTTTTGTCTTTTTCTTCTCTCTATTGTCTCTTTGATTTTTGTTTCTTTTTTCTTTTTGTCCTCTTATTAGGATTAATTCATTAACCAAAACAAATTATCACTTCTACGGTTCTACCGCCAAAAAAAACACGAAAATCCTACAAAAAATTTACCATTAGTAAGTTTTCAAATATGTTACCCTTTGTTGTGAGTTTGTAATTGCCTTCTGGTAGGATTTTAAATAGCTTTTGGTAGGTGTAAAATGTTGAATGATTGATTGGAAAAAAAGATGATAACGAATTTTTATTTTATAATAAATCTTGTTTCTCAACTATGCTTTACAAAAAAATATAAATGTGAATCCACACATAAAGCAATTTGACATCCTAAAAAGTTGAGATATTTTTAAAGATTCAAGATCACTTTTTTAGTGGAATCACCTATCTAATACTAGAATTTTAGGTCTTCGTATCATCCGTTCGATCAAAAAAAAAAGGGTCTTCGTATCATCCTAAATTCGTCGTGATACAAGATGCTGGCGCATGTTTTTTTTTCTAATAAAGTTAACTAATTTGGAAAAGATTTCCAAAATTTAGTCAAGTTATCCATTATTCAAACAGATAAAAAATGAGAAACATAAATTTTGTTTGCTCTTCTGACTTTTTTTTATATAGAAACTCTATAAATTTTCAAAATCAAAGATAACCCTTAAATTATTTCTATTAGGAAGGAAATAATAAATTTTATTTAGTGACGTTGTTTAGTACCTCTTGCTATTAGTTTAGGTGAGTCTCTTAACATTATTTAAAAGTATTTGGAGTTGAATCAATAATGACTTAAGTAACTTAAGGCCATAGGTGAAAACTCTATGAATTAATATTGTTGGACCAATCATATTATAATTTATAAAGTTATTAATTTATAAAAATATTAAATACACCGAAAACCTAATTTGAGTCGGGAGAAATTTATTGACTTGTTATTAATTTATCGTATTTATACTGTATAAGTGATCTCCATCGTGGGTAATATTATCACACCACCAAATAGGAGTGGGCAAATTATATTAGATATTCTAAAAAATGTCTACAATGCATATGTTCTTATATGATATTACAGTTACATACTAAACAAAGAATGATAATAAAAGTACGATTATAATAAAAATTAGTGGTATTATTTTTCGTAATACAACTTTATTGATTGGCTACGCAGTGATAGTACATAGAGTCTTAATTTTGTGTTAAAAAATTTAGTGGGGGTTATTGGTTCTTAGAATGTAATAGATTTAAAAATTCTGGTGGATTTAGAAATCTTACATGAATCCGTTGATTTTAAAATCCAATTAAACGGATTAAATGGATTTTAAAATCCAATTAAAAGAATTTATGTGGATTTCAAAATATAATAAATAGATTGTTATGAATCAACCAAATGGAGTTATATGGATTTAAATAACTTTCTGTATCCATTTACCTAAGTATAATTTTTTTTAGGCCAACATATTTTCTTATTATCGACAAAAGTTTTTAAAAACCATCAAAATGAAATCAATAAAGTTTTTGTGTAACAAGTTCAAATATTATATAAAGATAACAATTTATAAAAAAAATATAATAAATTTCTATTGTAGCAAATAGAATATCGTATAAAACAAAAATTGGAAAAAAAATATTATTATATAAGTTATTTTACATTATGTGAGATATTATTGTGAATTTGACATCTTTGATAAATATGCGACGTTAATATGATATAATTAAGAATCTAATGACAAATCCATCCAAATAACAAGGTAAACCTCAATATTTGAGCATTTGTATTTTTAGCATTAAAATCCTTCCAAATCCACTAAAATCCAATATCAAATCAAATCCACAAGTAAATCCGTAGGATTGAATAACATCGGATTTTAAGATGAATTTCAAAATTATAGAATCAATAACACTGGATTTGAATATAGATTTTACATTCATAGAACCAATAACACTAAATTTTGTTTGGATTTCTAAATCCATTAAATTTTATGAACCAATAATTTCCTTTTAGACAAAAATGAACAAACAAGTAGGAAAGTAGGAATGGCCCCCAAATGAGGGTTTTGAGTAGTATACGAGAGTAATTAAATACCGCATCAGTAAAAAAAAAAATATACCTGATTTTAATATGAGAGAGAATTGGTGGAGTTTACTAGAAATCGAGCCAAGATATAATTAGATTGAGATCTGACCCAAAAGGTCTTTTCCATTTTGTTACCAAAAAATCCTTCGGCTTGAAAAGTTTTACTATAGCGACCCTTTTTTTCTCTCTAAAAGGATCTCCCTCTCCCTCCTTCGGTTTTATCTTCCTCAGATCTCCATTTCTCCTTCTCTCTCTCTCTCTCCCCTTTCAAGGTATGTCAATGTTTCCTCTGTTCTTAATCTCATATCATCGTCATATCTGTTCTCTCTTCTCAATCATTTTCATCTCTTTGCTAATTTGACTTTTCGATTTGACTCGAGGTTTGATCTTTTTATTCTCTTTATTACGAATCTAGTAGTTCGTTGGCGTGTGATCTGATCTTTGTCTGGATATATACGTTCGATGATGCCGAGTTATATGATCTGTCTTAACAATGAATAATTCGTAGATCTTTGTGCAATAGGATCCGAATCAAATCCTTGCTTAGTTTTGGATCCGTTATGTTTTGATGATTGTTGTTGTTGGATTTAGGATCCTCTGTTTTGTGATTGAGACAATGGGTGTTGAGGTTGTAACGTCTGGTGGATTTGAGGTTGCTCCGGCTCCTTTTGAGAACAACGGGAAGGTGGAGCAAGGAAAAGGAGAGAAAGTATCCATCAAGTTTGGTTCACATGGTGATCAGCAACCAAAGAAAGGCGAAGAGAAGAAGAATAACATCGTGCTGAACTCTGATGTACCTAAAGATGCATCTGAAGAATGGCCTGCGGCTAAGCAGATCCACTCTTTCTACTTTGTTAAATACCGTAATTACGATGACCCGAAAATGAATGATAAGTTTGAGCTTGCTAATAAAGAGCTTGAGAAGCTTACTAATGCTCGTCGCTCAGTTTTGGACCGATTGAAAGCTAAAAGGGTAAGTTCTTGGAACCTTAGAGGAATCTTGCATTGTTGTTGGATTTTAGTTGTAATGTGGGAAGTTTTTGTAATCCGTAGGCTGAGAAATCGGAGTTATTCAATTTGTTGGACCCGTTGAGGTCAGAGCGCAAGGGATTCAACACAATGTTCGATGAGAAAAGAAAGGAAATGGAACCGTTACAGCAGGCACTTGGAAAGCTAAGGAGCAACGACGGTCGTGGACCGGCTATATGTTCTTCTGAAGAAGAGCTTAATAACATGGTAACAATATACTTCCTTCAATCAATACGCTTCTTTTACGTTTTCTGTTGATTTAACTGGCTTTTGCTTGGGTTTGTGGGAAATGAAGATATACAGCTTCCAATATCGGATTCAGCACGAGAGCATTCCGTTAACTGAGGAGAAGCAGATTCTCAAAGAGATCAGGCAGCTTGAAGGGACAAGGGATAAGGTCATTGCTAATGCGGCTATGAGAGCCAAAATCAAAGAATCTATGGGTCATAAAGATGATATCCAAGGTCAAGTTAAGGTAAGAGTGTCGTGGTTGGGTACTCTGGCTTCTGTAGAAATCGTTTCATATGAGCTTTTGGTGATGCATTTGCAGCTAATGGGTGCTGGTTTGGACGGAGTGAAGAAGGAGAGGCAAGCGATTTCAGCAAGGATTAATCAGCTGGGTGAGAAGTTGAAAGCAACGAAAGACGAGATTCAAGTGCTGGAGAATGAGCTCAAGGCTGTGACCGAGAAGAGGGAGAAAGCTTATTCAAACATTCATGAGCTGAGGAAGCAACGTGATGAGACGGTATAAACACATTTACTTTCTTGTGATGGAGAATAATTATAGTTCTTATCGATCTTTTGAATTCTTTTTCTTATACAGAATTCCCCGTTTTACGAGGGCCGTAATGTGCTGAACAAAGCTAGAGACTTGGCTAAAAATAAGAATATAAATGAGCTTGAGGCGCTCTCCATTGCCGAGGTTGACAAGTTCATCTCCCTCTGGTGCAGCAAAAAGAATTTCAGAGAAGATTATGAGAAGAGGATATTGGCATCACTAGATGCTAGGCAGCTGAGCCGAGATGGACGGATGAGGAACCCTGAAGAGAAGCCTCTTATTGCTCCAGAGGCACCACCATCAAAGGCAGCTCCTTCTAAAACTGAGGTTGTCCCTAAAGCTAAGGCAAAGCAGCAGCCAAAGGAGGAACCAGTTTCTGCACCTAAACCCGATGCAACTGTTACTCAGAAGACTGAGAAATTTAAAGAAGCAGTTAAAGTAAAGAATGTTGTGAAGGATGATGATGATGAAGAAGTATATGGTCTTGGAAAGTCGCAGAAAGTAGAGGAAAAAGCGGTTGATGAAGCTACTGTGAAAGAGATGAGAAAGCAAGAGGAGATTGCTAAAGCCAAGCAAGCCATGGAAAGGAAAAAGAAGCAGGCGGAGAAAAATGCTGCTAAAGCTGCTATAAGAGCTCAAAAGGAAGCTGAGAAGAAAGAAAAAAAGGAAATTACTTTTCTCTAATGCTATTCTGCATTCTCTCTTTTTCATTCTAATAATCTCTCTGTCGTTTTGTGTATTGCAGGAGCTAGAGAAGAAAGCCAAGAAGAAAACTGGAGGCAATACAGAAGCGGATGCCGATTCTGAGGAAGTTCCAGAAGCTTCTGAGGCAGAGAAGGAGGAGATTGAAACTCTGGGGCAGGAAGAGAAACCACACAAGGAAAAAGTAGTCAAGGGGAAACCAATAAGGAACAGGGTTCGTACTAGAGGACCAGAAACGCTCCCGAGAGCTATCCTGAAGCGTAAGAAGTCGACAAATTACTTGGTCTGGGCAGCTCCAGCTGCTCTTGTGGTGCTGGTGCTTCTTGTCTTGGGTTACTACTACGTTCTTAGATGGAACGGAGTGTGAGCAAGCGGAAGCTGCGTTGTTGTAGTTTGGAATATCTTAAAGCTGGGATTTTTGCCTTCTTTGGACTCTTAAAAACTCATAATGCATCTTTTACATACAATTAGAGAGTCTTCTCTTTTTAAACTACTTTTACATCTTCACTTCTTTCTTCTTCTCTCTACTTTTGTTGAGGCTGTAACTTTGAAGCAAAAGAAACAGTTTTTGTTACATTTGATAGTTGTTATATTCTTCTTCTCAAGTTTTGATTCTGATTTGGTTACTGACTTCTTGTTTTTTCAACGTGATTAACTCTTTGGCTACAAAAGATTATAGTGTTATGTAGTTAAACAATCTTCCTTTTATTCTCTCTCCAAGCTTTTTTCTTCTTGTTCCACCTTTGGATAGCAACCTTATCCGACTTCCACCGTTGATTCCGAAACCGTTCTCTCCCTTTTAGCCAATCCGAGTAATCCTTACCAGGCTCACACGCTATGAAATCTGCCAACTCATCCACGTCGCTGCTTTTCCCGGTCACACACCATAGAAAACTCTCCCCATTGCACCTTTCCTCTTCAACACCAACTCCTGACTCCAAACCTTTCTCTTCAGACAACTTCCTGCGCAACCATGGAGATAACATGTACTCCGGTTAGAAGAGAAGATCAATACCAATTTTCCTAGTCAACAAGGTTTAGTACATACCCCATGTACAAAGTTCGGATTTTTTGAAACTTCAAAGCAATCGCCCCGCTCCGTTTCCTATCTACAGTAGTCTGTATCATATAACATCACCAATCCATTTATATAAACGAAACTAAACGAAAAAGAGCTTAAGAGAAAGTGTATTCGTTGTTACGTACGTCCTCAGCTTCCTTAGCTTCACCTGGAGCTGCCGAGTCTTTAGAACCACTGGATTTTTCTGAGTGAAACTGAACCCTCAAGTGCTTCCAAGTCACCGCCTTCTAGGAGAAATAAGTATAGAGACACCACCATTCCAAAAATGGAGTCTTTTACTAGAAAGTCAAGCTTCAATGCAAAGCTTACAGATAGTAAGCCTGAAAAATGCATAAGCATCCACTTAGATTTCACATGTCTGTGAGAATGAAATTCCATTCTATCGCAGGGGAAACGTTGACTAGGCAAACAAACACTGAACTGTTCAAAACGTTGAACAACATCCATCACGGCTTTGTATTCCTTGCAAGCTCGAACATCTTCAGATGTATGCAAGTTCCTGAGAGCCCGGATGGCTTGCAACATCGAACAACTCATCAATTTCAGTGTGGATGAAAGCAGATATAGATCTTCAATACTACACGGGTTGTATTTTTCCAACACAGAGTCCATGACATCATTGGAACTAGCTCTAAGTATCACACAAGCAAGAATTGATAAGATCTGCGACAACATAGTTTCTGAGCAGTAGCTATCAAATATATATAAGCTGACCTTTGCGTATGCAACAGTATACGCTACCAGATCATCATGTTTTCTCTTGACATTGTTACTTTGATATGAACCCCATGAATCCTTTAGCTTTAGTGTGAGATGATTAACTTTCTCCAGTGTTGAGGGCAAAAGAAGATGTTCAAAAGCCACCTTAGATGAGGCATTCTCACCCTTACACATGTGCCATGTGAACAAAACAACAGAATTTTCAAACGCATCGATATAGCGATCAATACGCTTCAGGTCTAATCCCTTACAACATTGTTGAGGTGAACAAATACCGATGGCGTCAGAAACCAATAAAACCACATAGGCATGAATCATTCTTGGTGCAGAGAACATCACAGGGTTTGACAGCAAGGACGCAGCAGCGCTCAAGCTTATTTGAGGAGTTCGACCCGCGTGAACTTGCTTCCAGTCTAATCCCTCAACATACATTTTACGCAATTTCTCATCGGACATTGAGAAGATAAGATGAGCAGAAACCAATTCCACCACTCTCGCCGTATCATGAGTACTGAACAGTCGACATGAGGAGAATGCAGAATCGACTAGGAAAAGCAGATCCCTGATCGACTTACTCACCAAAATCTCGTCAATGAAAACCTGCACATATAAGAGTCAAAAAGCCACAAGTTACATGACCGCTTAAGAAGTCTAAGAATCCACAAATTTGGCAAAGAAGTACCTCAAGCCCTGTACAAAGAAACGTATAGCGGGGATCTAAAGGTCCGTCATGCGTGAATACAAACGACCAATCCTCGTTCTTTGCACGAACCAATCTACCAAGGATCTTAAGAAGAGTTTTGGCTTTCTCTAGAACAAGCTCTTGTTTGGGGATAAGTAAAGCCATCATCTTTAAACAACATCTTAAGAATAGAGTGGCTAATTCAACACTCTCTTCTATGGGACAACAAGATTCAGTCTTGTGCTTGAATAAAGTAGAGAAAAGGGTTTCAAATCTCATATCAAGCTCTGTGAACAACACATGAGAGAGATTACAAACATCTTCGAAATTGACTAATTCCACTTGCTCTCCACTAAACTTGATTTCCCAAGAATGTGAAGCGACGTCACAATTCTCCCAATGTAATGGTTGAGTTAATGATAAATGACCCAGGAGATACACCAATCGTTTCAAAATTGGCTGCTTTGAAACCTGGAAATTAACAAACCCTAATCATTACTTTGAAGCACAATTTTCAGAATCGGAGCAGGGTTCGATTCCTGCTCACCGGATAATCGCGACGATAAAAGGGAGGGCGAATTTGCTTTGGATATTGAGTAGATTGGAGAAACGTTATTGTACCTGAGGGGACGCAATTGCTGAAGCGATAGATCGGAATAAGTTGCCGGAATCTGAGACCTTCAAGGGACGGGGCTTCTTACGGCTTCTCTTCGCCGTCATCGCCGCGAGGAAAGATAAGGATGGATATGCTTGCAATCGGCGGCGAGGTTCTCGATTTGAGGCTGTGGCGGGAAAGTACAAAGCACGCGTCGTTTTTGTACACTAGAACGACACGCAGTTTAATGACAAAGGGCATTCATGTTTGGTCACAAAGCGAAGAAGAGGCTCCTCACCAAGAATAGTAAATTGAATTTTTTTTTTTGACTTAGTAAATTGAATGTTGATCATCAGTTCAAACTTTCCATACGGTGCGGTGTCCAATATTCCTCCTGAGTTTAAATGATTTATATAAATAATTAAATCCTATTGAAACTGATTAGGGAATATGTCAAATTGAAATGGATTAGGGAATATGTCAAAGGTCAGCATCAAAATCATGAGGTCCTAATTATTTACGTTGTCATTATTGGGATATTTTCTTATACGTTTCAAAAGCTGCTCCTAGATTCTCTCAAAAAAAAAAAAAAAAAATGATTCTCTCAACTATAATGCTATGTACATATCTCTTAAAAATTATCTCTTGTAAAACTATACAGTTTTTATAAATATTGCTTAATCCTACATATATACAGTTGTATATTCACAATAAGATTAACACATTATAACACAAAGCTTTATATGGTATAAAAACTCTATTCTTGTAAAACAACAGATGGGCTCCGAGCGTTTCTTCCTCTGCCACTGCTTCACGAATCGCCGTGGATGACTCCTCCACTCCGAGGAACTCTCTTCTTACCGTTAACATAACAAACCTTACCAAACTGACGAACTCCAATCATCTTACGTAGAATCGTCATTTACAAAATTTGGAAGTTAAGTCGCTGATTTATTAGCTGTTTCAAAAATAGAGAGTTCGTGTTGTTCACAGAGCTTGATGTATCTTTTGTGAAGTCTATCCCAAGTCCGTTTAGACTTCATGTATCTTTTGTGAGTAAATGCCATGTTCCTTGTTAGGCCTGGGATTAAAACCCGAACCCGACATACCCGACCCGACCCGACCCGAAAATACCCTACCCGAACCCGAACCGAAATTTTCAAATACCCGAATGGATCTTAAACATAATTGAAATGGGTAACGGTTCGGGTCGGGTTTTACCTGTTACCCGAATGCACAACCCGATAAGAAAAATGTGTTTTTTATTTTATCGGGGGTTTTAATCATTTTTTGGGGGTTTTTGGAAAAAAATTGTATAAGAATGACTAAAACATAGTAAATCCAAAAAAAATTAGGGTAAATCTAAAATATTATATTTTTTTTAGTATTTAGGGTAAAAATTACCCTAATGGATCCTATTTTAAAACTCAAACCCGACCCGAACCCGAAGCTACCCTACCCGAACCCGACCCGAAATATTCAAATACCCTAATGGGTTCTAAACACCTAAACCCGAACTACCCAAAACCCGAAATACCCGACCCGACCCGACCCTACCCACTTACCCGAAATCCCAGGCCTATTCCTTGTCCTAGTAAACGGAAAAACTATGATTTGTTGTCTTACCCTTATGGTTTGGGCCAGGCCGGTCACTAGTATTTTTAAATTTAAAGCAAACACATCTTCAAAAATTTTGTTTATCCCATTAACAAACACATCTTCAAAAATATCACAAAACTTGCAAGTTAATTAAGAATTTAAACTTGGAATTTATAAACAAGCTCAATCACACTACACTACAACCAATTTTTCAAAGAATGATTCCCTTGTTATAAACTCATTTATTATGAATTTGGTTATGGCCTTGTTCACCAAGTCTCTTCCTTTCCAAGTTATTACTCCTCCCCATGTTATTGTATCCTATATATATATTTGTTCTCTATGGAACAAGACATCACTTAATTCGCATTCTCTCTTCACATATCACAACACGTTATCAACACGAAACCCTAGCCACTGAGCGAAATCTAAAAACCCTAACCACTGAGAAAACCATAGCCGCCACCATATCCCATTTAGTTTCGTATTCAATATCTCAAATCCGAGTCATCGAGTAGCGTGGATGCGAGTGCTACGCAGGTGTCGGAGGCTCCGACGCATCATGTGGGATCCGTGAGTGCCAGTGTAGGTGCCGGGAGGGACGCTGGGATGGCTTTTGGTGAAGGGGGCCCGGGTGGAGGTGCTCCTATTCAGGATCGTTTGTATCGTCTGGAGGGCTTCATGACCAGTTGTTGGAGCGTTTTCCGGCAGGAGTTCCGGGGCAGGCTCCAACAATGCCTCTGGTGGTTGGAGCGTAGCAGAGGGCTGTAGAGGTTGGGCAGCCAGGAGCTGCGGTTGTTGAGCATCCTCTCTATCTTGTGATGATGGGACAGATGCAAAAGATTGGTATGCCTTCCTTTGTAGGCAGAGTTGGGCCAGAGGGGGCCGAGGAGTGGCGCTTGAGAGTGGAGCATAATTTTTGATCGATTCGATGTCCTGCTGAGTATCAGGTGGAGTTGGATGTCCACTATCTTATTGAGGACGCTCATTTGTGGTAGAGATCGATTGAGTCCAGGAGAGGTGCTTGGACCTGGGGCGAGTTCTTGGGCGAGTTCAACGCCAAGTACTTTCCTCGAGAGGCTAGAAATCATCTTCAGATGAGGTTTATGGAGCTGACTCAGGGAGAGAGTACGATGCGGAGTTCAGCAGACTGTTGGTTTATGCTGGTCGTAGGATAGAGTATCAGATCGCAGTGTCGTAGTTCTTTGTACGCCTCGAAGGCAGATTTAGTGGAGTTGGCTGCTTCTATTGAGGAGGATCAGCGTGAGCAGGCGAGATATGCGGTTGTTCCACTAGTGGTGGCACCATATGTTGTTTCTCCTGTTGTTATGTCGAGGAGGCAGCAACAGCAATAGCATTATCGGATTTCTGGTTCTAGCAAAGGCGGCAAGCCTGCGTAGGATCAGAAGAGGAGGTTTGACGAGGTTTCTTGAGGCGGCCAAAGTGGTCGTAGCTGTTATGGATGCGGCAGCACAAAGCATCGAGTGGCTAGTTGCCCCAAGAGGGAGGCATTTTGGGATGCCAAGGTGTGTTTCCATTGGAAAGTGTTGGGGCATATCCGGCCGATGTGGCTTAAGTTGCAGCAGATGGTTGTGGCAGCGGTTTAGCCAGCGGTAGTGGCAGCGATTCAGCCAGTGGCGGGGCAGCAAGTGGCTCAGTTGGCAGCAGTTCAGCCTTTGGGCCAGCTTGGGCCTGCACCGCCAGTTTATGGGCAGGCAGATGCGGGGTAGCTTAGCGGCGCGCAGATCACAGGTAAAATTCTAGACTCAAACTTCATAAATTCTTAGTGGTTGAATTGTTGTTGTTGTTTCTTTTATTTTTGCCTGTGATAGTGTGTTAGGGTTCTCAACGCATGTAAATTGTGTAGGGACCTTATTAGTGGGAGTTTTTGAGTCCCACGTCTTTTTGATTCGGGAGCAATAAGCTGCTTTATTACTCTGGGGCATACCGAGAGTAGTGGCATCCAGAGCAGTGCGGGTGAGCTGTCTGGCTTGGTTAAAGTGGCTGGAGGTGGATTCTTGGCTGCTTCTGGTTGGGCTAGAGCAGTAGATATGCAGATTGCTGGGGAGTCTATGCCAACATATTTGGTTATCAGTCCGGTGGAGTTGTACGATGTTATCCTGGGGATGGATTGGTTATCTTTCTACAAAGTCTATCTGGACTGTTCTTGAGGCAGAGTAGTCTTCGAGCGGGATGCAGGAAAGTTAGTGTTTCAAGGTATGAGACCTACTTTCGGGAGTCTGGTAATCTCGGCTATTCAGGCAGATCAGATGATAGCACGAGGTTGCGAGGCTTATTTGGCAATAATTTTGATGGCGAAGTCCAGTGGTGAGGTTGCTATTGGGAGATCAGAGGGAGTGCCAGTTCTTTTTGTGAAGAAGAATGATGGCAATTTCCGTTTGTGTATCAATTACCGGGGTCTGAACCGTGTTACAGTGAAGAACAAGTACCTTCTCCCATAGATTGATGAGTTATTTTATCAGCTGAGGGGTGCTAATTGGTTCGCCAAGATAGACTTGGCATCGGGGTATCATCAGATTCTGATAGATGAGGCAGATGTTCGTAAGACAATGTTCATGATAAGACAGAGTTTGTGGTTATGCCTTTCGGGTTGACAAATGCGCCAGCAAAATTCATAAGATTGATAAACGATGTGTTCAAGGAATATCTAGACGTGTTTGTTATCATCTTTATTGATGACATTTTGGTTTACTCGAGGAGTCCTGAGGAGCACAAGGCTCATTTGAGGTTGGTTTTGCAAAAGCTTTGTGAGCAAAAGCTATATGCCAAGTTGAGTAAGTGCAGTTTCTGGCAGAGGAAGATGGGATTTTGTGGCTATATCATTTCTGCAGAGGGAGTTGCCGTGGATCCGGTAAAGATAGAGGTTATTCGAGATTGGCCCAGACCGAGTAATGCCACCGAGATCAGGAGTTTCCTTGGATTGGCAGATTACTACAGGAGGTTCGTCAAGGGATTTACGAGTATGGTGCAGTCTATGACGAAGTTGACCTGGAAGGATGTCACGTTTATTTGGTCGCCGGAGTGCGAGGAGAGCTTTGCGAAGCTTAAAGATATGTTGACGATTACGCATGTTTTAACATTACCCAAGCCAGGGAATCTTTATATACAGTGTACACAGATGCTTTAGGAGATGGTCTGGGTTGTGTTCTGATGCAGGAGGGCAAGGTCATCACATATGCTTCGAGGCAGTTGCAGGGTAGTGAGCGTATTTGTCCTACGCATGATCTTGAGTTGGGAGCAGTGGTATTTGCTCTGAAGATCTGGAGGTCCTATCTTTATGGCAGAAAGTAGCAAATTTTCACGAATCACAAAAATCTGCAACATATCTTTACTCAGCCGTTGTTGAATAAGGGATAGAGACGCTGGGTAGAGTTGTTGGCGGATTATGATCTAAAGATTATTTACCATCTGGGTAAGGCCAATCAGGTGGCAGATACTCTGAGTCGGCGGAGAGTTGATTCGACTCGGGAGCAGGAGGTTTAGGCCTTAGTGGGCGAGATCAGCACTTTGAGGTTGTGTGCTTTTTCGCAAGAGCCTTTGGGGTTGGAGTCGGTTGATCATGCAGACCTTCTGACTAGGATCCAGGTGGCTCAGGAGAGTGATCAGGTTTTGGTTGAGGCATCGATGGTCGTTGGTTCTGAGTAAATCATCTCTTCGTATGGGACTATTCTGGTTCGAGGGCGAGTTTGTGTGCCTCAGAACGAGGGTTTGAGGCAGGAGATCCTGCGAGAGGCTCATGCGAGCAAGTTCTTGATTCATCCGGGTGCGACTAAGATGTACCATGATCTTAAGCGGTATTATCACTGGGTCAGGATGAAGAGAGATGTAGTTGACTGGGTCACGAAGTGCAATACGTGCCAATTAGTAAAGGAAGAGCATCAGGTTTCAGGTAGGAATTTGTAGAGTTTACCCATTCCAGAGTCCAAGTGTAATTTGATTACTATGGATTTTGTGGTTGGTTTACCTAACTTGAGGACCTTTGATGCGATTTGGGTGATTGTGGACTGTCTGACTAAGTCTGCACATTTCCTGGCCATTAAAAAGACCGATGGAGCTGCGGTGTTGGCTAAAAAGTTTGTGCATATGATTGTGAGGCTACATGGAGTGCTAGCCAGTATAGTGTCAGATGGGGATCCCAAGTTCACGTTTGAGTTTTGGAGAGCCTTTCAGGTTGAGATGGGCACTAAGGTGCATATGAGTACAGCATATCATCTGCAGACTGATGGTTAGTCAGAGAGGACTATTCAGACCTTAGGGGATCTGCTGAGGTTGTGTGTACTGGATTGGGGTGGTCATTGGTTTGATCATCAGTGCCTGGCTGAGTTTGCTTATAACAACAGCTTTTAGGCGAGTATTGGCATGGCTCCTTATGAAGCGGTTTATCGGAGGCCGTGCAGGAGACCTTTATGCGAGACCCAAGTGGGGGAGATGAGCATTTTTGGTGCGATTTTTGTGTAGGAAATGACGGAGAAGATCCGTGTTTTAAAGCTGAATATGAAGGAGGCTCAGGATCGGCAGAGGAGTTATGCTGATAAGCGTCAGAGAGAGCTTGAGTTCGCAGTGGGCGATCGTGTGTATCTCGAGATGGCTATGTTGAGGGGTCCTAAGATTCCGGAGGATCTACAGCCAGATTTGACAGTTCCGGCAGTTCCAGTGAAGATTCTCAAGAGGAGAGAGAATGTTTTGCGCCGGAAGATGATACCGTTGCTGAGAGTCTTGTGGGACTGTAGCGATATAGAGAATAAGACTTGGGAGCCCAAGGCAAAGATGAAGTTGAAGTTCAGGAAGTGGTTCGATAAGTAGGTCGCAACTTGAGCGTACTTATATTTTTGTGGTTCCAGTTTTGGTTTAGCTTGTTGCTGTTATTGTTTTTGGTTCATGTATTTTTCATTTTATTATAACGATATACATTTTCGAAATTTATAAGATGGAATTTCCTTATCTATTTCCAGTATTATTATAAGATGCGTGGTTCTTAGAAACGTGTGTTGTGGTTGACCGGTGTGGGTCATGTTTTGGATGATATTTCAGGTGGGAAAATATCGAGTTTAGCCATGAGGGGCAGATCTAGTATTAGATGTTTATAGATGTTTCAGAATTATTACTCTAAGGATAGTTGCGTTCCCGAATAACTCATTACCATTTTAGGGAGACACGTGGGTCTCCGATGATCTACATATGACAGGTGGGTTTCAGTGTAGTATCGGGTGGTACTGACCGATGACGAGTAGGTCTCGGTGTAGTACAGTGAGATGCTTACTTATCTTCGACGTGTGGGTCTCAGTATAAGTATTAAGAGATGTGTGGGTCTCTTGAGGAGAATGTATTTCCCCTGCATTTCTTTTGGAGAGAGTAGTTCTACGGAGACTTATTTGAGGTGGGTGGGTCTCAGTATAAGTCTAGATACCATGGGTGGTTGGTATGTGGTTGCTAAAGGATGCGTCTTGAGAGCAGGGTAGTATGCTAATGAGTTAAGAGTAATTAATGGCGGGAAACATGTGTATAATGTAGGACTAAATACGAGTGCAGGGATCAGGTGAGGGTCTCTAGTGTTGTTGGCCAAGTGGTGTCAGGTTTTTGGTCTTTTTTTAGATGGTTTGCGGGATTCGAGGTCGAATCCAGATAAGTGGGGTAGAATTATAACATCTCATAATCAAATTCTAGGAATTTGGGAGGGGTGTCGATTGACACCAGTGGGGGGGGGGGGGGGGGGGGTGTGTCGATCGACACCATTGGTTTTGGTCAATTTTGGTTTGATTTAAACTGTCCGGTTTTTCGTGCGGTTTAGGGAAGCAGCCCTAGGTCGGGTTATTTAAGGTTCCAGCCGCAGAAGCACGATTTTTCAGAGAAAATCTAGTGAAGAAAAGGGTGATTCGAGTGTTTGAGTGTGAATCGAGAGGACTCGTGATCCGTTCTTCGTTGATAAGGCTCATGTGGTTGTTTGGGAGAGTGATTGTGCTGTTCGGTGATTTCCAGCGAGAAATCAGAGTTTTTGGGCATGTTTCGTGTTCTTCGCGTTTGTTTTTCCCTTTTCTAACCGCGATTTGGAGGTGAGTACATGATCGTGGATATGGGGTTAGATTATTAGGAATTTCGAATGAATGATTGTGATGATTTGATTGTTTGCTGTGATTATTCTGTGTGAATCGTGTGTTTGGAATCGTGTTTGATCTCGTGCGATGAAACAGAATCCGAGTCGTGAGAGGATTTGACTCGGCTTAGGTTTTCTACGAGAGGTGTCGATCGACACCTAGAGGTAGTGTCAATCGACACCACTTATTTTATATCGTGAGGATCGGTTTTGAGAAATACTTATGCAACTCTTATTACCATGTGTTGCAGGTAACAGAAATGCGTGATCACGGAGCGGAGCGGAATCAAGGCCAAAGAAGAGGATGATAGGGTGTTTAGTTATTTATTTAGTCCTAGTGAATCTGGTTTTTAGGTTGCTAGTATTATTTGAATACTAGAATTGGTTAGTTGAACTTGGTATTTGGTTTAATAATTTATTGAATTATTTTTATGAAAACTTCCGCAAATTGTTAAACAGCTGTAGGGAATTAATATTTATGGGAATATTAATTCGGACTATTATTTATAAACAAATATGTGTTGGTCGTTTCAGAAAGCTTTGAAAGAGTAAATCTTATTGTCTATGGAAACATAACTTTAAATCATTGATGTATATATTCTCCTATGTCTCAAAGGATAAAGGATATAAGATATAGTATATGATCCAAATCGAGTATATTGTTGATTTTGAAGTGAGAATCAATGTGAGGTGAACTTGAAGTTTTATCATCTCAAAAGTGAGAATGAAGGAATCTCACAAATACAATAAGTGACATATCCAGAAGATTATGTTCACTACTCGACGATATATGATGAGAACATGACGTTACTTAGAGCTCATTAGAAGTCTACACATATAAGATTATAAGATTTGAAGTCTATAAATAAATATGTTTTATTGGTTATTCTCCATTCCCTGAAGTGAATATGAAATCATAAGAAAAATACCCCTCATATAATATTTGGTCGCATATATGTGAAAGTGAATATAAATTTGGTCAAGATTGCAATTAAAGAGTGACTATCGAGAACTCAGATTCTCACGGGAAGTGAACAAACAGAGAACAAAAGAAACTTGTGAGAGTCCAACACATAGATGTATATAATATATATATATATATATATGAATGCTCCAGAAGACCACATAGATATCATTGTCTAAAGAAGGCAATTAGAGTACTTTATACATTTTACTCACAAAAGTCTCAAAAGAAAATCTAAGATAAATTACATGATCCGAGTAGGATATGTTACTTTAAAATGAAATTTAGTTCGAGATTGATAAACTTATAGTATTATCATCCCGAGGGGGAGAGTTAAAGAATTCCATATACTATAAGTGAAACATCCAGATGATTATGTTTACATTAAAATTGAGTTTGCTTACTCCTTCATAAAAATAAATCTATGGGATTTTATACTAATATGGAAAGTGAAGGAATTGTTGAATATCTCCAAATCACAAGTTTTTTCCAAGGTTGAAAGTATTTAAGATTATCTACCTATTTTGTACTAGATTGTACTACACAAAGATTCGTAAACCAGAAGTTTACTGAGAATAAAAAATATACCAGAAGTTTACTGGGAATGAAAAGTAAACCAGAAGTTTACTGAAAATGAAAAATAAATCAGAAGTTTACTAAGAATTTAAATGTTTGGCTTAACCGAATTGGTTATCCTGGTTTAGTAGATGATGCGAAAATTTATAAAAGTGTGTGGATATTTCGTAAAGAACCAGAAGATTCTTTCTAGCCATTATCATATGTTGATTGCTCAGAAAGCAATATGATAATGTGGCATTCACCAGTAAGAAAAATAAACTGGAATATGTTTATTTCTAGAAGTATATGCAAGGAGATATTTATGGGCTGATCACCCACTATGTGAATTTTTGATAATAGATGCATCGATTCAATGGACGCATTGACTCGATGAAAACATTAACTAAATATTCACATTTATCCTTGTCATGAAATTGTAACTTGAAGTTTGCAAGGTTATTTGATAATGATGGTGAATTTATGTTTGAATGTCCATTGAAATAAAGTGTCGAACATCCTCATGTTCATGTTCACACACAAAATGTGGTTTAATACCGTGAATTCGCATCAAGCCAATGAATAACTAATAGTTCTCCCCATCATTATTGGTTTAGGATCAGAAACCAAGTATTCCCATCAGAAAGATTTTTGAATGTTGAAAGTGCTCCACCACAAGATTTTAAGATGGGACCTCAAAAGGGGATAAGAATATATGTCGGATAAGAATGATGATTAAGTATCTAAAGCAATTCTAGAAGAATTTAGTTGAGGCTTGATTTTGCGTCTCTCATTATAATGAGTTAGTTTTCCAACATCAGGGAGAGAAAGAAACAGCTGGAAAAAGATATAAGTTTCTGTGAATTATCAATGATCCTCGGACTAGAGAATGTACATTAGAAGTCCAAAAAGATAATTCATAAGCAAAACAAGGCGTATTAATTGCCAAACGCTTTTGCTGATCCTAATAGAGTGATGAAATCACATATACCAGCTGTATATGCTCTAATCAAAATTAATGTCCTAGAAGTTCTATATCAAACTGCTAGTGAGTCTAAAGATCGCATGAAGTGTGATAGGCCTATTTGGTTCTAAATAAAATAATCCTCAAAAAGAAAAGTGAGCATAAATTGAGAATGACCAGATTGAGAAAATCTCTAAAGATCTCCATAAGAGAATGAATGATCTCTAAAAGAGAAAGAAACATGACAAATGAAAAGTTCAAGTACTTGACAATGAAAAGATCTAGCTAGCTATGTCATGTTTGGAATAAATAACACCGAAAAGCAAATCGACGTCGTAATATTTTGCATGCTTTGAGCAGTTGATATTATGAAAAAGATGATCATGAAAGAAAGTCTATTGAAATGTGTACACAAAGTAATGATTTGCCAAATTGGAAAGGAAAATAGACTTGTACTTATAATTCTTGAAGAGATTTTTTTTGGACCAGGAGTCCATGCACCTGAAGTGTAAAATCTGTGAAAGATATTAAGTTTTGTGGAAAACGATAATGAAAATAGTAAAATTTTCACAAAGACAAAGATTGTTTTGTGAAGAGATATATTTATATTCTCTTGTGGTGGTAGCAATACTTTTGAAATATCTTATAAGTCTGGCAATAAGATATAGAACACTGGAGGAGGAAATTTATATGAATTCCTTAATGTGTATATAATCCCTGAAGGATTAAAGATATCAAAATTATGTTCTTGAGAACTCTACTCGATCAAACGAAAAGAGAAAATAGGGTATAATTATGTATATGTGTACCTATGTAGATTTCTTTAAAGATATTGATCAAAGTGATTCTTAATTTGAAGATCATCAAAACTCTCACTACAAGAAAACAGGCTTTTTACGACTACATTTGGCGACTAAATCTGTAGTCGTAAATTTGGCGACTAATTAGCTACTGCTAAGCGACTATGTTACGTCTACACAAATTTAGTCGTATATTAGTCGGTGTAATGCGACTACAAAAAGTAGTCGTAAAAGTGGTCGTAAATTAGCGACTACTTTATGACTAAATGTCACACATGGAAAATAGTCGCCAATTAGTCGCCAAATAGGCGACTAAAATGCGATTCCGGTGGCGGGTCGTAACATAGTCGCTAATTTGGCGACTAATATGCGACTGAAATGGCGAGTCGTAAAACAATCGTAACGTATGAGGAAAAAACACATGGTTTAAGCAGCAATGCAATGGAAGAGGATGGTAACATTTTTGCTTTCTTGCCTTTCATGTAAATATGACAAATAACCCCGAGAATAATGGTTTAGGCGGATAGAAGAAATTGTCGACAAGCGTAAGGCTTAGGCGGTGACTAATTGTTGACTAATTGTTCCACAAATGAGTCTTCTTCAAGTGCTTCGAACTTCAAAGTGTTTCTCCAAGTGCCTCAAAGTGTTTCATCCTCAATAAAATTGTAATATTTTCGATGTTTTGATGATTCGAGCATTTCATTTTCAAAGCAATTACTGAATATAAACCATTTGTTGTAAATCTTCTACATAAGACAAATATTAATATTAAATTCTAGTGACTTAATTCATGTGTTTCCTTAATTTTGTTAAACATGTTTAATATTTCTACTAACTTAAATGTTTTAACGTATTTAATGTGTTAAAATGTAAAGAAAATAATATTAAAAATATAAAATAGAGAAGATAATTTATGAGTCTTTGGTTTGGGGTTTAAAATTAAAAATTAGTAAATAAAATGAAAAAAAATCATGATCTTTAATTTAGAGTATAGGGTATAAGATATGTCATACTACTTTTTCAAGGTCTATTAACAATATAAATTATTGTTTCATAAATACATAAGTTTTATAGTTTTAAATATTTTATGGATTAGTGAATGTTTTGTTTAGGGTATAGGGTTTCACACTTGTAAGATATTTTTCCTAGTATTTCAATTAAGAAAACAATATACAAAATTAGTGTTTCAAAGAATAACTTTTGATATAGGATTTAAATTTGAGGGATAAATAAAGTGTGATTTGAAGTTTAGAGATTCACGTTTAGGGTTTAGAGTGTTAGTGGTTTAGATTTCCCAATAGTTTTGGTTTTTAGGATAAATTAGTGTTTGATTTATAGTTTAAAGTTTAGGATGTTTCATTGAGTAACACTAACATTATTTTTTGTCGAAGAGTAGCACTAAAATTTGATACAAGTGCAAATTATTTCAAATTTAATTGAATTATTTTGTTGAATAACAACCCTAAAACAACCTTCTTTTGTCCTAACCCCTAAAAACAACCCTAAAACCAGGAACAATAAAGAAAATATCAGAAAATACAAACTAATACTTTTCCTTTACCAGAGAGGACAAACACAAAATTATTCAATCTATACCATCTGTTACGCCATGTCATCGATCCTAATATCTAAATCAACGGTTAAGGGTGTCTCTTTCTCTCCCAAATGATATTTTCGACAAATCAAGAGAACCGGATTCAATCTCCACTTTCCAAACACTCTTCCCGTAAAACACTAATCTTCGCCACCTCTGTCGTTGCTCTTCTCTTAGCCCTCGCCGTCGTCGCTTTAACCGCCGACTCAGTTTCTAATTCCTTTTTGATTCAGTTTCTGACTCGTTGCGGCTCCTTCTTCACCATCTCTATCTACATCTTGAACGGATCGATGTGTATTTCAATGAAGCGAGCGGTGGAATACTGTGCGTCTTTACCGGTGATTACTCTGCATCCAAGCGACATGTGGTTTGACGGTGACATGTGGTTTGACGGCGACATGTGGTTCAATTTCGTCTGAGAAACCACGAGAGATGGAGAAATGAGAAAGAGGGGATTCGGGTTTTTCAAACCCCAAAATCCGGTTCAATTTCGTCTCAATTCAAACTCGTTAGGGTTTTTCTCCAATCCCAAATTGGAAAAGATTCAAGGATGGGTTCCCAATTGTCGAATGAGGAGGTCGTGTTTACTCTATGAGACACGGGAGACGAGTCCCAAAGCTGAATCGACCACCGGACCAGCGTAAAGCTCTTCTTAGTCCTATTCGTTTATGTTACTTACAATAGATTTCGTAAATGTTCTCGGTATCGGAAATTGTTCGGCTGTATTAATACAGCCAGAAGCAATTTTACCTTCTTACTACATCCAGATCAATTTCAGCTTATGATTGATTTTATGATGCTTTGATGTAATTTGTTCTTAACGTCTTTGGTTAGGTTTGCATTGAACCATATCAATCAAGGGGAAAAAGTGGAGCATAATGGTGTAAAAGTTGAGCTTCTTGGTCAAATAGGTGTGTAATTGCCATGACTTGTACATCTTCCACCAAAAGAGTTTTAATGGATTAGTTATAATATATGCTTATTGATGGCGTTTGTGTTCTCCACAGAAATGTACTTTGACAGAGGAAACTTCTACGATTTCACTTCCTTGGGTGAGTATAAACTCTGAATAGCGACATTTGACTCTGATAATTTGATTACCATAGATAAATAGCTACATTATGGAGCCAATTATATTTGTAATTCTTTTCTACGTTTTTTTTCTTTGATTCCAGTTCGTGAACTGGACGTCCCTGGAGATATATACGAAAGAAAGGCATACCCTTTTGAATTTCCAACTGTCGACATGCCATATGAGACATACAATGGTGTGAATGTGCGGCTAAGGTAATATCATATGTTTCTTCTTTTCATAAGATTGGTACACTTGTGTTCCTGGATTTAGTAACAAACCAAGTACCTCCCAGCCAAAATCAATCATAAACTGTTTTTTTAATACAGCCAGAAGCAATTTTACATTAATGTTTATTAGGAGCGATTCATGTGAAGCTCAGAGCTACTGGAGGAAACAAGTCTAAGACTCCTTGCAACTGTGTGTAGAACTGTGTGTATTAACTCCACATGCTTGTGCTTCTTAGCTTACTTATCCATCCCTCTCCACTTCTTAACTATCATGAACTAGTATGAATGTGTGTGTAAAAACTCTTATGTCTTTCATTTTGTGTTAAGACTTGTAAGAATGGTAATTCTATGTAATCTTTACTCTTTTGTGTTTACAATTTATGTTTTATATTTTCAGTGGTATGATCTTTGTTTTAGTTCCATTAGGACATGAGAAACAAAAACAAAATGCATGCAAGCAAGCAAGAAATGGATACCATACATTTTGGTCCTCAAAATATTAGTCACCAAATTGTCGTAATGTAGTCATAAAATAATCGTAACATAGTCGCATATTAGTCGCTAAATTTTACGACTATAGTACGACTGCAACAAGATCACTTTTGTTCATGCGAATTAATCGTAGATTTGTCGTAAGATAGTCGTAAATTTAAGCTTCTACGTTACGACTACATGAAATAGTCGTAACTTAGTCGTAATTTAGCTACTATATTTACGACTAATGTATTTAACGACTAGAGATTTACAACTGCACTTAATAGTCGTAAAATAGTCGTAATTCTTGATTTAGCGACTAAATTGCTACTAATATTGCAGTCGTAAAAACCCTGTTTTTTTGTAGTCTCTGGCAGATGTTGAACTCGAGATCGAATTCTATACTAAATTTGTTTGGAGGTTCGAGATACTTTGACAAAATATAATGGAAGGTCTGATCGAGGGATTCAAGAGGTGGGCTCAGATGAACAGTGTACGAGCGGGTTGCTCACAAGTAATAGATTTCGGGTTCCGAGCGGGATGATTTAGATTTAGGGAGATTAATTCGAGCAAGCAAAATGTAAAGAGATTAATGTGATCAAAAAGGGTAAAGTAATCAGCCCTTGGTTGTATAAAAATGATGTACAACCTTATATATTACAAATATTCTTAGGGTTTTAGGTAAATATGGTTACATCCTAACCATATGCTTCCATAAAGTAATTCATGGTAAGCATAAAGTAACTATTACTTAACTAGTAAGATATAGATGAGTTGGGCCTTTCTCCAGATGGGCTGGGAGCAGGATTTGTCTTGGGCCAAATCCATGGCGCAAAAGTTGCCCCCCCCCCCCACCTCCCCCCCCCCCGAGGGTTTATCGATTTTGTCGGTTATTGCGAGCTGGTTTGACAGTAGAGAGGTTCAACTCTATATCTTTCTCGGGTCTGTTTCGCTCGCTGCAGATCGGTCAGCGTGTCCTTGCGCAGTTTTGTTCTGACACGTGCCTCTTTGATTCATGCCCTCATGATGATTACTTTTTAACGCAATTTTCTAGGAGCTTTTAGAGTTTCAATGTTAATTTGACCTTTCGGTGTACCGCTTCTTCGGTTCCTGCGCTTATCATAAATGCCTTTCCCGCTAAGTTGCTATATATACCATATTTTCCTTTTGGGTCTTCACGCCTTTGTTTCCGCCTTTAGTTGCCTTTTCAAAAATGCTCTTTCTTCTTTCTCCCTCTCATTTGTCGAAAACCATGTCTTCTTGTGACTCTTCCTTTGGATCTGAGGATACTTCGTTGGTTTGGAAAGGTAGGATAGATGTTTCGCCTCCTCATATGGCTAGGTCTGGTTTTGGCGGAGGCGAATCAAGCGGCAACGTTGAGATAGTCGATTCGCCCTGTCGCTGTTCTGGGCAGACAAGACGTCCCTTCGAGGGAACTAGTTCTCCGGGTCGCGGGAGAAGAATAGCTTCAGTGGACCTTGAACAACCTCCCTCTCTTCAGATTAGTTATCCTAGTCGTATAGTTGAAATGATTGTCTGCAGGTCCTTCGGCGGACCGAGTACGTCGGAATCTCATGCTCTGGTTGGATTGACCTACTTGTGAGGGAAAATGAATCTCTGAGGAAGGACATGGCCTCTCTGGTGGCGGAGCTTGAGGTGTTGAGACGGCGTGCCGCATAACGGGATGTTGTAGTGAAGGAGCTCGATAGGATGATTGAGCAAGAGTATGATTTAAGGAGCTTGGCCGAGCAGAAGTATGACGATCTTAAGTCGCATCTCAAGACCGTTGAGCAAGCTAATACCGAGTTGGTTGGGCATATTCAATCGCAGATGTCCCACCTGCAATCGTCTGGAAGAAAATATGGATGCTTATGCGCCATATCGGCTGCCAAACAGACTCATACCCGACTCATCGAACAGGCTCAAGCTTCTTTTTCTCGGGCTCAGGAATACTGTGTTGAGCAGACAAATTATCACTATCTTAATAGCCGAGCTAGCCAGATAAAGACCCAACTCGATGATTTGGACTTGATGGCGGCATCCTGAGTTGTGGTCTTCCCAGAGGACAGTGAGGGGGTTCATGATAAGTACGACAACTGCGTAGCGGAGATTGAATCGCTTGAGCTGATGGAATTTTCTTAGCGTGAGTATGTGTTTGCTCCCAGGCCCTGTCTTCTTCCAGAGGACTATAAAGGTGACTGCCCCCTTGTCCGCACGGTTATAAGGAATACGGGATCAAAGAATCTTTGGTGGTTGAGGCTTTTGACAGTTGTGCCTCTGAGGTGCCCGATGATACTGACGTTACAGCCAGGGATGGTCCCCCTCCCGATTAGGTTATAGATCTGACCGAGAGGGAGCCAAGAGATCTGGTCATAGATCTTCCAAGGTTAGTTGAATTTTTTTCTATTTTTTATTTCAAGTGCTGGTGAAGGACTGACTGGGTAGTGTTAACAGGGCGATGAAAGAGGTTACTCCCTCTGGGCAGATGTCGAGCAAGGTGGCTGAGCGTGAGCCGGCAACTGGCGAAAGTTCTTGAACTCTTCTAGGTTTAGACTCTTGCAGCGTTACAAATACGGCTCAAAAAGTATTGCACTTTCTAGGGTTTTTGCTTGTTACGGAGATTTCTTATTCCTTAACTTTGAATGTTTTGCCGCTTATTTTTGTTTTTTAAGTACGACCAAGCCGAATGTGGCTCTTGAACGTGTTTCGATGTAATCCAAAGACCTTTCCCAGGCTGGTGAGGCCCGGGTTAACCTTTTATACTATTTTTCCCGAGGAACGAATCCTCGGGCTATATAATGAAGTTTAAACTTTTTTTATGCGATTAAGTTTTCAGCTTAAGCATTCTTGCACGCGTTTGATGCGATTAAGTTGTAAAGCTTAGGCATGATTTGCCTGAAGAGCAGGTCCTCGGGCTGCTTATGTGAAAACCCGAGCTTTAGTTATGCGGCTAAGTTTTAGAGTTTAGGCATAATATACCCGAGGAGCGGATCTTCGGGTCGCTATGAATTTTGATCTGATCGAACTTGCGCGTTGGATGATTGAATCGGGTCGCACGCGAGAAATATTCGGCTTAAAATACTTACATGTTCTTAGGAAATCATGCAAGACGGGGCCCGACTTTTGATCTTGCTCGTGGGGAGTTATGGTGGACTTCCAGAGCTTGGTCTGTATATTATTTCGCTACTGCATTTACGAGAAATGCACTGTGGTGGGCCTCCCGAGTGTGACCTATTATCGAGTACTTGGCCAGGACATGGATGTGAATGAGCTCAGACCTTTTTGGTGAAAATCGAACGGGTCGATAGACATATATGGATATGAACATGTCTTTATTATTATCATAGCTAGACCTCTAAGGAGGATGCCTACGTACCCGTTAAATAGGGATCAAGCCAAATGTAGTTCAAATTACAAAATAAAAATAGATAAGTCGTACGGAACGAGCAGAAGCAAATAGTTCGGAAACGAGTGCAGAACATATCTTTTTTTTTTTTTTTTAAAGTGATTTTCGGGGAGGCTGCCTACGTACCTCGCCGGTCGGGCGAACATCTTCCCATTGTTTGCTAAGTGACTCGCCGAAGAGGTTTAGGATCTGCTGGAGCATCGAGGTGATAGTGGTAACGCTTGAACGCCATTGAGTTCCATGCTCTGGGGAGAGCCTCGCCACCCATTGTCATAAGCCTATATACACATGGTCGAATAACCTCGTGGACTTGGTATGGTCCTTCCCAGTTTGCACCGAGCTTGCCGGCGTTGTATTCATTTGTGTTCTCATAGACTTTTTGCAACACGAGGTCGCCAACGTCAAAACTTTGACTCTAGACTCGTTTGTTATAGTACTGAGCCGTTAATTATTGGTAGTTCTGGATTCGGAGAAGTACCGCGTCATGTTCCTCCTCTTTGTAGTCTAGGTTATCTATGAGCATTTGGTCATTATGATCGGGGTTGCTTGGCATGATTTCTATGTGCAAGCTCTGTACGCAGGCTTCAGCGAGGGCTATCGCCTTGAGTCCGTACCCGAGCAAAAAAGACATCCTCCGCGTTGACTCTCGGGGAGTCGTTCAGAGTGACCATAGGACACCGTCGAGCTTGTCGGCCTATAGGCCCTTCTAGTCATCGAGACGTTTCTTGAGCTCGGAGATGATGGCCTTGTTAGTTGCCTTGGCCTGCCCGTTTCCTTGTGGATATTTGTTGAGGCGGATATCCCACTTCGAGCAAAAATCTTCGAATGTTTTAGAGATGAATTGAGACCCATTATCCGTGATGATCTTATAAGGGAGTCCGTGCTGGAATATAAGGAATTTCCAAATAATGTTCTGAACATCGTTCGCCCGGATCATTGCGTATGCCTCGGATTTGACCCACTTTGTAAAGTAATGGGTGATTACAATTACGTATCGCTTTTGCCTAGATTTTGGGAAAGGACCGATGATGTCCATTGCTCATCGCATGAACGGGTAAGCTATGTAACGGTCGTGAGTAGCTCGGTTGGTGACTTGATCATTGGCCCGTGACGCTGGTATTTCTCACAGCGACGAACATGATCGGCACAGTCCCGAAGTATGGTCGGCCAGAAGTATCCAAGTTTCTTAAGCTTGAGTACAAGATTTCCGGCTCCCGAATGGTTCCCGCCTCCTCCTTAGTGAGATTCGACAATTACGGCTTTGATTTTTTTTGTTGGTGATGCAACTCAACAGCGCCCCGGCTGCGCTCCACTAGTACAACTTGTTCTCAATTAGTATTTAATGAGCTGCTCAAGTCCGGAGTCTGCGAGTGGCCCATTTGTTGGCCGGAGCTTCACCATATTTGATGTATTCGATAATATCCCTCCTCCAATCGATAGTGAACTTTGGAATTAGGGGCAAGATTTCTTCTCGAGATTGGGCCCCATCTTCGTCATCATCTACGATGATCATGATCCAGCTATTACCTCTCGGGAGGGATATACTCGGGTCTGAGATAGTTTCCATCGGGATTGTCAGGCTTAGCTTAGATTTTGAGTTTGAAGCGAATGATGAGAGTGCGTCAGCGTCTGTATTTTCTGCTCGGGGAATTTGTGTGATTTTGAAACTGTCCAAGTTCCTGAGGATGAGGTCATCGGCTAGTATCTTGTACGCTTCCATCGTTTGTTTTTCGTATCGTAATCACCATTTAACTGGTTGGTAACGAGTTGGGAATCTCTGTAAGCGTGGATCCTTTGTGCTCCGATGGCCTTGGCTAGTCTTATTCCGGCGATAAGAGCTTCCCACTTGGCTTTATTATTGGTGGCGAGGAAGTCTAGTCGGAATAACTGTTCGAGAATTTCTCCGGTCGGAGAGACGAGGTGGATACCTATTCCCACTCCTTGTCGTGATACAGAGCCATCAATGTGGAGAATCCACTCGGCCTTTCGTGATTTGAGTTCTACCGCGTCTGGGGGTAACTCGGTGTTGAAGTCCGCTAAAAATTGTGGTTTGTAGCAAGCCTGATTCCTGAATTCAATGTCATATTCCCTTAGTTCGATTGCCCATCTTGCCATTCACTCGGACTGGCCCGGGCTGTGGAGGATAGTTCGAAGGGGTTGGGACGACATGACTGTGATGGTGTGAGATTGGAAATATGGGCATAACTTTCGGGCACACATGATGAGGGTAAGGGCTAATTTCTCTAGGATGGGGTACCGCGACTCAGCACCATCAAGGGACTTGCTGATGTAAAAGATGGATTTATGGTTTGCTCGGTCTTCTCAAACGAGGACACCGCTTACGACTCCATTTATCACGAATACATAGAGGTACAAGGTTTCTCCTTGCTCGGGCTTAGCTAGAAACAGATGGGTTGTTAGATATGATTTCAGTTCCTTGAACGCCTTCTCGCAGTTTCTATCCCAAACGAACTCCATGTTCTCATGCAAGAGCTGGTAAAATGGAAGGCTTCGATCGGTTGATCCTGTGATGAAGCGGTACAGGGAGGTGATTCGTCCAGTTAGACGTTGGAACAATCTTCGAGATGGCCGATTTGGTCAGTTGCTTTCATGGATTTGACCTAGATATCATCAATGTAGACTTCTATTGTATCGCCAAGTTGGTCGGCGAACATCTTGTTGACTAGACGCTGATAAGTTGCTCATGCGTTCTTCAGGCCGAACGGCATGACTCGGTAGCAATACGTTCCCCGGTCCATAATGAAGGCGGTCTTCTCGCGATCATCGGGATGCAGAGCAATTGGATTATACTAAGAACGCATCCATGAACGACAAGCGCTCGTTCCCGGCCGTGGCTTTGACTACTCGGTCAATGTAGGGAAGTGGGAAGCTATCCTTAGGAACTGCTTTGTTGAGATTGGTGAAATCTATGCAGACTCGCCACTTGCCATTCTTTTTCTTGACGACTACCGGTTTAGCCAGCCACTCGGGGTACTGGACTTCCGTTATGCATCCCGCTTCTAAGAGCTTGGCCACCTCATCGTTTACGGCTTTGGACCGTTCGGGTCTGAACTTTCTTTGTTTCTGCTTAATCAGTTTGTAGGTGGGGTCAACGTTGAGCTCGTGGCTCGTGACATTTGGGTTAATGCCTTTTATATTATCGATTGACCAAGCGAAAGTATTGGCGTTTATACTTAAGAAATGGTTCAGCTTGGCGCGAATTGGCTCAGCAAGCTCGGCTCCGATGCTGATGCAACGATCAAGTTGAGCCGAATCGATGCCGATTTGGGTCGTCAATTCCTGCCTCGGGTCCGAGGAGCTTGCTTTATCGGGGGAGTCGATCTTCGCTATTCGCAAGTGCTTCTCGGCAATGAAGCACGTACGGGCTATCTTCTAGCTTCTACGGATAGCGAAGACTCCAGTTGGGGTCGGAAACCTAACGCATTGATGGTAGGTGAAAACGACTGCTTGGAGAGAGAATAGCCAATGAGTTCTCATAACCACGTTGTACACAGCTGGTTTGTCTACGACCATGAACTTAACTCTCCGAGAGATACCGCTGGTGCTTACCATCAACTTAATTAACCCGACGGTCTTCGTAGTTACACCGTCGTAGCTCGTCAGAGGCTGGATGCTCGACTTGGTCCTGCTTTCGAGGATATCTATCTTCTCCAGAGTTTAGGTTGATCGAGCTTCCAGTGTCGATCAGGACCATGTTTACTTTGCAGTTGTCGATTTGTAATGCCACTATGAGCGGATTGTTATGTTGTATGGCAAGGTGTTCGGTATCGTCTTCATTGAAAATGATTGACATGTCCACCGCAGCTCTGTGGAGACATTCTTGATCGATTTTTGCCTTCTTTTCATGCTGCTTGAGGGATCTGACCGAGTCATTGATCAAGTCAAATACTCCCATGATCATTAAAATTCCTCTTCCGGGACTTTGCTCGTTGACCGAATCTGCCTTGGTGCATGCTCGCTCTAGGATAAGAGGTGGATCATTCCTCTCGGGGTCGAGGGTAGGAGTGTCTATCTCCACCGCGTTGGAATGTTCTTGCTCGGAAGCAGGAGTCGCTCCTCGGGCCACCAGAGTGTTATCGCCCTGGGCGCTTGTTTATAGAGAGTGCGTCCGGATGCTTGTGTCTTTGTTCAAATCCATTCTCGTGTGAAAAGATATCTCCGAAAGAGTTTCCCCATACCTTGTGCGCCAAATTTTGAACTCGGGATCGAATTCTACACTAAATTTGTTTAGAGGTTCGTTTGACAAAATATAATGGAAGGTCTGATCAAGGGATTCAAGATGTGGGCTCGGATGAACAGTGTATGAGCGGGTTGCTTAGAAGTAATAGATTTTGGGTTCCGAGCGGGATGATTTGGATTTAGGGAGATTAAATCGAGCAGGCTAAATGTAAAGCGATTAATGTGATCAAAAAGGGTAAAGTAATCAGCCCTTGGTTGTACAAGAATGATGTACAACCTTATATAGTACAAATATTCTTAGGGTTTTAGGTACATATGGTTACATTCTAACCATATGTTTACATAAAGTAACCCATGGTAAGCATAAAGTAACTATTACTTAACTAGTAAGATATAGATGAGTTGGGCCTTTCTCCTGATGGGCTGGGAGCAAGATTTTCCTTGGGCCAAATCCATGGTGCAACACCTGAGTTATCCGAAATAGTATGATGACAATAATTTATGCTAAATGATCACTTAATAATAAGATATGCATACAAATCCCGGAAGGATTTAAACTGCTAGAAGCAAAACTCTTTTTGTGGAAACAACAAAAAGAAAATTGAATCGTTCTCTTTATAGATTGAAATATCGGGGACTATTTTCTAAGAGAAGCATATAAGAATGATTCGTCCTTGCATATTCAGAAGGAATTTTGAGAAAAGAATTTTGAGAAACGAATTGTGACGATTACATTGTATGATTTATAAATTACTGGAACTCCTGAAGAGATTTATAGAAATGATTTGGAAAAATACTTATAGATCATGGCAGGAATCTATATAAGAATATTCACATATACTTGGTTCTGAAGTACCAAATTTAAACTGATGTTTAAGAAATTTATCGATCTCTTTCATGATTGAAAGATGAGATTTTGTATGATAAGAAGAAACATATGTAATGGACTAGAAGTCCAATGATTTGTGATATCATATAACAATCATACAAGTTTATTTATTAAGACCATGCTTATAATCATCTGAAAAGATAGCATATGTGATCGAAAATCATTTCTAGAAGAAGATGTTTTCGAGGGGGAGAAATACAATGATGAGTATGGATGTACTCTTTTTTCCTTTATCATAGTTTTTCCCACTGAGTTTTTCTGGTAAGGTTTTTAATGAGGCAACATCATTTGCGTATTGGGAGTAGTTTTAGATAATTGACATTTCAAGAGGGAGTGTTATAAATCCATTTATTATGAATGTCCATATATGATTATGGCCTTGTTCACCAAGTCTCTTTCTCTTCAAGTTATTACTCTTCTCCAAGTTATTGTATCCTATATATACCTTTATTCTCTATCGAATAAGACATCACTTAATTCACATTCTTTCTTCTCATACCACAACATCCCGGTGTTTTTTTATATCTATTTTGTTGTCTACAATCTTTGTTTGTTGAGCTTTACTTCAAACTCAGAGTCCGGTTGACAAACATAGTCAAATATACATCTCCAAGAGCTTCTGATTTGTTCATTTTCATTACAAACTAGTCACATATATTTGATTTATGAAAACCGCAGAAATATTTAACTACTTTGACTAACTATTTATTTCTCTAGTTTATCATGTTGGTAGGGACCAATTAAATTGTTACCACTTTGTGCAATTGTCTTGAACAAACTCATCTTTTAACAGAAAAATAGAAAAATAGTCTTCTTACATCCATAGCTACTTGGGGATTGAAGGGCTAGTAGAATGATATAAAATGGTATGGTACATATAATTAAATGCATGTGACCAAACTATCAACTAGTGTGAATCCAAAACCATCTTCCATGTAGTGGCATTCATTTTAATCATAAAGAGAATGGCGCCTAACTCAACATTTCATTCATTAGGTTGTCAAAACAAACCACCACTTCCTTTGCATTGATTATAATCTTTAGCCTAACTCAAAATTTCATCCATGTTAATACTTTAAATAATTTATGGGGTCCTTACTCTCCGGCAAAGGAAGTGGTGGTTTGTTTTGACAGTAGTAAATTAGTAATGTATATGTTAAAAATTTGATCTTTTGGGTCTATGATATTTTTTGTGTTGTTTTGCCTGGTTGAAAATGTTAGACAGGGAACTTGGTAAAAGATCCTAATCTTTTGAAGGCACTTAAAGTTCAACTGCAGATCGTTGGAGCACCGATGCAAAGAGAAGAACTTGGTGCTTGGTGGGTCTAAGACAGAGACATTGCGTATCAGTTGTCACTATGTCCAATATAAACACTTGGACAATTCGTAGCATACGCCACGTATCTCCATCGTGGGTCCTATACTCACAATGGTAGGAAATAGGAATGGCTAGTTGTCACGTGTACCACTACTAGCCTTGCAACCAGTGTTTTGAAACCCGGACCCGGTTTCAACACGAATTAGAGAACTACCCGGGTTTAAATTTTTTTATTTTTTATTTATTTTTACAACCAAATATTGAATTATGTAAAATTTTTCCTATTAGTTATCCAGAGTGAATCGAAATCGAGCTGATCGAGCCAAAAAATCTGCTTGCAGATTTGACCAGGGTTTAATTATCTAATATCAAATTTTGCATATTTTTATATTTTTTTGCTTATCTTTTTATGATTAAAACTTTTAAAAATAAATACTAGTTTTGAATTTTATTATTTTCTTCATTAATTTAAAGTTTCTAAATTTTTTTATTTATAATTTTTACTATTCGTTTTCAAACTTTGTCTTTTACTTGAATAGTTAAATTTAATGAGATCAAATTTGAAAGTATTAGTTTCTAGAATTTAATTTGGTTTGTATTTTTATTTTATTTCATAACGTTTTTGTTTGTTTTCATCTCTGATCCATTGTTTGATAAATTATTTAAATAAAATTTTAAATGGGTTTTAATTGTTACATTTTAATTCTTTTTAAAACACTATATATATATATATTTAATTGATGTGTTTTTATTCATGATTGAAAAATCTAAATATATATATATATATGAAGAATATACTTTATATTTAGATATTATAGTTATATAAAATTATTTATACTAGTATCTATAAAAACCTTTAAACCTGGTTCGACCCAGTCAGACCACATTGCCCCATGATTTGAAATCTTTGCCGGTTTGGTCACCGGTCCGATTTTAAAAACATTGCTTGCAAATTAAAAGTTTTGGTCTCATTCACAGTAACACTATTTTTTTTTTAGTGGTAAATATTTTATTAAAATATAAATGTTATAGTTTTACAATCGAAAACGATTAACTTAAGGAAATAGTCCAGGGCAAAAAGATAATTAAAATGGTTGATATTATTTGAACTATCCATTTTGACTTCTATAAATAATTAAGATTATATATAATTAATATCTTAAAATTTACAAATTTGGTGAAATTATTCGTCCCAATATTAAATTGTATTTGTATCAGAGCTTGAGAAACGATTATAGCTATCAGAATTTAACAAACTCATCTCGTTTCTTTGACAAAAACATTTTAGATAATGTTTTTGAATTTTCAAAATACCTATTCTCGGTCATTTTCCGCTATTTTCCGTTTTGATATCCGAAATGAACACTATTCTCTGAATCCTTATCTATTTAGATGCACTGAATGCAAAACTCGTGTAGGTCCACACTTTTCTACTGCCGACAGAGAGAAATATGCAATTCAGATTTAGGCTTTGATTGGGAGACATGGTGTGGGGCGTTATTTAGGAGGTGCGGAGCGTTATTTCTCTTAGGTCTCCAATCAACATAAATTGATGAAGTGTGGTGCGTTTTTTTATTTAAATATAAAGAAAATAGAAAACTGAATGCGGTTCAAAATAAGGAAGAACAGAATAATAACGCACTTGGTTTTTGTTATCACCAAATTAGGTGCGGGTGAGGTGCGGTTTATTCATTTTTTCTATTAAAAAAAATTAAAAAAATTATTGTATGGTTTAATTTAATCAACTAAAATAATTTGTTTTGGTCATATGGTATTTTAGAAAAAAATTACTAAATTATCATATATCTACTATATCTATTATATCCACCAATCAACGTTTACTTTTTCTGTTCCGCACGGCTTATTCCGCACACTATATTTTTTTTTCATGATCCGCACTTGAACTGTACCGCCCCATCTAATCTATTTGTTCCGCACTGCATAATTCGTGTTACCATTCGAAGCCTTAGTATAGTGATAAATAATGAAAATACAGCAAGGCTTAAGTATCTTGTCAAAAAGTAGTGGAAAATAAAAAGAACTTTCTTGCATGGGTGATATTGACATAAAGAAAAGCACCAAAAAATATAAAAGAAAACACCTTTAGTATGCCTTTCCCTTACGTGGAGCTTTGGTAGGTAAATGTATTAAATTTTTACAATTAGCCTTTAATATGATTGTAAAAGCATTGAACTATATGCAGCTAGGTACTACCCAACATCATATCCAATCCATCCATGTACATTTCCGAATGTTGCAAGTGTTTAGAATATACATAGAGCAACCATTTTATTTTGCATAATAACACTAGAGATCTAAATCATGTTTAGAACGTAGTGTAGTGTCTATTATTATTTATAACAAAACAAACAATCCAATTATACTCAATAATACAGAAAACTAGGATGGAATCGGAAAACAAAAGTAGAACAATGGAATAAAGAAATCGAATCCGACATGAACCGAGCCTCCAAGTGTTCTTAAGCTGACACAAATATGGTTGAGACCAAACTTAATAATACTGTAGTAACCGACATAACGGCCATACGATTCGCCGGCGATTTTTTCTGGTCTGGAGCTCCAGCCGGCGTAGTGATATCGCCGGCGGCTGATGGACCATTTCCCGAGGGACCAAGCTCAGAACCTGTCGGAGAAGGTGCCGGCGGAGACTCTGAAGGTGATAAGCTCGACGGCGTGCTTGCTAACGGAGAATCTGACGGCGATGAAGAAGAACCAGAGGAAGGAGATTCTCCCGGAGCCGAAGATGGAGAAAGGGCTGAAGAAGACTTAGGTGCCATTGTTCCCGGCGATGAAGACCCCGGAGCAGAGGACGGTGCCATGGATCCCGGCGGAGAAGTCATCGGAGAAACAGGGGAAGAAGATTTTGGTGCCATGGATCCCGGCGGAGAAGTCGTCGGAGAAACTGGGGAAGACGACTTAGGCGCCATAGATCCCGGAGGAGAAGTCACCGGAGAAACAGGGGAGGAAGACTTAGGTGCCATCGAACCCGGTGAAGTTCCCGGCGGTAAGCTTCCCGGAGCGGCGGCGTGTTTAACAGACAAGACAACAACAGAAATCTTTTGACCCTTCTTACAGTTATCTTCATTGCCGGTAATGAAGTAAAACGGACCAGAACGATCAAGAGAGACCTCTGTTTCTCCGTCTTCCATTTTCTTGATCGGATTCTTCGTATTACATGCCTCGAAATCAGCCTTGTTCACCTCTAACACCGAGTCCGCTCCTTTGGCGTAGTTAAAATCTGCAACAACCATATCCAAAGAGTTTCAGACAAAAAAAACAACCCAAAAAGTAAAATGTAAAACTATAAGTGAGAATTTTACATACAGAGTGTGTCGTGAACTAGGAAACGGCTTTCCTCAGCCCAAGATTGGTAATTTACCGGTGGATTTGGAACCCACGCGCCGCTTCCTCCGACGTTGAACCTTCGCGCGTCGGAGAAAGAGAGGAGGAAAGCGAAGAAGAAGAAGAAGAAACAAAGGCTCTTCATGGTTTCAAAAGCTAATGTGTCTTTTGATGAAGGAGACAAATGGGTTTGTGAATGTAATTAACTATGTGTATATATAGAAACGAAGGGTGTTTATTGAAAGGAAAGTGAAGCTTTCGTAGATAAGAGAGAGAGAGGTCGCAATTTACGGTAATACGCGTTTAAAAATTGAATCTCGTATACCGACTTGTTTCATCTCATCAAAAGAAGAGATTGTTGCTTCTTTTTCGTAAACCGACGTTTTTTCTAGTTAATTTATTCTTTTTGGGATTTGATATTTACGTTAATTTATTGAAAGATAGAAACATAAAAGGATTACGAGTTTATTACGCGTTGGAGAGCTATTTCACTGTACTAGTAGGAATCGGATTCAACTTCAATCTATAAAATTAATGATTTTCTGTGAACAACGAATCATATACCATTTTCCATAGATACGAGAATACTAAAATGTCTTTAAATCTGCATATGGTTCTAAACTACAAAATCTTTTTAATTATTCTTTTGGAGAATATGGACTGCTTAAATCACTTCGAGTTATGCAACTAATTTTCCTTAAATCTTTAAACAATATAAGCTTTATGCCTCTTATTATTTTTTCAAATAAATCAATTTCTTAATTACAGTATTAAAATTTATCAAACCGCGTTTAGCTTAACCAGAAAAAAAAAGAACAATCCGATTACATTTGAATTGGTTTTTTCTGCAATATGATGAGTTTTTTCATTGTGATCCGAGAAAAACATATATCGTCTCTAACTTTGACAATCTGTATAGAATTGAGAAAAGTGCCGATCCATACGTGAGATAGACTGAACGAGATTACACATACCTGAACTTCAAACTGTTTAGAATCCTGTTAACGGATGATGAATAGGATCCAACGAGGCTAATAAAACAACTGTGTTTTGAATAATATGTAGGATTGTTCATGACTTATTGTACATGTCATATACGACGTCAGATTTTAGTACAAGAAAAAATGAACTGCAATTGAATTTGAGGAATTTCTGATTTAGGATTCTTCACTCACATCTTCGACCATACCTCTCCAAATCAGTCCAAATTCGTACATATTAGTTGGAGATTAGGTGATATGAAAGGAACAGGAATACCTAGGTGATAGGGGTCAAAGTTTTACTTAAACTTAACAACCTATGTAATCTGCTAGTGCACAATCAATCGATTGTAGTATTTGAGGTATCAAATCTACATAGATTTAGAGTACACATGGATAATATGAATTAAGAAATCACGCTAAGCCAGACAAGGTTGGCTCGAATTCGGTTTTACTAAGCAACAAGAAAAAGTGTTTGGTCTTTAAGGACTCTCAGGGGTTATGGTTCGAATTATTCAAGTGATTACTAGAGATCTAACATATTATTTTTAGCATGATGCAATTATAAGTTAACCATACTCTCACAGCTATAACTACTATGACTAATCAACCTATTACAATCAACTCTCGTAGTCAGTAGATGGTGATCATGCAATCAATAGCAAATTCAATTGTTCATCTAATGCAGTAACTCAACTCTCGCATGTTAAAGAATCAAATTCAATAAACACTATGATCATGATTATAAAGGAGCGGTTAGCACGTAATAATTTCTAAGATCAATTCAAGATGATAAAGCTAGAAACATGCACTAAAAAATATATCAAGATGCTAGAACTCTGTAGTATTAAATCTATCAACAGAACAATAAGTTCCCCTTTAAATATCACCTAAAACCTAACAAATAAACTACTTAGACATGATAGCCAAGGCCAAAGCAATAGCAAAAAAATCCATTATCACAATCATAAATAAATAGGGTTCAGAAAACTTCTCAATAGAATACAAAAAGGTGAGACATTCTCCCCTTAAGTGAACAATCGAAGAAAAACGAAAAGAATATAAAACCCTTGAGGATTCTTTGGTGGAAATTCGTAGCTTGAAAAATAGAGTTGGCTAACAGAATATGGGTCAATGCATTTTTCCGTAAACATCTCGGGGAAAATTAATTTTTAAAAAAATTCGGGTATACATTGGCACTATACTTAAGTCCAGGTATGGATCGGCACTTTTTTCATATAGAATCTAAGAACATATCTTATACAATTGACATACTCCTCTCTTCCAACTAGCAAAGGGCATTGGAATATAATCGTTTTGTGTGTTCGGTCCGACCAGTGCTATATACATATTGTTCTTTTCATGTTCACTTTAGACTAGTACATATTGTTCTCCTACAAAATTTTCACCAGAGGAAAATTCGGAATATTCACATTTTGAATTTATGGGCTCGGGCTTAGGCATGGGCCCTGAATTCGATTTTCTTAAAGGGTAACAAGACCATAATCACTTTTCTTTACACTGTTTTAGCACAAGAATCAGTCTTGCTTGTTGCTTTGAGGACACGTGAGAAGCACAGTGATGAACCACCTGTTCTTCTCTCGACACTAACTCGATCCTCCAAGTACTTCCATCGGTCCGGTCTACATATACCTTCATAGAGAGAAAGAGACACATACTTTTATCTCAAAGGGGGGAAAAATGGCGGCTATGTTCTTAACAAAGAGAGGAACCATAAACATATACAGAGCTTCTTCCAACAACAGTGCTCGATCTGTTTCTGATGGAGTCATTAACATCACTACCTCTCGTTACTTCGCATCCCACGTACGTTCTGATTTCATTGAAGTTAAAAGGGGTCTAAGATAGATTGTTGCATACTAGTAGATAAATTAAAGAAGCATTGAGGTTTAATTCTTCCAAAACTCTTGTAAGGAAATAACGGAAAAGAGAAGTCAGAGGAAGAGGGGATGGGGACAACTACAGATGGTAAGGCTCCGAATGTGACAATTAGCCATGCGGCGGATAAGGCCAAAGATGGATTCAAACGAGCCATCGAGGAAAGCGGAGATGCAAGGAAGCCGGAGGGTGCGGAGAATGATGAAAGAAGTGAAGAGAATGTAGCTGTTGGTGATGATGGAAATGTCCAAGGCCAAAATCAGTCATCAGGATGATACTATAAGTTTATAAATCTTGTGGGTATAAGTGTTGTGAGAAAATTGTGCTTGTGTTGGGGTCAGAGAAAGTGTTGAACAATATATCATTTACTTCAAAGAAATATCTATATTCTCACTATTCATAAACTTTGCCTCTTATTTATTACAAAGAAACACAGAAGCGGATTTGGATGTCTAACATTCCCACTTGCTTAATGTACTATCTAGTTGTTGTTGTCTCTACCACTCTCTCTGAATTTAAGTAACCAAACACTAAATTTCCTGTTTTCCAAAACTGCTGATGGATCTCATCACAAAACCCAAAACTCTTGTGGTTGGTCGATCGATGATCGATGTGGTTTATCTTCCTCGAGGTGGTTTCTTGGATGGCGTGAGCTTCCTGAACCCAGCGTGGAATATCATAACTACAAATAAACAGAGAGAAGCTTCAGAGGTCATCACCGGCCATATATATAAACTAAATCGGACTTGACCATTGGTTTTACTTTAGTTACCTGAATAACTTATCGCAAGACCAGAGAAAAGAGCCATTTGAACATTCAAAAACGTCAGGAGAACTGCAGTTGCTGCAAGTAGGAGAAGCAAGGAAACAGGTTAAGGTTTGTTCTACAATATAATCAATCTACAGTTTTAGTTTCTTCAAGATTTGAAAACCGTTCTTGCTATGATCCCATTGAAAACCTGACTTTTCAAAACATACTATAGAGAGTCTTCTTTTGATTCATATCAAACCATATCAGCATTTTGCAATTAGAAACAAGTTGCACAACTACGAATGACACAATGATAAGAACAAAATGTTCGAAAAACACTCAATGCACTGTCCAACACCAATCAAGAATTTACGAATAACTCAACGTGTGCAAACCAAACCAAGAATCAGGAACAATATGATCGAAAAACACTCACCGCACTGTCCAATACCAATCAAGAATCTCTGAATAACTCAAAGTGTGCAAACCAAACCAAGAATCAAGAACAAACACTCACCGCATTGTCCAATACCAATCACGAATTTCCGAACGGAAGGGTGACGATCGAATTTCCATTTGTCACTGCAATATTTGAACAGCTCCCAAAGGGCTAAGCTTGCTAACAATCCCACAAGTGCAAGTGGCATCTGATACCTACAAGCACCAAAATCACAAACAACACTTCGATTCAACCCAAATTTATGCTCATGATTCAGGATTACGAAGATTTAGCCCTATCCAATTTGACCTAAATGAATCCATACAGTGCGCAAGCGAAGAAGACGATGAACAGCGTAGCGTAATTCCTGGCGAACCGTTTGATATTCTCATGGACTCGCATTCTCGCTTGCTGAGACGACGACGGGAACGAGTAAGAGTCGCACGTGCCAAAGAAACCGGTGGTCCACGGCGGCGTATCCCCGGAAAAGTCATCGGCGGAGAGTTTGGAGAAAGGATTGATGGTGAGAAGAGAAGAGACGGTGACGATTCGAGACAAGAGAGAGGCGAAAAAGCCACCAGTTATGGAGGAAACGACATCGTCGGAGGCAGAAGAAGGTACGGCGGCTGAAATTGATGAGGAGCCGGATACGGTGGAGGCTGCGGCGGAGGAACGATGGTCAAGGAGCTCGAGGTAGCCGGAATCGCGGAGCCAGGATTCGAAAGCAGGATCGGGAACGCTTAGGGAGAGAGGATTAGGAGAGAAAGCCATTCTTGTGGTCGCCTCGATTATCGGTTAGTCTCTTCCTCGGTGTTCCCAAAAACTTAAATTTCTTTGTTTTACACAAAATTGCAAATTTTTTTTGTTTGTTTGTTTTGAAACTTGAAATTGCTACTTGAAATCCGATGTAAAAACCTGAGTTTGTTTTGATAGTCATGCCTTATTTCCAGTGGGATGTTCTATTCATATATGTAAAAGTGCTATTTTCTTACATTTTCTTATACCGTAAAAATAATAATTTATATAAAAAAACACATTAAAACTCCATTAAACCGTTTATAACTTCAAATAGTTAGTAAAAAATAAAAGAAAAAAAATAAAATAGAATTTATTTTTGAAATATTGCTCTTCTTGTATTTTTGCCTGCAAAATCTTTAATTAAACTCACGTTGTCGAGTTTTTCAACCATCTATGTTTCAATGGATGACGAAACTAACCCATTCAATCTTTTTTGTCACAAGGTAGACCGCAAATAATTTTGTTATCATCTTCAACTTCGAATTTTAACTAATAATTTCAAATTAATTTTTTTAAATGAGTAGTTAGCATGTTTGCTTAAAGAATGCCATAAACATTTTAAAAGCATTTAAAAACAAAATCTTACGAATATTATTATTGTAGAAAAACTTTATAATTTTTTTTAATTATAACTATAACAAAAATTTAACTAAAAAAAGGCCCTCTAAATTTAGGGCCCTAAGCGGTGGCTTCACTAGCTTGTCCTCTGAGCCGGGCCTGCTTATTTCCAAACTTCTCTTTTCTTTTGAATAATGATCTAAGATCCTTTAAGAAACTAGAAAGCTAATCCCTTAGCTAGTGTGATAAATATGGAAAAATAGAAATGGGTGGCTTTTTGAAGATCACTTTTTCTTAAGTCTTGAAGTGGTAAAGAAAGCGTATGAGAAAAAAGATCAGTGGTTAAATGCTCAAAGAGCTGATTCTCTGATATCAAATGCAGTTAGATAAAAAGATATGGGTCAGGAGAAAAGATGGGAAGGTCCTCCAATTCAGTGGTTGAAGTGTATTGGTCTCTCATGGTCTAAGAACAAACAGATGGTTGGGGCTGCATGGGTAGTCAGAGATCATAGAGGGTTTGTCTTACTGCATCGTAGAAGATGCTTTGCAGAATAGCTAAGAGGAGGTTAGGATGCTAGTTTTGACTTGGGCAATTGGATGCATGAGGTTTCATGGTATTGATAAAGTTATTTTAGCCATTGAGTTTGGGGAGATTTTTGGAGCAGTCACAAGACCCAAAGCTTGGCCAGCTTTTGGTTATCACTCAGAGAAGATTGGGCAGTTGATGGAGAGATTTCAAGACTGGAAATTCTTTTTGGAGTTAAGAGAAACAAAGAGTATAGCACATCTCATTGCGCATAATGTCACAAAGGAACATATAACTCACTCGTATGTAGCGGTCAATTTTCCGTTGTGGCTTCAAAACTTGTTTGCCTTTGAGAGTATTGGTGTCCTCTAAGATTATTATCTCATTTTTTCGTGGACATATTTCCAGTAGTGTATCCCTTATTCTTTCTTGGTTTAGGGGTCTCTACCTTTTGGATTTTGGTATAGATTTTCTCGTTGGAATTGAATTCCATGGGCCTGATGTAACATAAACCTTTGGCCTCCTAATTATTCAAAATCAGATGAAAAACAAAAATCCGAAACATAAACTTCTGTTTTATACAAAACTCCTACTTGTGAATTAGGTGTGTCACCAACACGCGCGATTGCCGAATGAGCTTATCAGCCCTACACGCAGAGATAGATGTACTTATCTGGGCAATGGAATGCCTAATATAGAGACACAATTTTCTAACTCGATGTAAGACTGATTGCTCAGACGTTTTGAAGATAATTAATGACTTAATGGACTGGCCAGCGTTCAAGACGAAGTTGGACCATTTTCTTGAACTTAGAGACTATTTTTGTTTCTGTAATGTTCGTGTTGATTCCCTTGCTAAAAGGGCACGCACACATGGCTATATTTTTCCCATGTAGATCCCGATGATTAGGTAAGAACTTTCCTAACCGAAATAACCCTACCAAACAAATGTGATTTTATGTATGGAATATGTTGATGAAAAAAATAGGTCTGTCGATTGGGTTTACCAACACTAATTTTAACCCATGTTCAAGGTCCCAAAACAATAAGGACACAGCAAATTTTCTTCGGCAAATTTTCTTCATATCCAGCCCATACATAAATGTCTTATATACAACAAAATTAATAAACTACCAATCCCCACAACTATCTCACGTCACTAAATGGAAATGCAATTCTATTAATTTAGGAGAAACGATAAAAGCACATCTCTTTTCAAAATATAACATTGATTTACTCTGATTAAACGACTAAAACACATTTACACGCTTCATTGCGGGCTAGATTATTTTTCAGGCTGAGGTAAATATGTTCGTAGAAATCTACAATCCTAATTACGACAATTTAATATGTTTTACAGTTGTAGGATCTAAACCAATAAAAATAAATCAACAGTTTATATTGTAATATCACGTGTTCGTGGATAAGGATTTTCATGTAACTTAGCATTATTTAGAAGTTTCGACAATTTAATAAAATAAGGATTAAAATTAAATATTGACTTTTTAGGAAAGAAACATAATTACGCCTTGTGAATGGTAAACGGGCCGGCCATAATTAATAAATGGAAAACCCTAGGAAAGAAGGAGGAGTTGCTGCCGACTTTGATAGATGAAAAGAAAGAGTTAAACGGGCTTGACCCATGTAGTAAGGAGGTGGAGAAAATTTAGAAAAGTGAATATTCTCCTAGGGCATTCAATGTAGTATAAGTAGTGAGCAAGAAGAGCTCATTATTCTACACACCGAAATTTATTCTCTCTCTAGAGCCAAAGATAAACGCTTAGGAGCAAGAGAATAAGAGGAGCTTGAGAAGGAAGTCAGCACCCCACGTCCATAAGAGAGCGGTTCAAACCTGAGGTAAGGCGCGATCCGTACTTAATATATTCATTTTCTTCTTTTCTCCGTTATATTTTTCATGTAGTAGCTTAGTAGTATGGATTAAGGGTAGTGTAGAGATGGATTGAGAGAAATTCGGCGTGGTTAAGGGAACCGACCGAGGGCTCAAACCATTACATCCGTAGTACAATGACGGATGTGATTTGTACAGATGCGGTACGATGGTAATGGATAGTAGTCCGTACGTCTGTGGTATGATGACAAACAAAGATCCGTATGTACACATACGATGGAACGGATGATGGTCTGTACGTCCGTAGTACAATGATGGACATGGATCCGTACGTACGCGGTATGATGGAACAGATGATGATCCGTACGTCCATAGTACGATGACGGATATGATCCGTACGTACACAACATTATGGAACATACGATGGTTCCGTACATGAAGTATTCATGTATTGAGTATGTTGGTATGGCCTTGGGGTTGCCTTAATATATAGATCTGGAGATGCTTTCGGTATGACCTTAGGGATGCCTTGATACATCTTGTCTAAGGTCGATACGGGGAGTGTAGGCGCAGAAATCGCATCAATGCTAACCTAGAAAGCAGCTGTCCGCGGATTGGAAGGTCTTGATAAGAGATCAATACGACCTCAATCTGAAACCATCATAAGGCCATAAGGATAAGTTTAAGCTTAGTCACATGCGCAGTGACAGAACATCTGGTTGGATCATGGTGATTCAACTAAGGATTCGTAGGTATTCATGGTATATGGTCTAGAAATGGACTTGATGTATGAGTGTGTTGGCTATGGATTGAATACATGCGCTGAGAACACGCCATGGGATTTCAACTATATGCTCGGGGAAACTTGTCTTTGCTAAGGCTAAGGCAAGAGTGGCTCATTGTTTGGTGAGAAGGACATAAGCTCTAAGGAGTTCTAAGGTCCTAATCACACTTCACATTGTTAGGATTGTTTAAGAAGTTGAGAAATGATGGTTTACTGTCATTTCCGAATAAAATCTTGCATAGGCGTAGCTATATCCTTTCTAGGGAGCTACCTTGAGCCAAATTGTTGATTCGATTGCGGTCACTTGTATGTGGCTTGATCGATCATCATTAAATCATGGAAATAGAGCTATGGTAAGATAAACGATCGAGTGATAATTTTCTAAGTTGAGGAAGTTTTTAATCATAGGCTCTGTTACGTAGAAACTACGGTAACGCAAGATAGAATGAGAATTAACCCATGCGACTTTTCATTTACCTCTAGAAGTCATTGTATGATTAAGTATGAATAAAATAAGGACTTCTATCGAAAAAAATATCATTACCCGTTGGTTCGCTTGTTTGCCGGGTTAAATGCACCATTAGAGGAAGTTTCTACCCAGACGTACGATTGTTGCTAATGGTTCAATTACCCGTTCTTTTGTAAGCTTGTTGTATCCTTGGGGTATATTGAGAAGAATGTCATTAAACACATGTCTAAGCCTTAATTCATTCAATTTGGGACATTGGACTACGATGAAAATTAGAGACGTAGTTCATAAAGTCCTAGGCAGTCCCCAATATGACAATAGATTAGGTACCAGAGAGAATAGTGAAATAAACTTGATAAAAAGCAAAAATTCTCAAGTCTGAGACTGAGATTATAAGAGTTGGAAAAATGAATTTTACCCCAAAGCTCTCCAATATATTGACCACGTCATATACTCTCCTACACTTGCATATTTGAGAAATCAATATGAGCGTAGTCAAAAAATCCATATTAATTTTAGATTTGATTTATAACTCAAACAAAAATCAACGAAAACTTTTCAATTTTCTATGGAGAAAAAAGCTTTCAGTTCTCAGATTACCACAACGAAACAGATCTGAAACAAATTAGATCTGGAGAGACAGAAGAGATGAAGACAAAGGAAAAAGAAGCAGACCACGCTTGTCACCACAACAACCGATGAAATGGAGACGCGACAGATCTTAACGACAAGAGAAGTGAGAGAGGCAAGAGTGTGAAGCACCGATTTTAGAGAGAGAATATGTTGGTTTTTTTCTTTTAGTAAAATTAGGGTTTAGTCTCAATAGTTTCGTTCATATATGGAGGTAAAAACTTTCTGTTAGGTTAACAATTTCCGGTTTGGTTTGGTAGACTTCGTTTGAAGTCTTTGAAACCCTAAACTCTAAACAAAACCCTAAAAACTATGTAGACTTCACAAGAAATTCACTACATGAAAACCTAAATTGATTATTCTCAAATGATTATTGAAAATCCTATATATATAACTATATATTAAATATTCAAAACGTTCAATATATTCATAATTCAACATTTTTATACATATTTAACATTTTAAATATGGGAAAACGGTCATTTTAATACTGAACTTTCTGTTTTGCACCAAAATAAATACCGACTTTATCATGAGTCGAATAAAACATGAACTTGAGTTGACTGAGCCAAACGAGATATAAAATTAGTCAACTTTAACGACCGTTTAAAAAAAGTTAACCACCGTTTGCTGCAACCGTTAGGTCTCAAAACGATGGGTTGTAAAATATACAAAGCCATTTTAATACAGAACTCTCCGTTTTACGCCAAAAGAAATACCAACTTCTTAATGGGTCATATAATATACAAACTTATATTGACTCGGCCAAATTAAATATAAAAATTAGTCAACTTTAGATCGGATCTCGAGACTAGAAATATGGAGAGACAAGACCTTGTGAGGTTGTAGCCCAAGTCCATAGCCTTGTTACGACACAAAATCCCTTAAAACGGTAGCATGAGTCTGAAACATGTTAAGGCATAAAATCTTGGTCTAATTATTTTGGTGTCGTGATGTCGTTGCATGCTATATGTGTGAAGCCGATTGTTGGCGACAATTTCCACCTCTCCAAAACAGGATGCGTTAAGTCTGCTAAGACTCAAGTTTAAACTGAGAATGAAGTGGGCTAGGCCCAAAAGACTTGGAGGAGCTAGAACAAGCTCTTTAACAAAGCCCATAAGACCTAGCCGACTTAACAGATCTAGCCGACTTAGCAGACCTAACTGACATAACATAAACAATATATACTTGTAAACATCCCTTGTAAAAGGGATCCGATCTTTGTCAGCAAAAACACTTGGAGCTTTTTCTGAAATAAGCAATAATCAAATCTTTTCTACTTTTGTGCATTGTGGTTTAACCTAGAAACTCACATTTCTTCTAAAAAACCCTTACAAATCTAATTGTGCGAGTTACGACTTCTACACCGATCCTTAAATCATCAAACTCTCCCAAAAGCTTGAGACACAAATTTGGCCGAGTCAACATAAGATCTCATGTCCTCCGAGGTTTGTGGACTCAAGCTACGACTTCCAAAGATCTCATATCCTGCTAGGTCTCGGGACTCAGGCTACAGTTTCCAAGGATCTCGTGCCTTAACATGTCTCGTCTCTCCATATCTCTAGACCTGGGATCCGATCTAAAGTTGACTAATTTTATACATAATTTGGCTGAGTCAACATAAGTTTGTATATTTTATGACTCATTACAATGTTGGTATTTTTTTGGGTGCAAAACGGAGAGTTCGGTATTAAAATGGCCATTTTTTTTAGACCTAACAGTTATAGCAAACGGTGGTTAACTTTTTTCAAACAGTCGTTAAAATTGACTAATTTCATATCTCGTTTGGCTCAGTCAACTCAAGTTTGTTTTTTATTCGACTCATAATAAAGTTGGTATTTATTTTGGCGCAAAACGAAAAATTCAATATTAAAATGACCGTTTTCCCTTTTGAATATATATAATATAAACCTTAAATCTAACCCTAAATGTAAACATGTTTCCAACTTGTAATGGTAAAGCATTTGGCCATATTTTAACTCGTGCGGACACATAGCCGAAATGGCATACATAAGTAACAATTTAACATCTCCTTGTGGTTAGCTCAACTTAAAAGTTTTACCCCTACACTATAATTTCTACAAAGTTGTTATGGAATAGGTTATTTGGTATATATGTATTAGTTTATGATAGTATGTATTCATTTAGAAATCTAATTTGTCTTCTTTTTTTTCTCTTCAATTTTGTCCAATTTGTTTTTTAAAATATCACATTTTCTTAAACTTTAGTGATGCATATAAATTTTTAATCAAATTATTTTTTGTTAATATCTTAATTTAAATATCATATATAATTATTATATAGACTACTCATGCAGTCTCCATATCTGGTGTATAGACTTATCGAAGGCTAGAACGGTAATTGTGAAATATGTTTTTTTTGTTTGTTCATAAAGGTTGTGGATGTAATTTTACTACCCATTTAAGTTATTTTTGCCAAACATGACATATTAAGTTTAGTTTTGCAATTGAAATCTACTTTTGAGTCAAAAATAGCAATTCCCCCAAACAAATATGTTATCTCAATAACGATTTAAAAGAACTAGGCCTAAATAGTAAAAATCAAATAACGCTAAAAACTTGTCTAAAAATAGTCATTGTAAATCATATATAATTTCTTATTTGATAAATTAAATACCACAATAAAATAAGATATTTATCTAGTTTGAAGTTAAAATAGATTTAAAATATAACACAACTCGATAAAATTCTATTTTATAAAATATAAGTTTTATGTAATTATACAGTTTTATTAAATATCATGTAAATAAATCTATACGTAATTAGATAATTTACTATGATTTAAATGTTATTATTGTTCAAAATAGAGATACTTTTTGAGCTTTTGATCAAACATTATATTTATAGTTCATCTCTAATTCTTTTGTTTTCATTACATCAATCTTTTATGGAGGAATTACAAATATGCCACATTTGAAAATATTTTTTTTTCTAATACGCCATCCTTTAAAGTTTATTGCAAACATGCCATCTTTTATATAAAAATACAAAATCATTAATTTTGTTTTCTCTCTCTCAAAACTCATAACCCTAAACTCTACCCCAGAACTATACCCTAAATATACAATTGTTAATCCAAACCAAAAAAATTTAAAAGTTAAGTTAAAGAAAGATGACATTCTTGCAAAGATTTTCAAACGATGGCATAACTGTAAAGTGGCATATCAAGAGTGGAATATCATGAAATTTTTTTTTGTTAAGAGCATAAGATTTTTTACCACCAACCAGTTACCCAAGTCGGTGGTTGTAAGGTTATAAAAGAAACATTATGATCAACTATACTTGCACAATTCGCCAGCTTGTCTACCCGTGAATTACATGTGCGTGGAATAAGGGACAACGTGAAGTAATGAAACCTCGTCTTCAAATTCTAAATTTCTTCAAGCTCTACCGTAAACGCCGGCCACTCCATTGGTGTAGACACCATCTTCACCAGATCAGGATAGTTTGTTGCGAAAGCTACCTCTGTTTTTTGGTTATGGAGCATGCACTGCATAGCCCATACAAGTGCTTCTACTTCTGAATGTAATGGGGATAAACTTCGTCTCGTGTTACGAGCACCCATCATGTCCACCATATCATCGATGTGAAAAGCAAACCAAGCAATACCAGATGCAAAATCAGTATCCTTCCATGATCCATCCGTATAACATTTTAACCTTGCAAGCTTTGGGGGCTCCCAAGTGGGTCCCATGTCCATAGTAGTCAGAGGAATGTCCTCCAAGAAAGCTTTTTCCCAAGCCTGAGCTTCGGCCGCTGTATTTCGGGCAACGGAGCGGGGATCAACATCTATACCTCTGAAGACCTTATCATTACAGGCTCTCCAAATATACCATAAAGTCCAGGGAAATTTTTTTATCCTGATATCCAGAAGGCATCTTCCAAAAAAGAAAATCCATATTCATCAAAAGTGATGATACCGGAAAGACACCTTGTGCTGTGGGGGGTAGTTGATAATGCCCAAGTTTGAAACGCTGGAGGCCATTCAAAAAGTGCATGATTGATCGTCTCCTCCAAACCACACCGAGCACATTGTGTATCACATCTAATTCCACGATTCCGTAAGTTAGCAGTTACTGAGATACATCCCGTGATAACTTGCCATAAAAAATGTCGTAATTTTGGCGGATATCGTATCTTCTAAGAATGAGCCTGCAATGGTTGTATTGTTGGAACAAAAACCAAGGCTTGAGTAGATTGCATACTAATACATTCTACTTGATATCCCGATTTGATGGTATATTTACCCGATTTTGTGTGACACCAGCCAACCAAATCTGGCGCAAGGATATTCCCTATCAGGATGTTGGGGATAATTTCGTATGAAAATTTCTTTTTTTTATGGTCTTATCGAACTGTATCTAAAAATTGTGAAGATTATTAATTTTGGAAAAAATCTCTTATTAAACTAGTAGTTATGAATTTATTTATGAATCAAGATTTTATTAGTTAATCAAATATTTATGTGTCATATTATTAGTTTAAATAGGTGTCCCAGATACAATTGTATAACACAAATGGATCCAGATGTGGACGTATTAATTAAGGACATGTTCAATGGTAACCTTTTAGTGTCTTATGTGGTGTTCTTATAATATAAAATTATTAAAATGGTTGTAAAAGGAAGAAATAGAGTGTTTTTGTGAGGTATATTGAAATATAAAATTAATAAAATTTGAGTAAAGAGAGTAGATAGTGAGTGTGTTTAAATATAAAATTAATAAAAGTTGAGTAAAAAGAAGAGAGAGTGTCTAAAATTAGATATTTTGGAGAGTGTTCTTAAAAGGAAGAGAGAGTGTTTAAATATAAAATTAATAAAAGTTGAGTAAAAAGATGAAAGAGAAGGTATAAAGTTGAGTAAAAGGAAGAAAAAATGTGTGTTTTAATAATTTTATATTATAAAAACACCTCATAAGACACTATGGTGTTACCATTTAACATGGCTAGTGGATTGAAATATGTGTATCATGCATGTCTAAAAAAGAGAGTTCCAAATGGTCAAAAAGCAGAACCTTTCTGGAACCAGAATAGTTTAATAATATTAAATATTAGATTTTCTTACTTAATGTTTACTAAGAAAAGATTCAAAAAGGTAATACGAATCCGGCCAAAACATATCTAGCAATGCAGATACGTTTTATTTTCTAAATATCTATATATAGGCATGCATGTATTTACAAGTTAGAAATTTAAGTCTTAATTAGTGTAATATATTAATTAGTTTGATCCACGACAAAAAAAAAAAAAAATATTACACGTATGCTTTTTTATTTTGGAAAAAATCATCAAAAGGAAAAATTAATCTAAAAATGATTTTTGATTTGTTTTTAATCTCTTATTCTGCCAAGTGACAAGCCTTAATCATCTTATAAATAGCAGAAGACGAGACCAGTTTTATCATAACTACAACTACTTATACAGAACGAATATAGATCGAGAGACGGAGAGCCAGGAGAGAAAATGACTTCTGATGCCATTGAAGGAGTCAGAAACCATGAATGTAAACATGTCGAAATCGAGCCTAATGGTGCATGCGAAACAAAAATGGCTAGGCCACGATTGCTTGTTGTGTCGATGTCGCTTCCTGTTACCGCAAAGAGGACTGGGGAAGAGTCATGGTCTTTCACCATGAGTCCTGGGGGTTTAGTGAGTGCTCTTCTTGGTAAGTATAAGTCAACGTTAGTGATATATAGTAATAATTGATGAAAAAAATACAATAAAAGCAATTTTTATATTCCATTTAACTTTTTATGATCTCTTAAAGGTTTGAAAGAGTTTGAGACCAAATGGATTGGATGGCCTGGAGTAGATGTTCATGATGCGGTCGGAAAAAAAACACTCTCTAAAGCTCTAGCTCATAAGGTACCTTACAGTTTTTGAAATGTCGTAATTAATCATGTTTTGATTTGTAATTATGAATTAAAGGCCGAAACCTATATTAAAATCTGGCTCGTGCAACCGTTATGTATATTTCACATTAGTCACAGAGACTCGGGAAAAATCGACCATCGACATGTTTGCCTTAATATGTGAAGAAAATATTTTTGTTTCTAAAATCTGTGTTTAAAATATATCCTTTTCAGTTATTTTTTATTTATTTATAATTTTTATAAAATATTTTGCAAAATGTAAACGCGAACATCGACGCAAACCCACCTTTTCTTTAACTTTGGTGTTTGCATTTATAATTAACTAGTATTTATTTATTTTAAAAGGTAACGATCGATTATGAGGTCATCTGAACAAAAAATAAATTCAAACTTAATATAATTGTATAAACCATATCATGCAAACACACAAAAATCGAGACATTAGTTATTAAATTATCCTGTCTTAGTTTAATAACTATGCACTATATATAACCCTTGGTTTTGGTTTGCAGGGTTGTATCCCTGTGTTTCTGGAAGAAGTTTGTGATCAATACTATAATGGCTACTGCAACAATATCCTGTGGCCAATTTTTCACTACTTGGGAACACCACCAGAATACCGTAACGATGCAAACATAACTTATCAGTCACAATATGATGCATACAAGAAAGCAAATCATATTTTCTTTGATGTCGTAAAAGAGAATTATGAGGAAGGAGATGTGGTTTGGTGTCATGATTATCATGTTATGCTTCTTCCTCAATATCTAAAGGAATACAACAATAAGATGAAAGTTGGATGGTTTCTACATACACCATTCCCTTCTTCTGAAATGTACAAAACGTTGCCCTCGCGATCCGACTTACTTCGTTCTGTTCTTACTGCTGATTTAGTCGGGTAAAAATCTTTTATTTTATAATAGTTTAGTAATTATTTTGGATCAAAAAGGGTAAAATTATCTCATACTTTTTTTTTTTGGTTCCTTTCTAGTTTCCATACCTATGATTTTGCAAGACATTTCGTGAATGCATGCATGTGTATTCTTGGAGTCGAAGCAACGTCTGAAGGAGTTGTGGATCAGGGCAAAATCACTCGAGTAGCTGTTGTAATGACCCATCTTAAAAATAGTTTAAATTTCTTATTTATTTGAATTATTAATATCATCTTGAAAATAAATGCTTTTGAGTTTATTTGGATTTTAGTTTCCCATTGGGATAGAACCTGAGAGGTTTATAAACACAAGTAAACTCTGTGAAGTTATACAATACATGAAGAAGTTTAAAAACGATTTTGGTGGCAGAAAGGTACATTTAATACATTTTTTATGATCTTTTGACTCTTATAAGAGGAAAAGATATGTAACATTTTTATTTTTTGTTTACAGTTGATATTAGGTGTTGATCGCCTTGATACGATCAAAGGGATTCCACAAAAGTATCAGGCATTTGAAAAATTTCTAGAGGAAAATCCAGATTGGCGTGGTAAAGTTATGTTACTTCAGATTGCTGTGCCAACAAGGAATGGTATTGGTGAATGTAAGTTTTTTTTTCTGATCTCATATTGTCTTAGCTACTATGCATCAAGTTTATAGGATTGTGTTTGCATCATACTACAGATCAAAAGATCAGAGACCAATGTCATGGACTTGCTGGACGAATTAATGGTCGTTTTGGTTCCATCTCTGCTGTTCCAATAATTCACCTGGTCTGTTATTTTCTTTCATTCATGTTCACATTTATACTTTTTTGTTCATCTTATAGATTCTTCTGACAATGATCCTTTTTTTTTTTTATGACAGGATTGTTCTATTGACTTTAATCAACTATGCGCACTTTACGCCATCACAGGTAACTGTCATACTACACGCGATAGATTTTGTTACATTACGTATATCATTTGGTGATGTTAAGGTTGATGGATTTTTTTCTACTTACAATCTATGAATATTGAATGAATTGTCATACTCCATGTTTCTCATATACTATATGTACAACTTATCATTGATGTAACTTTTTTAACATGTGCTTCAAAATAAGATGTTTATGCCATTGATCGAGATATTGTTTCACTATAAGATCAAATGTTCATCTAGGGACAACCCTTGACTCCGCTACATTGTATAATTTGTGGAGTGTCATCTAAAAATAAATTGACAAGAAAATAGTGACATTTGTTCCTTGTATGTTAGATTAAGTCCAAATTTAATTTTTGACATAGATTCCTAACATCTGAGTTTATTTTTGTCTTCAGATGTGTTACTTGTAACATCTTTGAGAGATGGGATGAACCTTGTGAGTTCTGAATTTATTGCTTGTCAAAGTGAGGAAAAAGGAGTTCTTATTCTTAGCGAGGTAATTAACATGATTTAGATAGTTTATGATATTTAATGAATCTAATGTGTCTACAATGTTCAGTAAGTAATTTATTTTTGTATGAGGTTCACAGTTTGCAGGTGCTGGACAATCGCTTGGTGCTGGAGCTCTCCTTGTGAATCCTTGGAACATTAAAGAAGTTTCTAATGCTATTGGAGAAGCTCTAAATATGTCACATGAAGAAAAAGAGAGGAAACATCAAATCAATTTTCAGTATGTGAAAACTCATTCTACACAACAGTGGGCAGATGATTTCATGAAGTATGTGCAAATCAAAACATTAATTCTCTAAGATCTTATTTCAACTTTCTTCTTGACCCTCACAACCTTTTTATTTCTTACAGTAAACTTAATGAGATCACAACTAACGGGGAGCTAGAAATTAGCAAAGTCCCACATGAAATTCCAGAACATGATGTGATTAACCAATATATAAAGTCAAACAATAGACTTATAATCCTTGTAAGTGTTCTATATGTTCTAATCAAAATTTTGTTATACATACTCTTGTAGCCATTTAATTATCTTTATAATTGTAAATATATTCAGGGTTATTATGGAACGCTCACTCACCCATATAAAAATCAAGAGAGAAGAGGCGAACCAATGAATATTGAACTTCACCCACAACTAAAAGGAATACTAAAAGCATTATGCAGCGATCCAAAAACAACCATAGTTGTCCTCAGTAGAAGTGAAAAAAGCATATTGGATAAAGTATATTAATTGCCCCTCTCTTTATTTTTATTGTACTTAATTTTTCGTTGTGGACTGATTTAGTACCTAAAAACCAGAACTTTGGAGAATACAATATGTGGTTGGCTGCGGAAAATGGAATGTTTCTAAGACATACAAGTGAAGAGTGGGTTAAAAAAATACCTGAATACATGAATCTGGAATGGATTGATGGTGTCAAGGTTAGTAGTATATATAAATATCTTAGAGTTCAAGTTTCATAATTATACTTTGCCTTCTTCAATCTCTTAAGGTTGCTTTGTTTAACAGAATGTCTTCAAGTATTTCACTGAAAGAACTCCAGGATCGTACTTCAAAATAAGCGAGACTTCGCTTGTATGGAATTACGAGTATGCAGGTGATTACTTCATAGATATATGATGCAAGATATATATTTTCTTTGGATAAATTCAGACAAATCTCTGGAGCATATAGCCACCGTTTAAACTATTAACTTGCCTTTTTTCTTTTCTTCTTCCAACATTTGTTTATTTCATTTCCTTGATATTTATATATATATGTAGATGTTGAATTCGGACGAGCTCAAGCAAGAGATATGTTACAACATCTGTGGGCAGGACCAATATCTAATGCATCAGTGGATGTTGTTCGAGGAGACCATTCTGTTGAAGTCCATGCGGTTGGTGTAACGAAGGTAACTAATATATTGGTTGATGCTTTATCTTCAATACCCGAGAGATTCTAATTTTCTTGGATCCTCCATATGTTCTTTCTACGTTACTTAGGGAACTGCAATGGACCGTATACTCGGGGAAATAGTGAAAAATAATTCGATGACTACACCAATTGATTATGTTTTGTGCATTGGTAGCTTCTTGGTGAAAGTAAGCTTCTTAAATTAATATTGATTATACCTACCATATATAAAAATTATCCATGAATTTTGATTTAAAGGATTGACATTTGTTATAGGACGAAGACGTTTACACCTTTTTCGAGCCCGGTTTAACCAAAAAAATTAAGCCCTCTCTTGCTTCAGATAATGACTCACTTAAGAAAGTCTCATCGACGACCGTTGTTGACCTCAAAGATGAGAGTTACTTCTCTGTAGCGATTGGACGAACGTACACAAAGGCTCGCTATTTCCTTGACTCATCTGATGACGTTGTGCAATTGATCCACAAGCTTTGCTTATACAAAAATGCTTAACTTGCGATGTATCCCTTTGCAAAAATAATTTGTTGTTTCTTTCTTTTTTAATTTCAGTCTTTTTACTATTTCTCTCTTTTTATTTTTCCTCCTTCCGTTCTATAATAAAGAGAAACTATTTTGGTTTTAAATTTTGATTGATCCATTTAAGAGCCTGATTATTACAGACACTATATTGGATTCTTTTCCGGATTTTAGACACTGAAAGATCCTAAAATTTAATATATTTAATTACAAAAAGTTTTTAGACACTCTCATGAGTGTCTTCAATAATCATGCTCTAAGTCTTGATTTTTTGTTGTGTGTTGCGAAAGCTACTTTACAAGGCAATCTTGTTGCTAACTCGAAAAAGATCTCGTTTATGTGATATTTTAGCTCATGATTTCGGATGTTCATGAATCAGCTGGATCTTAATGTTAAACTGAATTTAGATCACATTGGCCTTTTTAACAATAAATATTTATATCAAACATTTACATTATATAAAGAGTTCAAACATTCTGTGGTTCCTATAGAGAGATTAAAAATGTAAGAAATAAAAAAACTGCAAAATTATTTCAGATCCAATAAGGACTAATTAATCTATACAAGGCAGAGTTCTGATTTTTATTATAAACCAAATGAGAAGACTGAACCAAGAGGCTGAGTGGTAGAACCGGTTTTCTTCACATCGGAATGTGACAAAAAACATGAACGAGTTAACGACCTAAAATATTTATCGAGTATTATACAATACCAAAGTTTTAAAACTAAGATAAAGTTTGGCTACGGATAATATCTATAATCAAATCTAGAGGAATAGTATCTGAGTATTTTTCATCACCTTCTTCATCACCTTTCTTAATCCTAGTATATGATCCTCAAAATACCACCTCTTTGCAAATTCCAAAATATAGATTTTCTAAGATCAAAAACAAATTAAAAATCTATACTTTCTAAGCCAATGGTTGGCGCAACTTCATTCATGGTTTCTAAAGTTAAAAACAGTAGACTCTAAAAAACAATGAAAATATTTGGTGTTACACTATTTTGGCGTAGGATTAGTGTTAGATTGGAGAAGATTTTACACCAAAATGAGATTTGGTGTAGGGTTAGAGATGCTGTTATGCGAGTCTCGTGACTCTTTGCATTACGTAGAACGGCAGAAGTACACATGCATGTGCGCGTATGTAATAAAGAAATAAAAAATCCTTCAAGTTAATGATTGGCCAACAATTTTAGTAACTTCTTCTATGTGTTAAAGTGAACCTCTCCTTTTACAGCTGTGTACAAGAAAAGTAAGTAAAATACATTTGAAAAGTTAAAAGTGTTATCTATATTTAGGAGGGGTTATTCAATTGTGTATTTTATTGTATTTTAAAATCAGAGTAATATTTGTGTTATTCAATTGTGTATTCCATAGAAATACATTAAATCAACTGTTATTGGATTAGTCATTTGTTTGATGTATTCTAAAATACAATAAAACAACTGTTATTCAATTTTGTCTTGATTTTAGAGGATTTTGATTATAATAGATTTTGATGTATTATTTTGTCTAAAATATGAACAAACAAAATACAACCTTTTACCCTGGGATTTTGATTTGTAACTACACCGGAGTTTTCTACATGTGCGCTTGATAATTGCCGGGTCCGTACAGTCGCCGGATGTTACGGTATTTATAAGTAACGATAAAATCCAATCTAGAGATTCACCGAGAACCCGAAGATCGCCAAATCAGAGCCTAGAAGGTGAAGGATCACCTCGAAGAACTAAGATTCAGAGATATGGAGAAAGATTGATGATCGATAGAAAGAGAGATTGAGAGATAATTATTTAGGTTTTTTGATTAAGTTCTAGAGAGAGGCTAAAGCCTTACATATAAGGCGATAAGAAAACTAAACCATGTAACATAACTAAACCAATTTCTAATTCTAACCAAGGAGATTAATCCGGTTTAGTGATATTCCTGTAACAATACTCCCCTGTTGAGAAGATCCTTGTCCCCAAGGATAAAACAGTGAGTACTTGTCATTGGAAACTTGAGATAACTGATCAGGAGGATGCTCTTTCCATTGACCAAGAACTTTAGTGAGAAAATTGTGAATCAGCTCGGGTGGCCTTTGCAAGTGAAAGACTCCTTGGATCATTGGTTTATCTAATAGCAGCTCATTGTCTTCTTCCATTTGCTCGCTGAAAAATACCACAACTTCCCTTGAAGACACAAGCTCAGAATTCACATCAGTCATAAGCTTCTCAATCTTTTGGAAATCTCCCAACGTTTTATTGGCTTTTGCTAAGAGTTTCGTTATGTCCTCTTTAAGTTTGTTCACTTCAGCCTGGGTAATTAGCCACTCTTCCTTCTGCCTCTTCGAGCCAGCTTCTACTAAGTGTTGCATGAGTTCGCTACCGTTCGGTAACCTCTTATACACTGTGTACTCGTCAACATCAATGTGCTTCAAATAGAATTTTACTTCAGCTAGTACTAAGCATATTGAGGCAGCAGCAAAAGCAACTGATATGGACTTTATAAGTTCCAGCAAACCCTCATATCCCTTATCAACATTAAAATCAAGAAAGCTACCTTGATTAACCATGACATACAGCTTTTGTTTCCCATAATGATTGACTTCAAAGTCTATCTCAAGCATGCTCACGTTTAGAAAGAGATAAACGGTTGATGGATAAGACCGGTTGTGCTTAGGGATAAGAGGCTGCTCATCATCGTCCATAGAGTTACCTTCAAAATCTCCAGCCATTTGATCTGGAAGTAGATAATTACCTTGTAATTTATGTGCCAGAGAATCTCTTCGGTACTTGAATCGCCAAGACTTTGGCCACTTCTGCTTCTTCTTTCTGATGCTTAGAGATGTTACATGTTCCACCGTTGAATTTGCTTTCACCGACTCAACAACAATCAGCTCCAATAAAATGCAACCACCATGAACCGATCTTGAACCGAAACTCTCACAGATATATTCTTCAAAATGCTTAGCTTCTGGCCATTTCAAGATTTCTTTTCTAGTATTTGTTACTCCTACTGTACTTTTCATCTCTATACCATGATTTGATAATAGTAACTTCGTAGTTTTATACTCATAGGAGTATAATTCTAACCATGTCTTTAAGTCAGCAAAATAACACATGTCTAACTTATCGAGCTCTCTTAACTTGATTCTTTGCCACCATATACTAGACAACCATTGCATTAACCTCATCAATATACCACGTTTGTCACATTCCGCTAATCCTGTCCACTTATCATACTCAGTCAACATCCCACCAGGTTCCCACACATGCTTATACCAATATAAAAAGGGGTCCATTACCTTTGTTTGCTCATGTTCGTCTTCTAGATAACGGGTCTTGTTACTCCTCTTTATGTCAAAGATCTTGTGTAACATCCCTTAACCAAATTTCGGAAATTTAGATGGGGTGTCGATCGACACCAGTGTTTTGGGTAGAGACCGGTTTGATTTAATTCTTTCGGTTTATAGCGCAGTTTAGGGACGCAACCCTAGGTCGGCTTTATAAAGGTTCCAGCCGCAGAAGCACGTTTTTCCAGAGAAAAGTGAGGGAAGAAATTGTGTTTTGAGAATTCGAGAGTGATTGGAGAGGAATTGTGATCCGTTTCTCATCGTCTCCGTTCGTGATCCTTAAGGGTTCAATTGGTGTGGAGTTAAGGGCGTTTCTTGGTGATTTCCTGCGAGTTTCATCACTGATTCGTCGCTGTTTCGTTCGGTCCTTTGTGTTCTTCGCGATTATTTACTTTCCTCCGCAAAATCGAGGTGATTGCGTGATCGTGGGTAAAGGAATTGGGTTATTAGGATTTGATTGAGTATTCATGAGGTTTTGAATTGGTTTCTGTGTGATTCTTGTGTTCTGGAATCGTTTTGATCGGGTGATAGAACTGAACTCGAGTCGCGAGAGAATCACACCGAGAGGTGTCGATCGACACCTAGTGGTAGTGTCGATCGACACCACTGTAATGTGATCGTGAGGATCGTCTGCTTTGTGAAGCGTCGATCGACACCAGGTGGTGGTGTCGATCGACACCCTCTGTTTAATTTACTAAATTTGCTTAATTGTGGTTAACTGTTGATTGCTCGCGTAGAATTGATAATTTAATTCCTATTATTTATTCGGTAGACGGGGTGACCGCTCCACTAAGTATTTATTAAATACTTACGCAACTCGTTTTTCCCAATTGTGTTGCAGGTAAAGAAAAAGAAAAAGTGTGACCGCGGGATCATAGCTTTAGGGAGAGGATGATTAGGATTGTTGTTGGTTTTTTCTGTTTTTGCTAAGTTCTAGTGAACCCGTTTAGGTTGCTAGAATTTTATTATTACTCTGGAATTGGATTGATTTGTTGGTTTATTTATTAACATTTATGGATTTATTTTTATGAGAATTTCCGCATTTAAAAAAAATAAAAATTTTGGGTGTTACATTTTTGGTATCAGAGCCTAAACGGTTTTAGGACTTTTAGTTTTGGATGAACTGAGACTATGTGTTTAAATTGATTATTTGTGTTTAGTCAATTTTAGTCTTAGAAATCATCCTCTCCGGCCTTCAAAGAGATTCTGCGGTGAGTTTTGTTGTGTTTTGTTTGTGACTTCTGGAGTGCTTATCTGTTGATCTGTGTTGCAGTGAGATGGATACTAGAGGTAGAGGTCGTGGCAGAGCTGGTGCCTGTGGGGTAACGAAGTTGGCTGTGGTGGCAGAGTTGGTGGCCGTGGAGGCCGGGGCCATGGTCGTGGACCAGTTGCTGAGTCAGCAGAGAACGCAGCGCATAGTGTATCCCAGAGTGTAGCGACCGCGTCAGAGTCCCAATCGCTTAGTGCCAGTGTGTTGGCCGGTGCCGGTAGAGGCAGGGGAGTTCCAGTGGGCCCTGGTGGGGGTGCTGCTGTAGCTCCAGGTCGTGATGACCAGGTTGTGGGATTGCTGACGCAATTGTTGGAACGTTTTCCGCCAGTGGCTGCTGAGCAGGCTCCGGGTGTTCCTCCAGTGGCCGGTTTGCAGCAGAGGGCTGCAGTTGCAGCGCATACGCCATCTTATCTTGAGATGATGGGACAGATGCAGAGGATAGCTACGCCGTTCTTCAAGGGCAGAGTTGGTCCTGAGGCGGCTGATGAGTGGCGTCTGAGGTTAGAGCGTAACTTCAGATCGATCAGGTGTCCTGCCGAGTATCAGGTCGAGTTGGCTGTCCACTATCTGAGTGGTGATGCCTATTGTTTCTGGCGCACTATTGAGGCTAGGCGTGCGGAGTAGACTTGGGGCAAATTTTTAGCTGAGTTCAATGCCAAGTATTTCCCTCAGGAGGCTCGAGATCGTCTCTAGATGAGGTTTATGTCTTTGACGCAAAGAGAGCTGTTAGTGCGTAAGTATAACGCCGAGTTCAGCAGGCTGGTTATTCATACTGGGCACGGTTTGGACGACGAGCGGGCTCTGGTTCAGAGGTTCTTGCAGGGACTTCGTTTGAGCATCAAGACCCAGTGCAGGGGTGGCAGATACGTCTCGAGGGCGGATCTTGTGGAGCTAGCAGCTTCTATTGAGGAGGATCAGCGTGAGCAGTCTGGTCCGGTTATCGTTCAGCCTGCTGTGGTTCCTGCCGTTCAGCAGAGGAGCCAGCAGCCGCAGCAGCAACAACAGCGTAGAGGTTCTGGTTCTGGCAAGGGCGGTAAGCCTGTGCAGGGCCAGAAGAGGAGGTGGGATGATCCTTCTAGGGCGAGTTTAGGTAGCCACGACGCTTAGGGGTTTTTTGGGTGCGGTAGTTCAGAGCATCGGGTGGCGAACTGTCCTAAGGTCTCCCGGGGGGCTAAGGTTTGCTTCCAGTGCGGTGAGCCGGGGCATTTCAGGCCAATGTGTCCCTAGTTGCAGCAGCCAGGTGTGGCAGCGATTCAGCCAGCTGGAGTTCAGCCCTTGGGTCAGATTGCGGTAGTGCTGCAGCTGATTAGTCAGATTGATCCAGCACCGCATGTTTATCCTCCGGCGGATGTTGGTCAGCATGGTGGCGCCGGGCAGATCATAGGTAAAATTCTAGACTTAACTTCGTAAATTTCTAGTCGTAGAATTTGTTGTCAAGGTCTGTTGTGGCTCTTTTATTTTATTTGTGGTCGGGTTATCAGGGTTCTTGACGCATGTGAATTGTGTAGGGACCTTGTTAGTGGGCGGGTTTGAGTCCCACGTTCTGTTTGATTCTAGAGCATCAAACTGCTACATTACTCCGGAGCATGCCGAGAGCAGTGGCATCCGAAGCAGCGCTGGTGAGCGTGCAGGTATGGTCAAAGTGGCGGGAGGAGGTTCCCTGGCTACTTTGGGTCGTGCTAGAGCAGTGGATGTTCAGATCGCAGGGCATTCGATGCCGGCAGACTTGGTGATTAGTCCGGTGGCACTGTATGATGTGATTCTTGGGATGGACTGGTTATCGTTTTACCAGGTTCATCTAGATTGTTTCCAAGGTAGAGTGAGCTTCGAGCGTGATGGTGGGAGGTTGATGTTTTTGGGGTTGAGACCGACTTCTAGTAGTCTTGTGATCTCGGCTATTCAGGTAGAGCAGATGTTAGAGCGAGGTTGCGAGGCATTTTTGGCGACGATTGTGATGGCAAAGTCTAGTGGTGAGGTTGCTTTTGAGGATATTCGAGTTGTTTGGGAGTTCGAGGATGTTTTCAGGTCGTTGAAAAGGTTACCACCATCTCGGTCTGATCTTTTCACGATTGAGCTGGAGCCTGGAACAACTCCAATATCTAATGCTCTTTACAGAATGGCCCCAGCAGAGTTAGCGGAGCTGAAGAAGCAGCTAGAGGACCTTTTGGGTAAGGATTTTATTCGTCTGAGTGTTATGCCATGGGGAGCACCGGTTCTGTTCGTGAAGAAGAAGGATGGGAGTTTCCGGTTGTGCATCGATTACCGGGGGCTTAACCGAGTCACTGTGAAGAACAGGTACCCTCTCCCAAGGATAGATGAGTTGTTGGATCAGCTAAGGGGTGCTACCTGGTTCTCCAAGATTGATTTGGCTTTAGGATATCATCAGATTCCGATTGACGAGAGAGATGTTCGCAAGACGGCATTTAGGACGCGTTATGGGCATTTTGAGTTTGTGGTCAAGCCTTTTGGGTTGACGAATGCGCCTGCAACACTCATGAGATTGATGAACGACGTGGGCAAGGAGTATCTGGACGTGTTCGTTATCATCTTCATCGATGATATTCTGGTTTATTTGAGGAGCCCCGAGGAGCATGAGACTCATTTGCGGTTGGTTCTTGAGAGGCTTCGGGATCAGAAGCTATATGCTAAGTTGAGCAAGTGCAGTTTTTGGCAGCGAGAGATGGGTTTTCTTGGCCATATTGTTTATGCAGAGGGAGTTTCTGTGGATCCGACTAAGATTGAGGCTATTCGAGATTGGTCGAGACCGAGCAATGCGACCGAGATCAGGAGTTTCTTGGGTTTGGCAGGTTATTATCGGAGGTTTGTCAAGGGATTTGCGAGTATGGCACAGCCGATGACGAGGCTGACCGGTAAGGATGTTCCGTTTGTTTGGTCGCCGGAGTGCGAGGAGAGCTTTGTGAAGCTCAAGGAAATGTTGAGTAGTACGCCGGTATTAGCATTTCCCGAGCCGGGGAAGCCTTATACCATGTACACTGATGCTTTAGGAGTTGGTCTGGGTTATGTTTTCATGCAGGAGGGTCGAGTCATCGCGTATGCTTTGAGGCAGTTGCAGGGTAGCGAGCGTAACCGGCCTACACATGATGTAGAGTTGGGAGCAATAGTGTTCGTTCTGAAGATCTGGAGGTCTTATCTCTATGAAGGGAGAGTGCAGATTTTTCGGATCACAAGAATCTGCAGCATATCTTCACTCAGCAATTGCTGAATATGAGGCAGAGGCGCTGGGTTGAGCTGCTGGCGGATTATGATATGGAGATCACCTATCATCCGGGCAAGGCTAATCAGGTAGCAGATGCCTTGAGTCGACAGAGGTTCGATTCAGCTCATAAGCAGGATATCGAGGATTTTGTAGGTGAAATTAGCACGTTGCGTCTTTATGCTATTTCGCAGGAGCCTTTGGGCTTAGAGGCAATCGATCAGGCAGATCTTTTCAGTAGGATCAGGGTGGCTCAGCAGAGTGATCAGGGTTTGGTTGGCGCATCGCGAGCTGAGGATTCTGAGTTTATTGTCTCTCCGAATGGGACGATTTTGACTCATGGTCGTGTTTGTGTACCTCGAGATGAGGCGTTGAGGTAGGAGATTTTGAGTGAGGCTCATGCGAGCAAGTTCTCGATTCATCCGGGTGCGACTAAGATGTATCGTGATCTCAAACGGTATTATCACTGGGTCGGGATGAAGAGAGATGTGGCGGCCTATGTCTCTAAGTGTAATATGTGTTCGTTGGTCAAGGCCGAGCACAAGGTACCGAGTGGTCTTCTGCAGAGTTTGCCCATTCCTGCGTGGAAGTGGGATATGATTAGGATGGATTTCGTAGTAGGATTGCCTGATTCGCGGACGTATAATGCTATCTGGGTGATTGTGGATCTATTGACTAAGTCAGTACACTTTTTGGCCATTAAGAAGATCGATGGAGCGGCAAAGTTGGCTAAGAAATTTGTACAGGAGATTGTGAGGTTGCATGGAGTGCCAGCCAGTATTGTGTCAAATCGGGATCCCAGGTTTGTATCTGAGTTTTGGGGAGCGTTTCAGGCAGAGATGGGCACTAAGGTGCATATGAGTACGGCTTATCATCCGCAGACTGATGGGCAGTCTGAGAGGACTATTCAGACTATGGAGGATTTGCTGAGGATGTGTGTTCTAGATTGGGGTGGTCATTGGTATGATCACTTGAGCTTAGTGGAGTTTGCGCATAATAACAGCTTTCAGGCGAGTATCGGGATGGCTCCTTTTGAGGTATTGTATGGGAGGCCATGTAGGACGCCTTTATACTGGACCCAAGTGGGGGAGCGCAGTATTCATGGAGCTACCTATGTTCAGGAAACGACGGAGAAGAACCCAGCTGTTAGATTAAACATGAAGGAAGCTTAGGATCGTCACAGGAGCTACACTGATAAAGGAAGGCGTGAGCTTGAGTTTGAGGTTGGAGATCGCGTGTATCTCAAGATGGCTTTGTTGATGGGTCCTAACAGATCCATTTCGGAGAACAAGCTGAATCCGCGTTTTATAGGTCCCTTTCCTGTGGTGGAGCGAGTGGGACCGGTAGTGTATCACTTGAGTTACCACCAATCATGAAGGCATTTGATAAGGTTTTCCATGTGTCGATGTTGAGGAAGTACCTGCATGAGTCGGAGGTGTTAGTGCCTGAGATTCCTGCGGATCTTTAGCCTGATTTGACGGTTCCGGTGGTTCCTGTGAGGATTCTTGGGAGGAGAGTCAAGGAACTGCGCCGGAAGAAGATTTCGTTGTTGCGTATTTTGTGGGATTGTGGCGGTTGTCAGGAGGAGACTTGGGAGCCAGAGGCAAAGATGAAGCTGAAGTTCCGGAAGTGGTTCGACAAGCAGGTCGCCGATTGAGCTTAGCTTTCTTTGTGGTTCTAGTTTCTATTGGCCTTGGTGCCGGTATTGTTGTTTTTGATTCTTGTATTTTCGTTTCATTGTAACGATATACATTTTTGGAGATTTATGAGATGAGTTTTCTTTATAATTCTAGTGTATCAGATTGTGGTTTCTGATGTTATGAGTGTGAGGACCAGTGTGGGTCGGATTTTTGTGGATATCCCGATTGGGGAGTATCGAGTTTAGACCACGTGAGGTGACCTAGTCGCTGATGTTTATAGACGTTTTCAAATTTATTACGGATGACTCATGGTCTGGAGACGGTGGTTTCCAGGGCTTGTATCGGGGATGGTGGTTCCTGTATACATGTTGAGAGACGGTGGTTCTCTCTTGGAGACAGTGGTTTCCTGAGTGCTTATACCGAGACGGTGGTCTCCGTTATAGTACAGAGTGCCTATATTGGGACGGTGGTTCCTCTATAGTGCGGGGAGACGGTGGTTCTCCCGAGGGGACGGTGGTTCCCTAAAGTGTGTGGATGAGTTAAACGTAACAAATATCTGAGGAACGTGCGTATAAACATAGGATTGGTCTGTGAGTCTCAGGGATCATGTGAGAATCTCTTGTGGTATTGGCCGGTGCGGACCAGAGGGTGGTCCTGTGTGGACGTATTTTTGCGGGATTCGAGGACGAATCCAGTTTAGTGGAGGAGAATCGTGACATCCCTTAACCAAATTTTGGAAATTTGGATGGAGTGTCGATCGACACCAGTGGTAGGTGTCGATCGACACCATTGTTTTGGGTAGAGACCGGCTTGATTTAATTCTTTCGGTTTGTGGCGCGGTTTAGGGACGCAACCCTTGGTCAGCTTTATAAAGGTTCCAGCCGCAGAAGCACGTTTTTCCAGAGAAAAGTGAGGGACGAAATTGTGTTTTGTTAATTCGAGAGTGATTCGAGAGGAATTATGATCTGTTTCTCATCGTCTCCGTTCGTGATCCTTAAGGGTTCAATTGGTGTGGAGTTAAGGGCGTTTCTCGGTGATTTCCTGCGAATTTCATCACTGATTCGTCGCTGTTTCGTTCGGTCCTTCGCGTTCTTCGCGATTATTCACTTTCCTCTGCGAAATCGAGGTGAGTGCGTGATCGTGGGTAAAGGAATTAGGTTATTAGGATTTGATTGAGTATTCGTGAGGTTTTGAATTGGTTTCTGTGTTGATTCTGTGTGATTATTGTGTTCTGGAATCTTGTTGATCGGGTGATAGAACGGAACTCGAGTCGCGAGAGGATCATACTCGGTTCAGGTTCTCCTGAGAGGTGTCGATCGACACCTAGAGGTAGTGTCGATCGACACCACTGTGATGTGATCGTGAGGATCGTCTGCTTTGTGAAGCATCGATCGTCACCAAGTGGTGGTGTCGATCGACACCTTCTGTTTAATTTACTAAATTTGCTTAATTGTGGTTAACTGTTGATTGCTCGCATAGAATTGATAATTCAATTCCTATTATTTATTCGGTAGACGGGATGACCGCTCCACTAAGTATTTATTAAATACTTACGCAGCTCGTTTTTCCCAATTATGTTGCAGGTAAAGGAAAAGGAAAAGCGTGACCGCCGGATCATGGCTTTAGGAAGAGGATGATTAGGATTGTTGTTTGTTTTTCTGTTTTTGCTAAGTTCTAATGAACCCGGTTAGGTTGCTAGAATTTTATTATTACTCTGGAATTGGATTGATTTGTTGGTTTATTTATTAACATTTATGGATTTATTTTTATGAGAATTTCCGCATTTAAAAAAAAAAAAATTTGGGTGTTACATCTTGAACTCTGCTGGATCCCAATTCATTACTTGCATTTGAGGTTGTAGAAAACTGTCAAACTGATGGGTTTCCCCCATTGAATTAGCCACCTGAGTCTCTATCAAGTTCTTGTCATGCTTTGAAGTTGAGATAATATCAGTTTGTGGAAACATTTCACGTCTCAACTCTGTTTTCTGATCAATAGAAGTTGCTTTGGTCTTACCATGATCATCAAAACTATACAAATGCTGTGTAGCCAAGCCATCAGAAGCATCAAATAATGGTTTCCCTTTTATATTTGGCTCTTCTCGGTTTTCAGATTCGAAATCACATGCGTCCACTACTGATTTGCCTTGAATTGTTTATGTCAAAAGCTCAGCAAACAAATCCGGATTTGATTCTTTCTCTAGTCTTGATTCAATAAGAGTATTCTGAATTTCATCGCCCACCAGGTGCTGGATGTTATGCCTGACAGGAAAATCAAGCTTTTCTTCTACTACAGTTTTGATATGTCCCTCTTCTTCAACCAAATCAAGAGAGACCAAGTCTTTGTCATCAAAAACGTGATCATCATCACAATCAATAATGACAATCTGAAATCCTTTGTGCTTCAACTCTTGATGACCAATGGTGTTTCGTTCTTCACAAAATATACACAACCCATTTTCCATTCTCTCATCTATATCTTCACACGAGTACTTCAAACGTCGGAGCTTCTGTGTGCTCGATTTCATGATTCTGGGTCCGGAGAAGGAAATACTCCGATACCAATGTTACGGTATTTATAAGTAACGATAAAATCCAATATAGAGATTCACCGAGAACCCGAAGATCGGCAAATCAGAGCCTAGAAGGTGAAGGATCACCTCGAAGAACTAAGATTCAGAGATATGGAGAAAGATTGATGATCGATAGAAAGAGAGATTGAGAGATAATTATTTAGGTTTTTTGATTAAGTTCTAGAGAGAGGCTAAAGCTTTACATATAAGGCGATAAGAAAACTAAACCATGTAACATAACTAAACCAATTTCTAATTCTAACCAAGGAGATTAATCCGGTTTAGTGATATTCTTGTAACACCGGAATCGATCTCAATTACATAAACCAATCTCCCGCCGAAGCTTTTTCTGACTTACAGCACCGTCGAATACTCTCCTCCACCGCATAAATCTGTCACCGCTTCAACTCTGACGACGAGTTGGACTAATGGGTTTCCTTCATCGAGATCGATGTCTTCCACGTCGTCTTTCTCGTCTCTTGCTTCTACTATTGGAAATGGTGGGGTGAGTTACAGTGAGCTTGGACCTGCGTTTGTGTTTGTGGTTGATGCATCTATGGTGGAAGTGAGCTTTTGCTAGTGATTGAGCAATTGCCTGAGAATTCTTTGGTGGCTTTGATTACTTTTGATACTATGGTTTGGGTTTATGATTTGGGTTTTTCTGATTGCTCTAAGGTCGTTGTTTTTCATGGCGAACGTGACCTTTCTCCAGAACATGTAATTCCTTGATTTTGGAACTCTGGTTAACGTTTATATTGGAGAAAGCTTACTTCTTGCTGAAATGGTCCGACGGTATTCCAACGGAATGCTGACACAGAGGTTTTCTGTCTCAGCTTTCCGTTGGAATACCGTCGGCAATAACCGACGGAAGACAGACGGATACGAGATGTCGTTACATTCCGACGGTATATCGACGGAATTCGGACTTTCCGACGTTGGCAAAGTTTGATTGGTCAGCGTTTACGGGCAAACAGATTTCCGACGGCATTCCGACGGTTTCCGATGTCGACAAAGTTTGAGTGGTTCCCATATCGTCTACGGTGGATGATGGGATTGGTGGGGTGTTATGTCGGAGGTATTGACGGAATTCCGACGGATTTTCGACGGAAATCCGTTCTACACAAGTTTGCAGAATTCGTCATTCCATCATAACAAAATTTTGATTACCAAACAAAATTATAAAGATGAGTTCATATTTTCGGTCATGGATGGACGAGGCAATGATGGAAGAGGGGTCAAACTTATTAACGACCGAATACGCTCAAGGTATTTGCGAGTTCATGCAATTACCTAGAAATCAAGAGGCGGCCAACAAAGGTCAGAATATTATATGTCCTTGTTCTAATTGGTGTAATAGAATTAGTGTTGCGGTTCCGACTGTTTGGAACCACTTATATAGATATGGATTTAGGGCTGGATATAGGGTTTGGTATTTACATGGAGAAAGGAATTATGAATATGGTAGTACCAGTAGCAATGAACCTTATTTTCCGTCTAGCGTAGGAGAACCTACAGCAGAAGTAGATGTTGGGGTAAGTACGGTTGCGATGGTTAACGATGCATTTAGAGAGAATTTGTAGTCGGGTGGGTATCATGAAGGTGATAGGGTTGAAGAACCTAATTTAGAATCTCGAAGGTTTTTCGATATGTTAGACGCATCAAAGAAACCACTATACAGCGGTTGTAGGGATGGTCATTCACCGCTATCTTCTGCTAGTAGGATGATGAACCTGAAGACTGATTATAATTTGTCCGAAGAATGTGTTGATGCATTCGCCGAGTTCGTGAAATATCTTTTGCCAGAAGATAATCTGGCCCCAGGATCATACTACGAGATCCAAAAACTTGTCGCCGGTCTTGGTTTGCCCTACCAGGTTATAGACATGTGCATCGACAACTGTATGATATACTGGAGAGAAGACGATAACCGGAACAAATGTAAATTTTGCCAGAAACCCCGGTTCTAGGACACAAGTGGCGGGGTGAAGATTCCATTCAAACGGATGTAGTATTTACCCTTAACGGAGAGGTTGAAGAGGCTGTACGAATCAAAGCACACAGCTAAGGCTATGAGATGGCATGCAGAGCATAGTCAAGATGGAGATATCACGCATCCTTCTGACGCGGAAGCGTGGAAACACTTCCAATCCGTATATCCAGATTTTGCATATGAACAACGGAATGTATACATAGGCTTATCCACTGATGGTTTCAACCCGTTTGGCAAGCATGGAAGAAAATATTCGTTGTGGACGGTCATTGTAACACCTTACAATTTGCCTCCATCTATGTGCATGCGGCGAGAGTTCCTGTTTCTCTCAATTCTAGTTCCCGGGCTAGATCATCTAAGACGGTCGCTCGATATATTCCTCCAACCATTGATCTGTGAGTTGCAGATGTTGTGGAAGCATGGTGTTGAGGCTTATGATGTTTCAGTCCAGCAGAATTTCAACATGCGTGCGGTTCTTATGTGGACCATAAGCGATTTTCCAGCGTACGGTATGTTATCTGGATGGACAACACATGGAAGATTGGCTTGTCCTTATTGCCAAGACAATAATACAGCATTCCAACTGTAGCACGGAAGGAAGACTTCATGGTTTGATTGTCACATGTGTTTTTTACCGGCAGATCATCCATATCGTCGGTCTAAAAGACATTTCAAGAAGAATCTACAAGTGTTATATGGTCCACCTCCGGAGATAGATGGTCGCAGCATATTGGAACAATTACGTGATTTTGGTGCCGAGCGAACTCCTGAATGTGGGGGTAATGGCCATCACCGCGTCGTCGGTTGTGGGGAATATCACAATTGACACAAGAAAAGTATTTTCTGGGATTTGCCTTACTGGAAAAGACCATCTATTGCGGCATAATCTAGATGTCATGCATGTTGAAAAGAATTTCTTTGACAACATCATGAACACCATATTAAACGTCCCAGGAAAAACCAAAGACAACTGGAAGTTTAGATTCGACTTGCCATTGATTTGTTCGAGGCCATCTCTTCATGTTTCAAACGGTAGATTGCCGATGCCTGCTTACCGGTTAGACGTTGGGCAGAAAGAAGTATTTTTTGAATGGTTCAAAAAATTTGTCAAATTTCCAGACGGCTACGCATCTAATTTACGTAATTGTGTGGATTCGACGGAAGGCAAGTTTATAGGAATGAAGAGTCATGATTGTCATGTCGTGATGCAGCGTCTTCTTCCATTTGTATTTGCATATCTTCTTCCAGAACCTATCCACCAAGCAATTGGAGGTATATTTCTTATTCCCATTAGTTTCTTACTACCATAATATTACTATATATATATATATGTACTAACTTGTTTAATATTGTTTATAGGAGTTAGTGCATTCTTCCGAGATTTATGTTCAAAAACGCTTACCGTCCACGGGATACGTAACTTGGAGGCCAATATCCCGGTTATCCTTTGTAATCTTGAGAAGATATTTCCACCGTCTTTTTTTGACGTTATGGAACACCTTCCTATTCACCTCCCACGAGAAGCAGCCTTAGGAGGCCCTGTTCAATACCGATGGATGTATCCGTTCGAGCGTTACATGTTCCACCTGAAGAAAAAGGTTAAAAATTTGAGCAAGGTTGAGGGATCTATTGTCGCACAAAGCCTAAACGAGGAAGTCTCACACTTTGCCGAATATTACTTTCCATCGGCAGTTCGCACTAAGGCGAGACGTCCTGCCCGACATGATGATAGAGGTAAGAAAGCAGTCTATGCCGTGGTTGTTCCTGATTTGTTTGCCCAAGTTGGTCGAGCAAGTGGAAAAGGAAAGAAACGCAAACTATCAGCCCAAGAGGTCACACATTTACATACGTATATCCTCAGAAACTGAGACAGATGCCGAACTTGCTGTCTTGAAAGATGAAAAATTTGAGGGGTGGTTGAAATGTTATGTAAGTGTAATATAATTAATTACTCATACTTTTCCAGGTTTTCACGTTCATATGTTACTTATTTCTTACTTCTATCATTTTTAGGTTTTCGATAGTATAGCAAGTGGTCAATCACTCCCGTCATGGTTAGTGGAGTTTGTTCATGGTTTACGCAGCACCGCGACTTCATATCCCAAGTTTTGCACTAGGGGATATGCGTTCAGGATCCGTGAGGAAGGACGTCAACGGTAAACTTCGGACTATGGTATTTCGGCGCAATCAGGTGAAACCATGTACTATGAGATTTTAAAAGAAATCTTGGAAATCCACTATCCAGGAATGTTGGACTTGAGGTGCATTGTGTTTATGTGCGATTGGTATGACCCAACCGATGGTCGACGGGTTTGAGTTGACCCTCATGGTGTTATTTCGATAAATTCAAGCCGGAAACTACAGTATTACGATCCATTTATCCTTGCATCTCAAGCAGACCAGGTATGAATACAATAATATGTTTACCTACGTACTAATACTTAAGGTTTGTTGTTCATGTATATTAACAATATCCACTCTTTATTAATAGGTTTGCTACATTCCATATCCTCGAGTTGCCTATCGTACAGATCCTTGGATTACAGTAACTCCAATTAACCCGAGAAGAAAAATATATGGAGTTCCAGAACAAGATGCTCTACAACCATCGAGAAATATACCAATGTCACCTGTTGAGGAGATGGATAACATTGACCTTGTTATTGATGTCACACATATCGGGGATGATCTAGTGCATTCGGACGAAGAGGAAACACGTGACGAATTTGACGACGATTCAGACTCCATCCCTAGTGAAAGTGGACCAGAAGATTCAGATTAATAATTTATGAATAAATGTGTGCTTATGAATGTTGTGTGATTCAGACTTCATCCCTAGTGAAAGTAGATCAGGAGAATCAGACTTCATCCCTTGTATATCATATTATTTAATAGTATATATATAGTCATGTTCGATGACTAATTGACGAAAAATTTTGGTATTGCAACTCCAATAAAACATAACATTTAATGAAACATAAAATTTAAAACACATTCTTAAACGGATACATTAGAGACTTGGAAATATTTAACACACAACGGTTATGGCACAAGTACATGATAATAAACTCCTCATTTTACAATCATCTCTCGCTTTCCACCCCGAACTTACCATTTGTTAGAACCATTTACTGATGTTCTTTTCCTTTTTTTTTCTTTTGTGGAGAATCTACAAATCCGTCGCACAATTCGCTTTTGATTGCATCAACATCTAGATTTATGTTTGGCTTGGCTGGGCTTTGGGCGAATTCGAAATCATAGTAATGCTCCTTTGGTGGAGAATCTATAAATCCGTCGCACAATTCACTTTTGATTGCATCAACATCTAAATTTAAGTTTGGCTTTTCTGGGCTTTGGGCGAATTCATAACCATAGTACTTATCCTTACATACATTTGAAGTACTTCCACCGTCAGTATCTGACTTTTCCATCCATTGACATGGTTGTTCGGCTTCGATAACCCGGTTATGATCAGGACATTGTGGCTGCCTCTCGTAAATGTGGTGGATCTTTGGCGAGCAATGGCTGTCAGGCACTATTGTTGATGTGGAATCTTCTTTATGGATTGGTGAGCACGTATCAGATTCCCACGAGTAAGTGAGAATCTCTTCAGTGAATTCGTCGTAATGACCAGGGGTTTCCCACGAGTATTTTGGAATATAAAAAGCATTACCCTCAGATGTTGTTTTTGCGTCGTCATTAGGAGAGTTAGAAGACATTTTTTGTGTTATAGAGATTTTTTGTGTTATAGAGAGGTGTAGAAGATATACACTCCATCAGGTGTATTTATAGTAGAAGTTATATGTATAAACCGTCGGTATTCCGTCTGTAATCCGTCCGTATTACCCATGGAATTCACACTACACGATGTCGGCAAAGTTTGATTGGTCAGCTGTACTGACGGATTTCCGACGGAGCTATGTCCTCGGAATTATGTAACGGATGTTCGACGGAATTCCGACGGTTTAGATGTCGGCAAAGTTTGTATGGTTAATAAATCGTCTGCAGCGGCCGAAGGGATAGGTGGGGTGTTATGTCGGAGTGTTTTGACGGTTTTTCGACGGAAATCAGACGGATATCCGTTGTACATATATGTTTGCACATTTTCTCATTCCTTCAAAACAAAATTTGAACACAAAATCATAACACAAAAATATTCAATTGCGTAATGGCTAACAAAGATCTATGGAATTACTATATGCAAAACCGAGCCCCTGGTCTAAACACTCCAAACACAACTCTTCTTCCTTCAAGCCCTCCTTACGATAACTTAAATGTCATAGATGCTCAACCAACAATTTCACTCCACCCAACGCAACGATCCCTAAACCAAACGCCCGAAATATCGGGACCTGGCCAAGTCGTAAGGCGAGGAATTTCTCGCAAGAGGGCTCATGATGCAAGGGTGGTGCGAGGTGAAAGTTCTCAAAATTGCCAAATCAAAATTGCCTTCAATCGTTCTGCCAATCGAAGAGCCACAAGTTCACAAGTTCTATCTACGTTGTCTTGCTTTTAATAAATCTCTAAATCTTTCACATTGTCCACGGAATTTTATTTCAAGTATTTGTTACTAGCGGAAAAATTTAAAATAGGTAAAAAAATTAAAAAACCGTCGGAATTCCGTCTTAAATACAGACTGTGTTCCGACGGTAATTTTATTGTATTACCAAATTTATTAAAAATCTGTAATAAAATTAAAACCCGTCGGAATTCCGTCTTAAATCCAGACGGTGTTCCGACAGTAATTTTATTGTATTACCAAATTTATTAAAAATCTGTAATAAAAATCAACATCCGTCGGACTTCCGTCTTAATTACCGACGGCCTTCCGACGGTTTGTGAATTTTATTAAATAATTAGATTAATAAATATTTACAAAATAAACAATTTATTATTTTACCCTAATTTGACTTGCCTCCAAACAACTTCGGGATCATCGTAAAAGCGGGAAATCCGTCGGAAATCACAAAGTCCATAAATCACAAAACCACATAATCGCAAATTCAATAAATTCATTTATTACAAAAATCTTAATTTCCCATGTCCCTCAGTAACAAAATGTCCGAAAACTAAATTCATTTAATCTCTATATTCCAAAAAACCATAATTCCCAATATCCTTATATCCCTTAATCCGATATTTCGTAATAACTAAAACGCAAAATGTCAAAATACCAAATTCCTATAAATTCCATATTCCATAAATCCCGTAATCTCAAACTCTAAAAATTTATGATATAAACAATTTATTTCGGCAGAAAATATTAAAAAAATAAACTATTTATTCTTTTAAAATAATTTCCGTCGGAATTCCGTCTTATTTTCCGACGGAAACCCTAATTTGACTTGCCGCCAAACAACTTCGTGATCATTGTCAAAGCGGGAAAACCGTCGGAGTTTTTAGAGGCCGTCGGAATTCCGTCTAAATGCCGTCGGACACTCTATTAAATCCACAGTCTTCGTCTTCCCCGAAGAAAGATCTGCAAATTTTGTTTTTCATTTAAATTCATTTAATCTCTATATTCCAAAAACCATAATTCCCAATATCCTTATATCCCTTAATCCGATATTTTGTAATAACTAAAACGCAAAATGTCAAATACCAAATTAGTATAAATTCCATATTCCATAAATCCCGTAATCTCAAACTCTAAAAATTTATGATATAAAGAATTTATTTCGGCGGAAAAATATTTAAAAAAAAAACTATTTATTCTTTTAAAATAATTTCCGTCGGAATTCCGTCTTATTTTCCGACGGACTACCGACGGAAACCCTAATTTGACTTGCTGCCAAACAACTTCGTGATCATTGTCAAAGCGGGAAAACCGTCGGAATTACCGTCGGAGATTTTAGAGGCCGTCGGAATTCCGTCTAAATGCCGTCGGATACTCTATTAAATCCACAGTCTTCGTCATCCCCGAAGAAAGATCTGCAAAGTTTTTTTTCATTTAAATTCATTTAATCTCTATATTCCAAAAACCATAATTCCCAATATCCTTATATCCCTTAATCCGATATTTTGTAATAACTAAAACGCAAAATGTCAAAATACCAAATTACTATAAATTCCATATTCCATAAATCCCGTAATCTCAAACTCTAAAAATTTATGATATAAACAATTTATTTCGGCGGAAAAATATTAAAAAAAAAAACTATTTATTCTTTTAAAATAATTTCCGTCGGAATTCCGTCTTATTTTCCGACGGAATACCGACGGAAACCTTAATTTGACTTGTCGCCAAACAACTTCGTGATCATTGTCAAAGCGGGAAAACCGTCGGAATTACCGTCGGAGTTTTTAGAGGCCGTCGGAATTCCGTCTGAATGCCGTCAGACATTCTATTAAATCCACAGTCTTCGTCTTCTCCGAAGACAGATCTGCAAATTTTTTTTTCTCCACCGATTCGTTGCCGCCGCTGTCGCCGCCGATCCGTTGCCGACTAACTGCTTGTTTCCAGCCGTGTAATCCCTCAGTTTCTTCTTCTTCCCGATACCACAACGGAGAAAACGAAAAAAGAAAAACCTTCACCGCCGGATTTCGCATTCAACCGCCGGAAAACCCTTACAAACCGCAGGAATCATCCCAATTCACACCCTCCTTCACGAATTCAACAAATCTATGTATGTTTATGATGATTTTAAAGTTTGTTCTAAAAAAAAAAAAATTGTTCTTCATAAAAAAAAAACTTTCTTCAAACAAAAAAATTGTTCTTCATAAAATTGAATATTTCTAAATATCCTATATAGAATATTTGAAGATAATCATTTAAAATCCTTCAAATTAATAATTTTTATAACATTAATAAAACAATTTAAACCTTTAAAATTTTAAACCTATTTAAAACTAATAAAATTTAAAACTTTAAATCCTTTAAATTTTAAAAGTTAAAAATTTAAAAATTTCTAACTTTAACAATTTAAACCTTTAAATCCTTCAAATTTATAAATTTTATAATTTAAACCTTTAAAATTTTAAACCTATTTAAAAATAATAAAATTTAAAACTTTAAAACTTTAAGTCCTTTAAATCGTTTAAATTTAAAATTTTAAAAATTTATTACTTTAACAATTTATACCTTTAAATCCTTCAAATTTAAAAATTGTATAACATTTATAAAAAAATTTAAACCTTTAAAATTTTAAACCTTTAAAATTTTAAACCTATTTAAAATAATAAAATTTAAAATTTAAAATCCTTTAAATCATTTAAATTTAAAAATTAAAAAATTTATAAATTTATAACTTTAACAATTTTTACCTTTAAATCCTTCAAATTTCAAAATTTATTAACATTAATATCCTTATATTCCTAAATCCGAAATTTCCTAAATCCAAAATTTCCCTAATTCCGAATATCCTTATATCCCTAAATCTGAAATTTCCAAATAAATAAATCTCAAAATCTCAAAATCCCAAATTCCTATAAATTCCATATTCCATAAATACCGAAATCTCAAACTCTTAGAATTTTGGAAATCGTAGGAACTATCCGCGATATCATCATTCTAGAGGAGGTGGGACTTCCAGTAGGGGAGGACGGAGTGGGAGTGAGACGCATATCCCCGGCAGTTCTCTCGACTTAGAGACCCCACACATGTCTCAGCCCCCGGCTCCAGCCTTCTCAGCTTCCACATCCATGACCATCGAGCAGTTTGTCTCGCAACCCGGACGTGATAGGTTGACTCATCTAGATCCAGACACGCCACCTAACACGACCTGGTAAGTCTTATTTAAATTTCTATTGGATAAAATTATTTTAGTAAAATATTTAACTAAACTAAATATTTTATTAGGTTCCAATACTCGGGAAACGGGGTTACGGGTTCTATCAACGGAATGATTAATTCCTTGGTAACTAGACCGTATCCCACATACCACGATATGCCAGTGGAGGACCGGGACATTTGGTTCCGACAATTTGCGGTATGATTTTATTTTATAAGTTTAAAATATATTTCCTATATGACTCACATTTTAATTACTAATGCGAGATTGTGGTGTTTTTGCAGCAAGATTTTACGTGGGACCCACCGCTCACTTCGTTGGTCCGAAAGAGATTCGACGAAAAGGCTGCGAGGAAGTACTCGTTGAAGATGAACGAGTGGAAAGATGCGTGGTACAAAATCGGGAAGGTGCATCGGGTTATGAAACATAAAGACGCATGTTGGGATGGACTAGTTGCACATTGGGAACAAGAGGCAACTCGGGCGACCTCAGAGAGAAACTCAACCAACCGCAATAGCGACCGGAAGGGGAAGGGAAAAGCGACCCACAACCTCGGAGCAACGAGCAAGGCTTCACTTGCAAAAAAAAATGGTAAATATTTAAATAATTCATAATTTATAAAAATTCGCTAACAAAATTTTATATGTTAACAGTTTCAGGAGACCGGTGTGTTTCCTTCGAATCTTGCATTGCTCAAAGCTGCGCACACCAACAAGAAGACCGGTGACATTCAAGATCCCATTGCTCGTGAAATCGTGGAGACCGTGGAGAGGCTCGGGGAGCAGTACCTCCAATCGCAACCGAGCGAGGAAGGAACTCCGGCGCCCACCGAAGTTCCATACGAGAAGATCAACGAGTTCACCTACGAGGTTAGTAACCGTGTCACTTTTAAACAAATTTCAAATTAACTTTTAATACACCTAAGTTCTAAGATTTAATTTCTTTTTTATCGTAGGCGACTCCCAAGACCAGAGGCCGTGTTTTCGGCCTCCCTGAAGATAGTTGCTCGTCCGTTTCGTCGGTTCGTTATAGCGGTGGTAGCAGATTGGAGACAAAAAACCGAGAGCTGACCGAGCGGCTTAGGGCAGTGGAGCAAGCGAGAGAGGCAGATAAGAAGGAGGTTGAGGAAGCAAGAACGAGAGATAAGGCGGAGGCGGAGGAACGATTTCGAGCTATGGAACAGAAGATGAATGACTTCTTTAGTTCCCGTAGGCCGGAATAGGCCTTTTGACGTTTTAATATTTATTGTAAAACTTAAAAATACTTTTAAAACAATTTTAATTTAATCAGTTTTTTTTAATTTTTAATATATTTTTAAATGTTATATTATAATTCATTTATTTTAATTATTTTTAATTTTTGAAAAAAAAACCCGAAAACCGTCGGAATTCTCTCGGTATTCTTGTACTGTCGGAACTCCGTCGGTACTCGCCGGAAGTTGACGGAATCCGGCTATCCGTTTTCCGTCTGAGAGCCGTCGCAGGTGAGCGACGGAATGCCGACAGATTTTAACTTCCGACGTGATAGAACCGACGGACCTATCCCGTCGGACTACCGTCGTAAAAGGGCCAATTCCGACAGAAATGAGACGGTTTAGGCCGTCGGAATATCGCCTATTTTCTTGTAGTGTTGTTGTTCTTGATCCTGAAATCTATTATGCTTCTTGTGCTTCATGTTGATTTTTGTTTACTAATGGATTGTGCTTCTTTAGGCAGTGATTCCTTTTGTGTTGAATTTGATAAAGTTTCTTTTTTTGTTTTTATCAGATCCAACAATTTCTCGGATTTGGAAATTCGAAGCAGTTTCATAATGGAAAGTTGTCAGCGAATCAAAAGCAGAGTTTCTTGCTTTGGTTATCCGGGAAGATTCCGGTACTAATATAATTTAACAAAATCTAACAAAATCCTTTAAAATACATATACAACAAAATACATCACAATACCAATCTATTGTGGGGGAATCCATCAAAACCCAATAGAATACTCTCAAATACAAATCCAACATAAGACTTTAAAATACACAATTGAATAACCCTTCCTTAGAGTGATTTTGGGGCTATACGTGTACGATTGAAGAAAACATGTTAAGCCACGTTTTATACTACTTTTTTTACCTGATTAAACTAATAAAGTTTTAACGCGTGGCATTTCTCTTTGTTTATGCTTTTGAAAGGAATTAAAATGAACAAAAGAAAAGAACTAAAATGAAAACTTGTAAAATTAATTCTTGCTTTATTAATTCTTGCTTTATATCGAACCTATGTGCTAACAGTTTTAGTAAGTTTTGACGTGTGGATTTGAAGTTTATCTTTTTTTTTTGGTTTTTACTTTTTAGATGCAAATATTAAATTAAAATGTAAATTAAAGATGAACGCGTTTAGAAGACTCAACAAGGGAAACTAAAGTCACCTACTCACAGCTTTCGTAACAAACTAAAGTAATCCTCTCTCATTGTCTGATATTTTCTATAAATTTCACATTTGTGTTTTTGTCTTGAGCAGCTAAATATACTTGGAGAAAAACATAATGGAGCACATAAACCAAGAACTTCCTGCAGACTTACAAAGAGAGATTCTGTCATGGATGCCTTCGAAATCTTTGCTAAAATTCATATGCGTATCAAAGAATTGGGCATCTATAATCCACGATGAAAAGTTCAGAGATGAACATTATATCCGATCGAAGACAAGGCCTCGAGTGTTGTTCACATTCTGTCCACCAAATGTCAACCGAACCCCAGATTTGTTGTTTCACTCTCTTTATCAAGAGGAGAAACCATTGTTGTCGTCTGGTCAACAAGATATGCGTATTCCTAATGAACTACTATATGAGATTTCTGCACCCATTCGAGGCTTATTCTGTCTTCATTTAGGAACTAAGATAAAAATTGCAATCCGGGTACCAAAAAGTTTGTGACTTTACCGGAATTCGGAGAGCCTAAAACACGCATCGTTGAAAGTTTTTTTGGATACGATGAAGTTACAGATGTATTCAAGGTGTTATGTTCGACTTGGACAAAAAATGGTAAATTACATGGAGATAGCAACCGTCAAATTTTCACGGTGGGATCGGGTGAAAATTCTTGGAGACCGATCGTATGCAAGCATCATCACTTAGCAGTTACTAATTCATTATGTAAAAGAGGAGTTGTGTACTATGTATGAGTTTATGAGAATGAATGATTTGTATTGATCATATGAGATATACATTTATACACATGAGAATACACAGCAAAAGGCAATTATATATATTTACAATAAATGTGAATAATGTAATTGAGAGATTTGAGCAATTTATATCTTCCTTTGACGTGAAGTGATTTGCTAATCTTCCATGATGTGTGGTAATCATATCTTCCCTTAATATTCTCCCTCAAGATCAAGGACCCTTGGAGACGCCGATCTTGTCACGTAAAAGAATGTACCGTGTGCGACTTAGTGGCTTGGTAAGACAGTCTGCGAGTTGATCATGTGTTGAGACATGTGACACCCGTAACTTGCCACTCTGAATAAGCTCTCGAATGAAATGATAGTCTAACGCCAAATGCTTCATCCTTGAATGGAAAACAGGATTGGCACATAGATAAGTAGCTCCTATGTTGTCGCAGTAGATAGTCGGAGGTGCGAGTTGTTTAATCCCAAGTTCTTGTAGAAGAGAACAAATCCAGTTGAGCTCAGCGGCAGTGTTTGCAACAGAACGATATTCTGCCTCTGTAGACGATCGAGCAACTCCTTGTTGCTTCTTAGCGGACCATGAGATAGCATGCTTACCAAGGTAGACAATGTATGCGTTTGTGGACACATAATCGTCCGAGTCACCGGCCCAATCAGCATCAGAGAATGCATGTAAAGTAAGAGGATTGTTTTTGGTGAAGAATATACCATGAGTCGCAGTTCCCGCAAGGTATCGTAGAACTCGTTTTGCGGCTTGCCAGTGATCCATGGTCGGAGAATGCATGAATTGCGAGAGTTTATTAACTGCGTAAGCGATGTCAGGATGTGTAAAGGCGAGATACTGAAGGCTGCCAACAAGTGTTCGATACTCCTTCGGATTGTTATATTTTTCACCAGAGAGAACAAGCTTGGGTGCCGTGGCCATCGGTGTTGCTACGGGTTTTGCATCTTGCATCTTCATCTTTTGTAGTAGATCCAGAATATATTTCCGTTGATTGAGATGAATACCTTGTAATGATCGAATGACCTCAATGCCAAGAAAGTATGAGAGTTCACCCATGTCTTTTAGAGAAAACCGATTCGCTAGTTTCTACAAAATATCTTCAACAACCGATGTATTGTTGCCAGTGATGACAATGTCGTCAACATACACTAAGAGATAAACCAGTGTAGTACCATGATTGAAGACGAATAAAGCCGTATCTGCAAGACTATTTTTGAAACCAAGCGTGAGAAGATAGTTTTTGAGTTCAATGTACCATGCTCGGGGGGCTTGTTTAAGTCCGTAAATCGCTTTGTGGAGACGGAAAACATGTGAGGGTCTATCAGGATCAACAAAGCCCGGAGGTTGCCGCATATAAACCTCTTCGGTGAGATTACCCTGTAAAAAGGCGTCGTTGATATCAATCTGACGAAGACACCAATCACGACTTGCGGCAATATCCAGAACAGTCCGAATCGTTGTGGCCTTGATAACAGGACTGAATGTATCGAAGTAATCGATGCCATGCTCCTGTGTAAATCCTTTCGCAACCAGGCGAGACTTGTGTTTATCAATGGATCCATTGGCCAAGTACTTGAGCCGAAATATCCACTTGCAATCAATGACATTCTGATTTGGTGCAGGAGGAACCAAAGTCCATTTCTTATTGCGAATTTGAGCATCGAATTCGGTGGACACAGAACCTCGCCATTTAGTGTGCTTCAAGGCTTGCACAATTGTTTGCGGTTCGTAATCGCCTTCAGGTAGGAGAAGAGCAGAGAGACCGTATTTTGGATTGGGCTTGACGATATTGTTCTTTGCTCTGGTTCTCATCGGATGCTCATTAGGAATTGATGGTGGCGGAGCAGGAACGGCGGTGTCAGATGTCGACGAACATGAGTTGTTGTGTGAACTCACGGGCCCAATTTAAGATGAGAGATTGTCGTGAGTCACGGGAGAAGTAAAGTGACCATCACTTTGGTCAGGCGATGACGGTGGTGAAGAATCACCATTCTGCGACGGTGAATCGGAGGACGTGGCCGACGTCGACTGTGGCGGAGACGGCGCAGGTGATGCTTCCGGTGTAGAATCAAAGCTCGAGGGTTCTAGTTCCTCCGAGGATTCCGAATGAGCAGGAATGAGTGGCGCAAGGAAAATTGGAATAGTGGTGATATTTGGAGGATTTGAAGTTGCAGGTTCATGGGTTGTTTGTTTTTCTGAACGAAGAAGAGACTGAAAGGGAAAAATTGTCTCTTCAAACCGCACATGACGCGAGACGTAAACACGATTTTGGACAGGATTTAAGCAGAGATAGGCACTTTGAGTGAGAGAGTACCCTATAAAGACACACGGGACAGATCTTGGGTCTAGTTTTATGGAGGAATATGGCCGAAGCCATCGATAACATAAACACCCAAAGATTTTGAGTTTGGTATAGTTTGGGGCAGTTTGAAATAGCATTTGATAGGGTGAAAGAAGGTTTAAAATTGGAGTTGGCATTCGGTTTATAAGAAACACGGCAGTTGAGAAAGCATAGGTCCAATAGGTATTGGGAAGTTTGGCTTTGGTGAGAAGAGTAAGACCGGTCTCGACAACATGTCAATGCCGTCGTTCAGCTAGACCATTATGTTCAGGTGTATGAGGAGGAGAAGTGAGATGTGAAATTCCTTTGGAAGCTAGAAATTCGCGAAGAGCGATGAATTCTCCGCCGTTATCCGAGAATAAGGTACCCACTTTTTGTTGAAATTTATTTTCAACTAAAGTAGTGAATCGAGTGAAAACATCTCAAACTTGTGACTTGAGTTTGAGTGGATAGAACCAAAGATAACGGGTATAATGATCGACAATTATTAGATAATATTTAAAATTGTTGACAGAGAGTATTGGAGAGGTCCAAACATCAGAAAATAAATACTCAAGAGGACGAGACGAAGAGATAGACGTTTCAGAAAAGGGAAGCTTATGTGTTTTATTGATGCAACATTCACTGCACGTGAGTAATTGAGCAAGGAATTGGAAATCGGTAAAGAAAACTGAGATATTATTGTTTTGAGAATAGGTACAGATGGATGGCCTAATCGAGAGTGCCAATTGAAAGAGGTGGTTTTGAGATTATTGGTGGCGGTGAGAAAGGTTGACGCGAATGGTTGTGGAAGAGGCCACTCATAAAGCTCATTCTTGGTATTGCCTTGGAGTAACGGGACCCCCGTTCTGAGATCCTTCACCTGAAAGCATGAAGGAAAAAATTGTACCGAGACCTTGTTAGCATTACATAGTTTGTAGACCGATATAAGGTTCTTATGTATAGTAGGAACATAAAGAACATTATTAAGATGTAAAGGTTGAGATGAAGAAGGTAAAAGAGTGGAACCGGTGTGTGTTATAAGAAGGGTAGCGCCATTTCCAACAACAACTTCTTCACCTCCTGTGTATGGTTGATGAAGCGCTAGGGTAGCCAAATCAGAGGCAATGTGATGAGTCGCTCCAAAATCCACAAGCCATGGGTTAGAGGGTTGAGAAGCCTCAACAAAATTTGCACGAGGCTGCCATTGTTTTGGAGTTGGGAGAATACCGGTATTGGTCTGTTGAGCCAGTTGGTTGCATCGTCGAGCGTTGTGGCCCTGAATCCCACATATTTGGCAGCGACCAAGGTAAGGACGAGGGGCACGAGAAGCTGTACTGTTGGAATGTTGTCCTGATTGCGACTGTTGATTGCGTGAATTGTGTCTTTGTTGCGGACGATACCCATTTGTGGCAATATTAGCACTCACCGGATACGGTTGTGGAGATTGAACCAAAAGGAGTTTGGCCTCATGATTCAAGAGGTTCTCGTGTAGTTCATTGAACGTAGGCGGAGTGTCCAGGCTTTCGATCTGATCTACAATCTGTTTGTAATCATCAGGTAAGCCATCAAGAGCCATTTCAATCTGATCTTCGAGATCAATAACTTTTCGAAGTAAAGCTAGTTGATCCACTCGAGTCGTGAGACCCTGAAGATACTCAGCAATCGTCTTAGTACCCTTTTCCAGTTTTTCAGTTGATGTTGCACTTGTTTGATGTGACCTCGACTTGGCTTAGCGTATGTAGATGCTAAGGTTGTCCAGATTTCAGCGGAGGTGTCGGCTTTGGAGAGGAGGGGCTGGATGGATTGCGAGATAGCTCCAAGGATTGCGCTGAAGATGAGCTTATCTTGACGTTTGTGAAGAAGATAAGTTGGATTTGGCGAGTCAGTACCGTTGGTGGTAATCACTTGTGCTGGCGCCAACTTAGAATCATCAAGAAAGGAGGCTAAGTCATAGCCATCAAGAAGAGCGTGAACCTGACGACTCCACATAAGGTAATTTGAAGCATTAAGCTTAGTGATGTTGGAGGTATTGATGTTGAGCAGCGATCCCGTAGTTGTGGTTACGGTTTCTGTGGATGCAGAGACGACAGAAGAGGTGTTTGAGGAAGCCATCGTGATGCGAAGAAAAAAAATAAAACAAAGAGAGAAGTTAAAGGAAACAAAGAAGAGGAGACATGTTTTAGGTTTTGATCAGAAGCTCTGATACCATATGAGTTTATGAGAATGAATGATTTGTATTGATCATATGAGATATACATTTATACACAAGAGAATACACAGCAAAAGGCAACTGTATATATTTACAATAAATGTGAATAATGTAATTGAGAGATTTGAGCAAATTATATCTTCCTTTGACGTGAAGTGATTTGCTAATCTTCCATGATGTGTGGTAATCATATCTTCCCTTAATACTATGGAGGTTGGGCCAGTCCTGATGACAAATATGTATTAATGAGCTTCGACGTGAGGTCTGAAGAGTTTACTGTTATTGAATTACCCGAAGGAGTCGTAATTCCTCAATCTGCCATGTTGGTGAACTATAACGGGCCCAGGATATGAATTGTATGTCGTTGGAGTTGTTCAAGTGTGGGTTAGGAATAATACTACAAGAGAATGGCGGGGAGAACACGTTGTGATTCGTGGTTGGAGATATTTTGTCGGGGATATGATGTTTTCTTTCAAAGGTACCATTGGAACAGGAGAACTTGTTTTCGTACAAGACTGGTTGGTTGATGACGGACCACTCTGCGTGGTGTATTACAATACATTGACAAAAAGTCTCGAAAAGTTTTATATCGAAGTAGGGGTTGGAGGTTCTTATCACTTTGCTCATACCTTCTTGAATCATGTTGATAGTTTTTTGCTTATGTAACGAATAAACAATAGTTGGTCCATTGAATTATCAGAAACTGGGTTAGCTGGTTTTCTAGTCTCTCAAATAAAATGTAGTAATCTCTCAAGTAGTATTAGTCTTATTTGGTTTGCTCGTTTATATTGTCCTTAATCTTTGTTTATGGTAAACAATAACGTTCTATCAATTCAGCTTTTATTTATATGATTTTGTATCAATCAAGATCTTTGTTTATGGTACAATAATCTTTTATCATTCCTATTGTCAGTAACTTTATCACATTTCTTCTCTGTTTCTTAGGCCGTGGAGCCTTTGTATGAAACAGAGTTGTTTAACTTTTAGTCACTTTGCTTGCACTAAAAACTGTTTATTCACTTAGCTAAGCCTTAATCAAGCTTTCATGGCAACATTCTTATCGTAAAAATGATAATATTAGAAGAGATATAGGAAGATTGAGACAAATGTTTTAATTCCAATAAGGACTCATTTTTTCGGCTTACATTGTTGAGAAATGAATTAATCAGAAATACCCAAACTGAACAATGCGTAACCATTTACCAAAATCTATAGAATAATAACTCGTATACAACTAAAACCAGTTACAAATTTCTAAAAAAAAAAAACTAAAACCAGTGACAAGGTAATAAATGACTGAAGTCCTAGATCCCAAGTTTGCGTCGATCAAACTTGGAAGAACACAACCAACTAAAAGTCTTCCATTTTCTCGGTTCTGAATTTCTGGTATAGGCCGGTTCAAAATGGCAAAAGAAGGGTTGTTTATCTACAACAAATTTAGTACTACTGCGATACAAAATTATTTTTATTTGTGATAAAAAGAATCAAAATTCTTTTGTTTAATAGGTTTTTTTGGGCCATGCTACATTGAATATAGACCATGTTTAGTGGTGAGACTATTAGACCATGCCCACCCGTGTTATTTTATGGGTATCACCAGAATAAAAAAAATCAAAAATGGATTAACGGTTTTATTTGGGCCTGATACATATCAATCCACTCAGCTGGCTGATAGGGTGACGTGGCACAATTCGATTGGGTTTGTGTTTTTTTTTTTTAATATCACTGGTGTAATGATATTAATGTTATTGACCGGTCACCGATTTTTGATGATATATTGGAAGGTCGAGCTCCACAAGTCAGTTATCAATGGACGTCAATACCATATGACTTACTATCTCACAGAAGGTATATATCCCAAATTGGTCGAGTGAAATTTACGTTTTTACGGATTGTAATATTACTTTTTTAATCTTATGTTTATATATATATTACTTTGATTATTATCTATTTTGCAAACATTAATTTTTTTTTTTTATGAGACCGACATCGGTCTCACCATTGGCGACATATTTATTAACAATTTCATAATGAGTCTCAAACAATAAACATATATAAAAATTAACACTAAAATATTGTTAATGATACCCAAATGTTATCACCATTGTGCATAGTCTCATCTAATTAAAAGAAAAGAAAAAAATAAAACTTTTGAGACTTTTAAGCAGAAAGTGGAAAGAGTTAGAGCATACCCATGATACCATGTGGGTATTATTAGCATTATTTTAGTATAAATTTTAATCTCTTTTTATTGTTTGAGATTCATTATGATATTAATAAATTTGTCTCCAGTGAGACCGGTGTCGGTAGCATTAATTTTTTTTTTTTTTTGATTGTTTGCAAATTGGAGAATAATCAAAGTAATATATATAAAAACATAAAAAAGAGAAACATTTTAAAAATAATTTTAATTTTGACCATTTAAGGTTTAGGGTTTAGTTTTGACCATTTAAAATTAATTTTAATTTTGTGATATTTTTGGAACATTTGAAAAAAGTGGTATCTAGAGAACTTTTAAATATTGGTGGTATGGTTGGAAATTGTTTTTTAAAAAGTGGTATCTATGAAGAAACTCGAGACTATTTGTAGTGCTTTCTTATGGAGTGGCGCTACTGACTCAACTAAAAGTGCAAAAGGATCTTGGGAATCGGTTTGTACACCAAAAGAATCAGGAGGATTAGGTCTCAAAAGGCTTCATAATTTGAACCAAGTCTATGGTTTTAAACTTATTTGGCTCTTGTTTGCGGCCGAAGGGTCTTTGTGGGTGGTTTGGACCAAGAAGAGAGTAATCCGAAAGAGGAATTTTTGGACAACAGATTTTCAGCAGTCGGATAGTTGGATATGGAGAAGGATAATGAAACTCCGTGATCTGGCTAGACCCTTTCTCTTTTGTCAGATTAACTCTGGCTTTTAATCCTTATTTTGGCATGATGATTGGACAAGTTTAGGGCCTTTGATTAACATCTCAGGGTCTAATGGACCAAGAGTATCTGGGATTGCTTCATTGGTGTCGGTCAGAGAGGCATCCATTGATGGCAGGTGGAATATTTCGATGGGAAGGCACCCAAACTTGGTTTTGCTGCGGTCATGCCTTCCCCCAGGCCTTCCCGCCTCACTGTTTTAGGAACCGGATGTTTTCTTGTGGAGGAATACCACTGGGAAACCCTCTGGAACCTTCTCAAATTCAAAGACGTGGTTATCTCTTCACCCCTCTCCTCCTCCTGTGGTTTGGTACATAGCAGTCTGACCTAAAATCAAAATCCCGAAGCACTCCTTCATGTTTTGGGTTGTATTGCGGGACAGACTTCCAACAAATTGTTTACTTTGTGGTAATCAACCTGAATCGAGAGCCACATTCTGTTTCAATGCTGACTCTCTGGTCAGGTTATTCGAACTCTCTTTCTCCACTCTACTTTTAACTCTCCCTCGGTTATTTGATGATGTTGTTGGTTGGTTAAATCGAACTTTGCCAAATAAGAAGCTAAAAGTAATCTCAAATTTGGTTCTTCAAGCGGTAGTTTACTATTTGTGGAAGGAAAAAAATTCTCGGCTTCACACGTCTTGTCTTAAGTCTGCCCTTGTCATTCTAAAGGAAATTCTGCTTCTTATTAGGGCAAAGTTGGCAGGATTGGATAGGAGGAAGGTCCTATCAAATCAGCAAGTCTCTGTCCCAATTGTGAAAGAAACTTACCTTCAAACCTGGTTCAGGCTCTTTCAACCATAGATGGTTATCCTTATTGCAAAACCATGTCACATACTGACTCTCAACTGAGTTCTTCTTCACTGCGTTACATCTATCTTTTACTCTATGATTTTATCTTAGAGGTTGTAATTTCCTTGATCATCTTCTTCTTGGTAATCAGCTTCTTATTAGTGTATAAAAAAAAAATACATGGCATTGACAATACAACATAGATGAGCATACGAATTATAAGGTGGGAAACACTTGCACACACAAATGAATTTTGAGATTTGGACATTAAAATCAAATGGTCACAAGAGGCGCCTCATCGGTTTTAGCAGGTGCGGTCTCTTGTGTTGATGGCTCAGTCTCCGAAGAAGCTTTCTCTTCTGCCTTCACAACTTTTGGAGTTTGCTCAGTCTCGGAAGAAACTTTCTCTTCTGCCTTCGCAACTTCTGGAGTTGGCTCCGCCTTGGTTGCCTCTGAGGAGTCCTCTTTAGTCTCACCTTCCTTCAATGCCTCTTCGCTAGTCTCTTCCTTCTTCTCCTGTGAATCACCATATCAGCAACAATAGTTTCATTTTAACTAGTTTGTTCAATCAAGTTTTTCTATAGTGATTATTCGAGCTACAATTATGAAAACACTTCAAATATATTTGACATCCAAAATGGAAGCCTAGGTCGGAGAAGAAGAGACCACAACAATTCTGTTTGTAGCATTACAGGTCAAACTATCCACAATATTGTTTGAAATATGAAAAATAAAAAATCATAATGTTTTTTTTTTAAATTATCTAACTAAACACTAACCAAAACTCTGAAACAAAAAAAACCACTTACCAAAAGTCAAATAATTTCAAATTAATTTTTGAATAATTGAACCCCTCTAACAAAGAACTAGACTTATAAATGATTAAATGATCAAACGGAGTCCAATGACAAAGCCAAAAGAAATGATCAAATGTAATTCACAAAACCTGAGTTAATGTGGAATCCGTCTCGGTCTTCTTGGACTCAACATCAGCATTTTCGGTCTTCGGGAGCCTTCAACGATGTCAGATTCCTTAGGTTTGCTTGCACAGCCTCCCATGGTTTTTTGAATGAAAAGATTAGTTTGAAAACAAATTACAATGGGAAGAGACGTGGAGCAAGAAAAAGAGAACTCCTCGAGACAAAGATGTCAAAACAAAATTCTTATTTTTATAATAAGAGGCTGAGCAAATGGAAGGGCAAGCATGTGAAGAGATATATATATATATAGGAGATCGTCAATGGACATAAGTCATGACACCTTGAATTCTTTGTCACCACCTAATTATCCGTAAGACAACCTTATTCTCCACCATTCTTCTATGTTTGATTTAGGGAAAATGGTTTGTTCCTCTCCAGCTAGAAAATCCTTTCAATTCCTACGATAGCCAAAACTAGGCATGTCAATTAGGCTGGTCCGACCCAAAACCCGCATGCATATATTCGGGTGTATTTTTTAAAGCACAGCCCCGGCTTGAATAGAGCTAATAGGCTTTTTCAAGCTTTTATTTAAAACGGTTTTAAATCTGAAACAAAATAAAATGTAAAACAAAACGATTTGTGAAAATCTTTTAGTCCAGTAGTTTGACTAAAGTGTACATTAATGCTTCTACTACACCTACATGTATGGAGTTCAAGCCTGGTGAATATAAATTAATGGATGCAACAATATTTACAGGAGATTTTCAGCGTGATGCAAGGAGAGCCGTCCGTAGTGGCAAGGAGAGCCGTCCGTAGTGGTCTCACATGTTAATGTTAAAACTGTTCGTTGTATAATGGTATGTGTTATAGTTTTCATAATTTGTAGTAATTCATAGATCTAGACAACTAAAAACAAAACTATTTAACAAAAGAATTCATATTCTAAAAACCACCATTATGTTAATATCATATCTTATCTATATATAATAGCAAATCCAAACAAATGAATTTTTTGTTGTTGTTGTTTTCTCTCCGTTTATATATAGTGATTGTTCTGAAAGGTTGCATCTTTTCAAAAGGTTATGTCTTTTCGCAAAAAAAACTACTTGGTGGTTATTTCTAAAAGTTGCGTCTTTTCGATATAACCGTTTTGTCAATAGTTGCGTCTTTTATTATAAACTAGGTATGGACCCGTGCGATGCACGGATATTTTTTTTATTTGAATCACAAACTCTATAAATTAAACAATACTGGCTATATACGATTTGAATCACATATGAAATTTTAACCTCAGTAAGGTAAATACGTTATTAAAAAACCATGTTATTAAAAATGTTTTTATATAATGTATAGCAGCCTAATCAGAAAAATATAATACGAAACCGCTTGCATAATCAAAAATATTATATTAAATTTTTTTTGCCATTATAATATTATATTTCAACCTTGAACAAAATTACAAAAGGTAAAAAAACAAAAATTTAATATAATATTTTTAGTTATCTTAGTATTAAAATAATACAGAATGTTTTAATCCATTTTTTATTTTGAATTTTTTTCGCATTACTCTCGTTTGTATTAATGTATAGCAACCAGCTTGTTTAATAATAAGATAAGACGTATCTAGGTGACAGTAATGTTTATAGTTATACATTGGTATTGCACTATATATATATATATATATATATATTTTTAAAGGAATCAATACAGTGTGGAACATAAAAAAAAATGTACTTGCAATGAGGCACTATAATTACTGTGAATCTTTGTAACGACTTTATAACTAAATTAACCTTTGAAGTAGGAAAAAACTATCTTGATATTTACAGCTTGTCGACCAAATTTTTTTTTTATGGCTTGAACTTATCCTCAATAAAGAACCGAACCATAAACCAATTGGGTTCACACTTTCCTTCTCCATCATCACCCCTTTCCATTTTGACTTTTTTTAATAATTCTCTGAAATCAGATGTATAATTAGTTTCCATCATTTTGTTTTTCCGGTGTATCAAATGATTCTCTGAAATCAAACATATTTGGTTACGATGCGATAAGATTGACAATTTCGAGCCACTCAAGGTTTCAACGGTGGAGAGACTGTGGGATCCACATCTTGTTGAAGACTGTAGCTTCCATTGATAACGCTGAGTTCAAGGTGAGATTCAGATTTATACAAAATTGAATTTTAAAGCTTTACAAAGGAATTTTCAAATCTGTGTGATGATGGTTTAAATGAGGAATTAAAATGGGGTTTTGTGATTAGTTGCTCATTTTGGTATTGTTACAGGTTGCTATTGAATTTGGTTTGGGTGAGATGTTGAACTCTAAGACTATAAGGCATGAGCTTGCTCCTGAAGATGGGAAATTTGATTTTAGGATTTCAGATCTTCAAGCTATGTTTCCTCAGGGAATGGTGGATAGTAATATTGGTATGGTTTATAAAGAGGTGATCTGTGTAGGACCTTTCAATTATTGATTTTTTTCGTATTTAGTAATATGAACATGATTCGTTTGTTCTTTTCTCTCTCAGTTGGCAAAATGGGAAGAGTGTGGTAATTTGGAAAGATCGATATGTTAAAGTTGTGAAAGCTTTTGCGGATAAGTATCCTTCAGAGAACTTGCTATTAGTCATTTGCAGTCGGTACGATCCCATTGCTTCTCTCTTTATCTGTTTTGGTAGATTTAGTATAGGGAACTTATTTTTATGCAATACAATATTTCTTTCAAATCATATGTTATTGAAAACTTCTTGGTATACAATGTTTTCCAAAACATCATTGTCGTATTTTTTTGTTTCAACGTTAAGAATCTTAAGTCCCGAAGTTGTTGTCACTCTTGACAACGCAACATATAACTGCCCGTGAGAGAAGACTGAACTTGGCAAATATAAACCTACTTTGTTCAAGCTTTGACCTTGGCTCTTGTTGATAGTCATTGCGTAACAAACTCGCACAGGAAATTGACGTCTTTTTAGTTTGAAAGGCCATCTTGCATCTGTTGGTGTAAGAATAATCCTAGGAATAAGAACCCTGTTCCCAACTTTAGTTCCAGTAAGTATCTCCCCTTCGATAACCCTTGCGCCTAAGCGAGTTACTATTAATCTTGTACCGTTGCAAAGACCCTCTCTTTGATTTAAATTCCTTAGTAATATGATTGGCGCATTTATCTTCAAAGTTAGTTGGTGATTAGGAATACCTGAAAATTTTGGAGTATTTAGAAACTCTGTGGGGTAAAGAATATGTTGATTTGCCACTTCTTCTTTGTCGTCACCGATACTATCAGAACTCAAGTATTCCTTTGCTTCTCCTTCTAGGCAAGATAACATGTAGTTATTAACTATATCTACCGTCTCGTTTCTTGGCGTAAGAATTGCACGTTCGTTTAGATAATCCTTGTCTTTATATGAAGCATCGAAATCGTGATACGTTGACTTTGCAATGTGTTCCTCAAAATCTGCATCGTTCTGCAAAAGCAAGTCCATGTCTATTTGTACCATGGATGCTCCATCATTTAGGGTTTTTTGTTTAAGAGGTTTAGGTGTTGTGCCATCACCAATACGTAGTATCCATCTTGCAAAATCTTTTTCCGCTTGATGCAGCCTCATATTTCTTTGAAGAGTGAATACAGAGCAATAGTTCCATAAATACGAACGGTTGATTGTTGCCATAACAGTTTCTTGCCTGCTACCTTGCGGTATGACTGGAAGAATTTGTCTAAAATCACCTCCTAGAAGCAGTGTTTTCCCACCAAAGGGTTTTGATGTTGCATCTGCATCTGTCATTGAGAGTACATCACGGAGACTCTTATCCAGAGCTTCGAAAGCAAATTGATGACACATCGGTGCTTCATCCCAAATAATAAGATCCGTTTGCTTAAGTAATTAAACAAGCATGGAACTACGGCTGATGTTACACATACTGTCTTGATGAAGATCTATTGGAATCTTAAACCAGGAATGTGCCGTTCGACCATTAGGTAAAAGAGTAGCTGCAATTCCTGATGAAGCCACTGGTAGAACTATTTTTCGCTGGGATCTTAACCTTGAGATGATCGTCTTGTATACGTATATCTTTCCTGTACCACCGGGTCCATTGAGGAAAAAGAGTTTTCCTTTCTTATTGTCAACTGAGTCGATAACACTCTCATAAACTTCCTTTTGTTCAACATTTAATGTTTTGATCAACTTGGAATGTTCTTCTTCTTCTTCTTCTTCTTTATCAACATTGTAAGAATTCTCGTCAGTGAGCATTGAGTTTGCCATTTTCTTCAACAACTCCTTGTCTGGTTTTGGCATATCTTCAAACTCAGTTAGCGATCTATCATTTGTTGCCATGATTTTCTCTATCTCTATTAGTGTATAACTTTGTAACACTTCATCAGGGAATTTCATATTATCGAAATATAATGTCTTCCTTTGTAGATGTGGTATGTCCTCTGCTAGGTGGCGCCATCAATGTTCCCATAGAGAAAGAGGGCTACTTAATTCGCAAAATAGTAAGAATGTCACAAAAAGATCACGAAGCTGGAAAGGAAATGCATATAGTGCTGCTTCATCCATGTCCTCTTTCCATTCTGAATCACCGTTCAACAATCCTCTAGCATAGCATGCTGCTTTGAATGAGGTGTGTTTCACATGGTCCACGGTAAGTATATCATCAAAGCTTGTTGGACATCTAATTGTGTTAACCAACATTTGCAAATAATACAGATCTCCTGCTCCAGGATGAATGTTCACTAATCTTCCAATGCTGAATCCTTGTTTTCTTTCTGTCCATATTTTTGCATCTGAATTCCACACATATCTTGTTTGAAACTGGCTGTATAGTAGTTTTCTTGCTTCAGGGCATCGTTTGCACATTTCCAAATACTCTGTAAACATTGTTCTTTCAATGCCATCCTGTGAAATGATGTTTTCTAAACTGCTCCCTTCGGGGTATACGATTCTCTGTTGGTTTGGTAAGTGTAATGGTAACCTTGTTACTGCAGGTTTTCGTTCGTGTATATCGAATGCAAAAATTCGCCATGTAGCTTCACATGCTGAGAGATAACGACATTCCTGGTAATTTTTTATCTCATTAATCTCATTTGTTGCTTTACTTTCTTCCGTATTCTGCGGACTTGCTTGTACTTTCTCGATCACCATTATAGCCATGTCTACTCCTTTCGTGATATATTTGAATAAATACTTTATGGCAGATGATCTATTGCACCATTCGACATTGATGTGAGCTTTGTATTTCTTCAGGAGTAAGAGATTATGAGGTACAACAAAGCGATTATCAAGTTTCGTATCACCTTTCATCACAAATTTGGATTCATCATATCTCCGACGGTATGTAATGTAGCCACTTTCACTGATATTTGTTGTGTCATTGTATGGTCTTGGAAATTTTTTGTGCATTTATTATCTTCCATACACTTTCTTCCGCATGGTCCATGCATCATAAGTTCCTCAACCAATAGAAACCCTTCTAAATCAGTCTCTTTATCCGGTAACTCAGAGGAAATGAAGTTGTCAATTTCTTCGGCCGATGGATTTTGTTTAGACTCTTGTAGCCACAAAAGTATATGAGCATGAGGAAGACCACGTTTTTGAAACTCGATCGTGTGAACAACTGTTTAGAAAATGAAAACGAATATGTAAGTAAATCTTAAGATAAGTAATAGATGTTAATAACTAATATTAGTACCTGGAGAAATAGGTCCGAAGAATACGCCATCTTGAAGATCTGTTAGTAGTTCTTCTAGCTTCATTTTAAATACACGACATACAATATCTGATCTGTCATTTGCATTCTGTTGTCCTGCTTTCTTTACATGATCAATCACTTCTTCCCAATTTGGCTTTGCAGTTATAGTAATGAAGAGGTCTGGATTTCCATACCATCTGCATATTGCCATGGCATCTCGATAATTCTCTACCATGTACCGCGGTCCGCCTGTGAATGAAGATGGCAAAACTATTCGCTGGCCAAGTTTTCTCGAATCCGAGTCGCCTTGTACAACTGCATCACACACATTGTTGTAGAGATCTGCTCTTAGCTTCTTCTGATTACAATGGTAAAAGTCCATGCGTTCTTGTTCGATAGTAGTATATGCATCAACGACGTATTGGTGGAAAAGACGGCCTGAACGAGCTATTGTTCCTGGAGATGGTAATCTAGTTTGTATTTGATATGCATAATACTCTCGCATTATAACATATGATCTCTTGATTGCAAATGCTTGAGAACTGTATGGAATGCTTTTCTCCATGTAGCCTTGTTTGCCGTATGGAAATAGCAGAGGATACTGCAATGACATATATGATGGATGTAAAATACTTATCCATTGAGGTTTCTCCATTTTAGGGTACACCACAATATCTCTGTCACAATTGGGAATAGAGATGTCACCAACAATAAGACCAGCAATCTCATCTCCTTGTGGTAGGTCAAACTTTCTCCCACCTTCTTTATTCTTGATTAATTTGATTGAGAATTCTTCTCCTGTTTGAGACTCATATTTATCTCTAGCGCTTCTGAACAATTTAGCTAGCTCGTTGTTTATGTCCAACATTTCTATCAATGCTCTAATGACATCTTTATCGAGTTCGTTTGTCTTCCGGCGTTCATTTTTTTCCCATTTGATAGTGCGATGAGACGGTTTTCAATTTCATGGGCAGTATCATATATGTATAACTGTGAAAAATGCGGAATATCATCGCTCGTTGGTAGTAGAGATCCAAGTTTATGGTAGTTCTGCCCATGCATACGAAAAGTGTATGGTCCATTTCCTGAATTGATATCATTGTCGACAATGCCTCCCATTGATGTAAATGCAAGCATTGAATTGTATGCTCGAATATTGTTACGGAATGATGATGACTCTGATAGTAATTTGTCTAGGTAAGCCGGAGGTTCTCGAGATGGTGGCAGTACGACTCTACCTTGTTGACAGCAAAATGAGATTTTGAAATCTATTTTTAACCATAGCTATTTAGTGTTTTTACTATTTAGTGTTAGGTAAGGTTGGATTTCTATATCTCCCATTGTAGTTTCCTTTTCCGACGTTTTATAGAGAATTTCCTTTTATAATCTTTTACTCTTTTTAATATTTGACATTTTTACTCTGACTAATTAGCTGTTTTTTAATATATACATATATATAATATATATTTACTTATTTATATTTTTAGTGGCCTTTAGACTCCTTTACATAATAAGTTATAATATACTTTACTCATTTATCTTTTTAGTGACCTTTGGACTCCTTTTTTGTTTAAAATTAAACTATTTCTTTTTTTACAATGTTTGTTCATTTCGATTATTTAACAATGTGTTAGACTTTTTTTAATTTTATTTGTTTGATTTTTACTTATACATGATGGGAATCTTATTATTTCAATCGCATCTTGTTTGATATATAAAAATAAAATATGTAAATAAATAAATTATCAATGATTTATATAGAAAGGGACAATAATTTTATAATAAAGTTTTTAAATCTATAGAAAAGCTCTTAAACCAAAAAGTATTAAATATGAGTATATCTACTCGGTTCTTAGTTTCTTTGGAAGATATGTAGCAATCTGTTCTTCACGTTCTTGACGCTTCCTTTCACATTCATTAGCTTCCGATCTTGTCTGTAGAAAAGTAAAATTAAAACATGAGCATCAAGCTAGGGAACATGTATAATGCATCGTGAAACTGGTTGAATAATATATCTTTATGTGTAAATAGATATTTAAATACCTTTAACTCCTTGTCGATGACTTTTAAAACTGAGAAGCTCTGGTACAATGCATCGAAATCGGTCTCAGTAACCTTAATTCAGAATAAATAAGTCTTTCCAACAATTGATTTCACACATGTAGGAACGCTGGTTGGTTCTTTGTCGCTTGATGCATCTTCAATCTATATCAACCATATTTATATTTTTAATAGCAATGATTAGTAGGAGAAATTTCATATGTACATATAGATAATACTTACATCTTCTAATGCAATTTTTTCTGCAGTAGTTCCAAGGAGTTTTGAAGCTTCTGGATCCCATAGTATCAAGTTTGCATAATCACGTCCGTCGTCGACAATTATTTCAATTTTAAAGCTCCAAAGGTAATCAGTTGTGTAAATATATGTATCTTATATAGCTTAAATAGGTATCTTACTATATAAAAGTAAAGAATTAAAAGTTATTTAACTTACCTTAGCATTCCTACGGCTTGTGATTTATAACACTTTGGGCAAAAAAGGGAGGTCTCTTGTTTTATTAATTTTTTCTGACATGTTGAACATGAGATGTAGTTCCACCCATTACGTGAAACAATTTCCGTGATAGTTGCTTCGCACGAAAATTCTTTTGCCTGTAATTATTTAAATTACAAATATGTCAGAAATAATATAATAACAAACTTATGAATGATGTTGGGATTTAAAAGGAAATAGGGAAAATTGCATTACCATACGATTATCCGATGAAACATAATCCCATATATGACCAATGGACTGTTGTTCCTCATCAGCTTTATCATGTTGAATCATAGTGCGAAGATTAATTGAGCAACCACCATCATACTTGAACCTAATTTTAAAAAGAGTGAAATTATGGGGTATATTGTTTAAATTTGTCGTTCACATAAGGTATTTAAAATATGCACAACATAGAGTAATATAGATAACCTTTTCCTGAATTTAGTAAAGTGATTAGAATCATGATTCAAATAAAACTTAGTTGAGGATGATGCATTAAACTATAATGCTCTTTGATACAGTTTAACCAAAACACTTGTCATAATGAGCACAGTATTTTTGTCTTCTATCACACGATATTTGTCCTCAAATAATTCAGCTTGTTCTGCCCATATGATTACAGGGACCTCAATTCCTCTGTAGTAATCAAAAGAACAATCAAATTAAAAAAATTGCATAAAATTAATAAGAATGAAGACATGGTGTTGGTGGTATAAAAACTTACTGCTCGAGTAGGAGGGTCACTTCTACCTTCCTTAGCGTTGTTGTTGGAGTGGTTCTACTACGAACATCACCTTTGTCCACTTTGACGATGCATCCAATGGTATCTATATAAGATTAAATATTTTTTTTTGATTATTTAAACATGGTTTTAAAAATTTGAAATTATATAATGATTAGGAAAGAAAGAAATAAAGCAATAGAATATAACATATAAGTCATATGTGACATCTTGTAATTGGACTAAGTCGGGATAAGTTCGTAGACGAAACTTTTCTTGAGAAATCTTACAAAATTCTTGTCCAACACTTCCAATCCTTGTTCTTGATGTTACTCGTATGGAAAACGGATGGCTAGTCACTTTATATTTTTGTTGTTAGTTGATTGTACATTAAAATTGCAAATCTCTATGATATTCCCTTCGCATAGTTGATTTCCATATTTTTGAAGAAGAGAATGATGCACGGAGCATTGAATGGTATTCTCCTGCGCAAACACGTTAAGATTACGATCGTATGCAAACACGTTAAGATTATGATCGTACGCATGCATGTATTATTTTAGGAAGAATGAACCAATCTTAATATTAAAAAGTAGATACAACATACGTAACAAATCTTGAAGAACAAAAGTTATATTCATTAAAATTACGTTCTATATATTTTTTGTGAGAATTTAATAGAATACTAACATTTTCATCGAGTAGAAGAAGTTCTTCTCCCATGAGTACATTGTTCTCTTTAAGATTTCTAGCTTCCCACTTTCGAATAACACGTCCGATGGTACGACGATAAACGCGATTTCGATCTAACTGAGTAAAAGTTAAATAGCTTTCATTGGTTTGTGCAACACTTGAATTCATGATTGCTTGTCGATGACTGCTTGGAATAGAATATGAAAATTTAGCACAAAATTGAAGTAAGGTGGCTTGGTTATTATATAGAGTTTGGTGTGGTAATACAAAATTTGGTAACGTGCCTTTTTCCAAGTATTAACATTTTCTCATGTTTAATATATCCACTAATGATGTAGTTTTCCTTCTTTTTTTTTTTTTATGTTAAACATGTCTTCGTACTTTTTTTCCCAAGTAATAACATCTTTTCATCTTTAACGTAGCCACTAATGGTGTAATTTTCCTTTTTTTTATGTCTTTTTCAGTTTCATGTTTCATATCTAATTGGAAATTTTGTTACATGTTTTCGGTAATATTTCTTTTGTAATGTAAGGTTATTTGGTAGTTTTTTTTATATTTTTTCTTATTCAATTTCATATTTAGTTACTAAATATAAGTTTTCACACATGTTATTACTTTTTTAAAAAAAGGAAAATTTTATGTTTTTTTACTTGATATTTATTTTGTTAGTTTTCTTTTTTTAATTAAATTTTTTGTAAACTAAATTTAAATGTTGACACGTGTCATCATCCGAACAATCTTTGACAAATGTCGCGATCTCGTGAGTTACAATTTCGCTTACGTGTCGCGTTCTCATCGACCGGACTCTCTTTTATATAACAAGATGTTTTGTCAATAATTGCGTCTTTTCAAAATAACCGCTTTATGGTTATTTTTAAGGGTTGCGTCTTTTCTAAACATATATATGTTTTATCTTTTTATCCTATTGAACATTTTTAAAATCATGCCTACTGATTCCATAATTCATATTAAAAATTTCGTTCTATTATATTCAAATTATTCAATAGTATTGCCTTTTTATTATTGTAGAGGTTTTAAACATTCTTGATTGCATAAAGCATTTCGGTTTTTTTTAAAAAAATTTGTTTGCTTTATTAGAACTTTGAAAGTTTACAAATCACATGACAAATCATGTTGTATACTATCCGGAAGAGAATTATAAATACAACATGAAGAATATAGATTACTTGATGCGAGCTAGCTTATTAGCACTTACATTTTGTAGTCGTCGAGTGTGAACAAATTGGACACTTCCAAATCTAGTTCTCCAATGATTGATATCATGAAGTAAATTTTCCATTGCTATACTTTGCGGTTGTTCAAAAGTAGTTCAACTAGTAGTTTAGAGTCACTTTCAAAGATTATCAGTTGATAACCTCGAGACCAAACTATTTGCATGGTGTTGAGAAGACTAAATCCTTTAACTTCTAGAGCTGTAGTAGCCTTTAATAAGAAAGATGAAGGAGCACAAAGTAATTTTGTTAGAATCACGTAGAATCCAACCAGATCCCGTCTGTGAATTTGAGTGATGGTGAGTGGCATTATGGTTACATTTTACCCAGCCTTGGGCGGAGGAGACCAAGACGCAACAGAGAATGGTAATTTTGGTTTTTTTTTAGGCACTGCAGATTTTATAACAAATTTTGAATAGAAAAAAACTAATAATTTTTTTAACTCTATTTTTCTTGGAAAGGTAATAAAAATTTAGAAATAATAATTCTCTATGAAAACATTGATTATTTATATTTCAGTGCCGATTTTTTGGATTGTATACATCGTAATATTAACGTCGCGTTAATATTGTTACAACTGTGCATGATGAAAAAACACACACAAGTGATTTGGTTATCAGTTAAATTACAAATGAATTGATTTAAATGGCATATAAATCCAAAGTTGTTATTTTAATGTACATCTGCCTTTTTATATAGTTTTTTTTAAATCTCTAACGAAAACAAATTATCAAGAGATACTTATTTAATTCAATTCGGTTTTAATTTCTTTTCTTTAAGTAGTTGATCATTGTCTCATATCTATGGTTTTTTTACTAGCACTAGCAATATAACAGATTTAACACTCTTTATATATTATAGTCTCCATGAAAAAAAATCCAAATATCAAAGCAAACTTTTTATATGGTAATAGATTTTACTAGTAATTTTATTTAAAAATTGAAGAGTGAGTAATTAATATTTTTAGTCCAAATGACAGAACTATGACCGGTGGACAAAATTGAGACCGTGAACAGTGGGCAAAATTGAGACCGTGAACAATAGACAAAAACAGAGATGGTGGCGAAACAGTAGACAACGGTGAGAGAGACGGTGGTTGACATATTCTCCGACTGTACGGACATAACCATAGCCGGTGGACATATTATTGTGGTGGTCTAAAAACATTCACAACATCATCATTTATCATAATTTAAAGTCAAAGATATAACAGCCATTTTGCTTCCACTAGAAGACAAAATCATGACATTTCCTTATACATTAGAAAAAATGGCAATTAAAGTAATTCTCTCAAAAAGTAATTGATTTTGTTTTTTGAAAGGAGGATTATAAATGTGGCACCATTAAAATAGTTTTTTTTTCAAGTGTGCCATCATAAGATGTAAATTTACAAGCGGCCATCATTTACTAAACCAAAAGTCTTAGACTCAGAGCCATTCCTGAAATTTTAGGGGCCCCAAACTAAATTTTTTCTTATTAGGGTTGTATAGATAATTTTATAAATTTGGGAGCCTTCTTGCAAAACTGAATAAAATTCGAGAACCTATTTTTAATATTGATAAACTAAAAAAAATTTAGAGGCCCAAGACTCATGCCTCATTGGCCTTGTCTCAGGACCGACCTTGTCTAAACTACTTTGACATAAATAACGCCGTAAAATTTCTTCCTTTCTCTCTCTATCTCTCTCTCTCTGCTTCTGCGAAAACCTAAAAACACCGGAGAGATATGGATCGGTAAACTCGAAGAAGTTCTTCGAATTTAAAAGGTATTGATTGTGTACATATCTTTTGTTTTTCGATTAGTGTATTGATTGTGTTACACATTTAGATCTAGATCTACGGTTTTTGATTCTCAAATTCTAGATTTCGTCAGTTTTATTGTGTTTGATTCTGGCAAATATGCAAAACATTTGTTCCAGATTTCGTCAATTCTATTTTTTTATTTCAATCTGGATATATCTTGTTTTATGTTTCATCGATTCTAGAGTCTATGATTTCAATATGGGTATATTTTGTTTTAGATTTCGTCGATTCTATGTTTTCCATTGTAGCAAATTTGAGTTTGATTTCAATCTCCGTAAATTTTGTTCTTGATGTTCTTCTTCTAATTTGCAATTCTTAAGTTTGTCTTCTTTTTTTATTCATTCATCGCTTATTTTTCTAAATAGGGGGAATGATATGATCATGGAAATATCAAGAAATTATGAAGAGATCATCAAACCAGCAGCGGAACCCGAGCTCAATCAAACCGGATGCAAAATTCCAATCTGACCCGAATAGACATATGCTCACTGTTTGAAGCGTATATTCTTAAGCACGATGATTCAATGCATGAAACTACTTGGAAAATGTTCTCAGCTCAATTATGAAACACCTCAAAGAAGAATGAGATCAAACAGAGTTCAAACAAAGATGTTATTCAATTTACAAGTCAGGTGATTTCCAGTTTACCCGGTTCCGACTTGTGCGCATTCATTGAAGGATTCCGAGCGAACCAGAAGGATTTAAACTCCAAACCAAATTGCTCTAGAATCTTGATCTATTAGAGAAGCCCATGAAGTTGGATTCAGCCCAAAAACAACAAGACAAGAGTGAATTTCGTTCATAATCAAATCAACATTTATTTAAGGATTCTTCTCTCTCTTTCATGCAAATTTGAGTTGTATTTTGTTTTTCTCGATGTTTTTCATGTTGAGCTTTAATTATGGGCGTTTTAAATGTATTTTCCTCTATATAATGAGGCAAATTTAATGAATATAAAATAAGAACCTTTTTATAATTTTTGAAACCTTTTTTGAGAGTGGTTTTCATTTCTTTCAATGGTGTGTAATATCCATTGTTTGATTCGGTTAATGGTGTGTAATATCCATTAATCAAATGAGAATCACAATCAAAGCTTGTTCTTTATTTGGTGCATCATATCCAAATTAAGTTCAAGATCGATAGTTCTAGAGCCTTCCGCATCTCTTGAAAGTATCACTTCAATCCACGGTAAATCAAGAGTCTTCCGCAACTCTTGTGCGACCATTCGTTCCACATCCTTTGATCTTAGAGACTTACGGTTTCTTTGATGCAAAGCTTATCCATCTACAAACTCTAGAGTGCAATGTCCTTGGGAGGATCTCATCAGGGAATGATGGATCTCTTTGTACATACTTACATAAGTCGATGAACAAGTTTGTAACATTTTAAACAGTTCACAAGTTTTTTAAAAACATTTAATGATGATATTTGAAAAAAAATTCTATTATATTTTTTTTTTGTTTAGTAATATTGTTCAATATAAATTTTGTTTAATAATATTGTATTTGAAAATGTTATCACTCAAACTCAAACAGTTAGGCAAATTGTAATTTTGATAAACCAAATGTTTTTGATAAATAAAATGTATTACTTAAATATAAATGAAACATATTTAGAATAATTTTGTTTAAAGTGAAAAATAGAGCAATGGGATGAAGATAAATCAAACTAGTTACTTTTACTTATATTTGTACACGAGATTAGTTATTTTTTTAATTATTAATAATTACTATCTTTATTCAATCTTTCTTATTTTATTCTAAATACAATTTAATAACCGAAAGAAAATGCATGCAAATTAAAATACCCATCCTTAAACAACATATAAAAACCATAACAAAAGAAAATAGAACTTAATAACCGAAAGAAATGCATTCAAATTAGAATACCCAGCTTTGAACATTGATCAATCACAAAATGGTTGAACGTCCTTCAAATGTTGCACATAAACCGTTAGATGCCGTAAACCTCTCTTGATTGTTGTTCCAAGAAATTGAGCTGTAAAACGACCATAGGTCTTTTCAATCCCCACCAAACCATTATGCAAATAAAGATCAAATCTTTCCAACACAACCCACTCTGGATCAGAAATTACAACATATCCATCTCGTACTTGCCACCTCTACAGTTCTTAAACTCCACAACTTTGAGCACCCTCTTCAAATATCTATCGATGATTTGATCCGTCAAAATAAATTTCTGGATTGATCCAATGAATCATCGTTACAGCATGCCTAGGATCAACAATATGGACCAAATCAGGACAACTGTTAATCATGATCCTTATCCCAATGAACTCATGCGTAAGCAAATTCGTTTTCATTACCAATTTCTTGTTACCATGGGATCTTGTAATTTGACAAGATCCTCCTCTTGAATGAGTTGAATGACAAAAGGATATATGGTTAATATTTTAGTGGATAAAATATCGTTATCGAAACCACAAAGAAGTGTTCCAGTCGTCTCTACATAGTACTTTGTCTCCAAACCAAAGTCTACTTCTTTCATTATTGTTCACTCTCTCAAATTCAAAGTAGTGAAACGTACTTGAGTATTTGGAGATCTAAATGTTTGGAAAGTCGAGTCTAGTATACCCGACTGCGAAATTGCAATTCTCTAATGTCAATACTCTTCACCATTTGTTATATTTTCGAGACCAGTGTTCCAACAATTTTGAAAGCTATGATGTCTCTGATTTGTATCTAACCAAAAGAGAGATTTTGTTGCAAACATGTATTTGCGAGCCTTGATGTATCTAACAGTAAGGAAATAGCTTCAGTGACTCGAGGGTTGTTAGATCGTAAACATATTTTGGCAATTGAAACACTCTTGCTTCTTCTACTGCTTCTTTACTTGTAATCCAAAAAGGGTTTGAGAAATCAACATCTAGATTCTTGACACTATTTGAGACCGCGAAGTCGAGTAGGGACTTGACCTATATTGCAAAGTCTAACAGTTTTGATAGATAAAGTTTAAAACTTTTGATCTCTCCATCGGTAAAATCCGCAATCCATTTGAGTATGTACCAAACAAACAAATCCTTGTGGTTTGTTCATCGTATGAAACAAATATTTTTACGAAATTGGACTCTTTGAAAGAATTGTTGGTTATTTTATGACGAAGATCCTTCCTACTACTTGAAGCCAACACTCAGTTTCATAGCTTCCTTGAAAGGCAAGCCAGAGATGATCAAAAACAGAATGAGATCAGGTCAATCAGTTAGGCTTCTTCTTGAATCCATTGTATGTGATTTTCGAAAAGAAAAGGACTTAAAGAAGATTTGTATTTTAAAAAAGAAAAGTATTTGCTAAGGCTTTAAATCTTTTCTAAATCATTTTCTTTTCGAAAATCACAAACAATAGATTCAAAAAGAAGCCTAAACAATTTACCCGATTTCATTTTGTTTATGATCATCTCTACCTTGCCATTCAAGGAAACTATGGATCTGAGTGTTGTCTCCAAGTTGTGGGAGGATCTTTGTCATTAAAAAACTAACATTTCTTTCAAAGAGTCTGATTTCGTAAAATTTTTGTGTTCAGCCGAAGAACAAACCTAAATGATTTTGTTCGTTTGGTAAATACTCAAATGGGTTGAGGATTTTACAGGTAGAGAGATGAAAAGTTTTAAACTTTATCTATCAAACCCGTTAGACTTTGTAATAGAGGTTATGTCCCTGCTCAATTTCGCGGTCTCAAACCATGTGAAGAATCTAGATCTTGATTTCCCACATTACAAGAAAACAGAATTTTTGCTACTCAATTTTGCGACTAAATAATTGGTCGCTACATTTAGCGACTAATTAGCGACCAATTCGCGACTAAAATGCGACTAATAATAATTAGTCTCAAATCAGTCGCAAAATTGCGACTATCACTATTTGTCGCAATTTAGTCGCAAATTTAGCAACCAACTAGCGACTAAATCGAGTTTTAGTCGCAAAAAACTGGTACAAAGACACGTGTTTTACTATTTGGGTTTAAATGTATCGAATTTTTGCGACTACAAACGTTTGTCGCAATTTAGTCGCAAAATTAGCTACCAATTAGCGACTAATTCACTACAAAAAATATGAGCATTGATAGCACATTACAATAGTACGGTTTTCGTAAGTGCTGTTGAAGATGAAAAGTTGAATTGCACTATATAATAACATTTTAGAAGCGCTACGCACAAAAATCAATAAGCGGGAAGCAAAATTTTGCTTTGCGAGTCTGAAATTGTTTATGACCGCGAAAACTTAGCCAAAAATATAACACTCAGCGCCATAGCGACAAAAAAAAAAAAAAAATCATAAAGAACCAATTTCACTTCTGCGCCGTAAACTTCATCTCCTATCTCTTTTCTGGTTTCATGTTCTCAATTTTCGATTCAATCCATCTTTTTTCTCTTTTCTGGATTCACACCGCACATCACCTCGGTTCTCAATCTCCAATTCAATCTTCGTTCTCCGCCTCCGACCTTCTCCATCTCCGGAGATACTCCACCGCAACAATCTAAATCCATTTACTCGTGCAGCTGAGCCGTGATGAATTAGAAGAAGAAGACGAATCTGTAAGAATTAGGGTTTTTAGCAACAAATTTTAGTTTCAAGCCTAATTTTTCATGTGGGTTCATGAACAATTGTTTCTTTTGGATGTAATCTGATACATTTGATGTGAATTGGGCGATAAATTGTGATACTTTAGGGGATAGCATTGCTGCAACAAGTTCCAGAAACTTGGATATGTCGAATTTAACGACATTATAGCCTTTGGATGGACGATATTTGGGGAAAGTTAAGCAATTGGCCTCTTCTTTGAGCGAGTTTTCGAGTTCGAGTACTTGTCGAGGTATTTCCTTGTGAAATTGATTGCTCTGTTACTTCCAATTGAATGTTTTTAATCAGATTCATGGATTGAGAAGATTGTTCTAGTATTGTCATGCCTTTGTTCTTCTACAATATGGAACTTTTGGGTATATGATCTAGTAATTTACAATCGGAAAGATTGCTTTTGTTCTTTTTTTGGTGGACGAAGCGTGTGACTAGTTCAATTGGCTTCTAAAGGTTTCCAAAATTCATGAAGTCACCCAACCTCCAAGCTTTAGCAAAGAAGCTGAAACCTACAAGGCATAATCGATGGATTAGCATGGATGATGCATTGAAACTTAAGAAGATCGAGATAGTAACAAATCACGATGTGAAAGCAGTGGAGTATTTCTTGAAACAAAAGTGTGAATCACAACCAGAGTTTTCTAAGGTTAGAAACCTCTCTCTTTCTCCTAATTTCTTAGGGTGTAGACTATGTTTGTTATTTGATGCCCTGTAAATTAATTTCACTGTCTTTTGATCAATTCAGGTTCTTGCTCTTCTCCTCGATCACTTTCTCGACATTATCCTTACACGGTGAAGATCTCTGTGAAACGGTACCCAAATCCTTCTCTTTAATTCTCAATCTACTTCACCTTTTGTTTGAATCAAGATGAAGGCTTTCTTGCATTGGCACACAGATGAAGGAATAGACGAGATGGTGGAGTTCATAGAAGCTGAAAGAAGAGTTTTTTTGAATCTTAGGATTTCCTAATTACATATAATTGTTGTGACCTGTGTCTTGTGATTGATTCGCACAGGTTCTGTGTTTTGGTGTTACAGGATTACGGTGAGGAGACAACTGCACTCAACAGCGTCAAGAAGCATCTTGAATCTTAACAAAGTCAAGTTTCTTATGCTTTCATCCCAAAAGAAACGCATTTTTTTCCTGTTCTTGTGGCCACACTCTCTGTTTCTCTTGTTTTCTTTGTAGTGAAACAAATCTCCACTCATGACATTTGTCTGTTTCGAATGTTATTTATTGCTGTTAATGCCGTTTGGTTTGAAACCGGCTTGTAAACAAGTTTCATCATTATGAAATCTCTCATAATTCAATGACTAAAACAGAGTTTTTTGTCTTGTCAATCTCTAAATCAATAAAAAAAAACCAATACACAACCAATAATTCAGATTTAGATTTATAAAATAAAAAGTAAAAGTCATGATCATTCATTTAAAGTTTAGAGCAAGGTATTTGAGGTTAAGGGTATATGGTTTGAAATTTGAGTTATAATTTTTCCAATGTTTTTAACAATAGAGATATACTAAATTTTTTGGATGAATTAGTTTTTGTTTAAAGTATAGATTTTTGTAAAATAACTGAAGTATAATCAATTTATAAACTCTCAATCCCAAACCCTAAACTCTCAACTCCAACCCTAAACCCCTAACTTCAAACCCTTAGTCATAAAAATAATCTTTAGTTTGGCATGTGTTTACATAAATTTACAAAAATTCCTATTTGAAAGTTATGTTTCCGTCCATTTGGTTTACTTATTTGATTGTTAAATAGTTTTATCAAAAATCTTAGTGAAATTTGTTTGTTTCGTGTAGTGATTGCAAATGTCTTCTTTGCATAAGGATCTTGTTCATTTAACTGCCACATCATCGATCCATGACATACTTTACCATGCTATTATAAACCGTTAGATCATAATCAACGATTAATATGAACCGTCAGATCTGAGTTCATCATCTCTCATCACTAAACAAAATCCCTAAAGTTTTGAGTTCACCGTCAGATCTGAGTTCACCATCTCTTCCCAAAGTCAAAAACTCTTTGGGCATCTCGGTTTCGCTTCGGTTCTTTCTTCACCGCCGCAAAAACTGGCGGTATGTATTCCCTTCGTTTCGTCCCGTTTTTCCTTCTCCCGCTCCGTTCAACTCAACACCATGGACGTCTTCGCTAAAGTTCCACGGCCACGTCTTCCTCAATTTTCCGTTTCTTAACGCGCTTCCTGGATTCCTCTCGATTTTGGTAAGTGATTGAATATGACTTCTTTGCATATAGTGTTCCTCTAAGGATCTTGTTCATTTAACCGCTTGTTCAAGCTCATCTTAATGTCCGCGACTACCCACCGCCTTTTCCAGACCATCTCATCGCGTCAACCACAGATCTCTTCTTGTGCATTTCCTAGAGATTCCAGTTTAATACTCTGATTTTATATGACTTGATTTGTATAACTTCAATCTTCTTATCATGATTACAGGTCAGATGACTCCACCACCAAGCTCTCCAAACCCTGAACCTCAGATACCTCAACGGCGAAGATCTTCGAATTCCACAGGTCAAATATCCCTCTATAAGTTTCATTGTTTGATTTCTTGCTTAAATTATACATGTAAAAGTTTAGTTTGTTTTGTTCTATGTTTGAGTGTTTGCTTGATGAGTGTTTCACATTTGATGAGTGAAAACTTTTGGCATAATGTTGTCTTACTGTATTATAATCTTACAACTTTTGATGTTAATAAAACTTAAATGAATTATGTATTTCCCAAAATATTAGTTTAGTTCTCTGATTCTCTTTTTATACTTTGTCACATGATGTTTGATTCTCTAGGGAAATGATTCGATGTTTGATTCTCTAGGGAAATGATTTGATAAAATTACTTCTAAAGCTTGAAATCAGAGAATCGGTTGTGAATTTATGGTTCGGAAACTTAATCTGCTTGTTTGCTCTTGTGTGTTTGTTAGTTCCAAAACTTAATCTGCTTGTTGCTTTTCCTGTGTAGGTTTGGTCGTGACGGTTCCAATTTGGTCCGGAAGATTACAAAGATCTTCACACAAAAATTCGATGCTGCGTACTACAGCTGGAGTTGTGTGCCTCCGCACCGAGCAGAGCGATGGTTCCTCGAATTCGCGGTCTTGGTCCTCACAGGAACTTCACTGGGCAAAAGTCTTTTAACCAAATCCACCAAGAAATGGTAATTTACCAATCACTCTTCACATCTGAGGTTTTAACCAACTAGATTATAGGGTTTTTGCTCATCTTTATACCAATCACATACATTATATGCAAATGTTAACATGATCAATAACTTGTTTCGTATGTTGCAGCCTAATATCCTTATCCTTAACATCACTTGTTTTTTTTCCAACTGCTGAAACATAACTTAACTTTGATTAGGCTGTATTCTTAAAAGATAGTCAATATTCAACTGTTTACTGTTATCTTTTACTCACATTGATACATGATGTTAGATAGCTATATGATGATCCATCGAGAGTGTTCTTTGAACAGTTTCTTGATTCCTGATTTTTTTCGTTGACTGTTTATTTTATTTTCATTACATTTTCAGGAAGCGGAGTTGGGAAGACCCGTTAGTATCGGCGAAATTTTCTTGAGGACTCACACAAAACCAGATGGGACTTATGTAGATAGGAAGGCAAAGAAGATCGCAGAGACGTATGAGCAGAACGTGAATGGTGGGTAATTACTTTCTAATTGTTTGTTCTTCTAATTGGTAACTGTTGTAATTTTTTTTCCGTCTCCTAGGCATCAAATGTGGATGAGCTAGCCAGACAAAAGGCCAAGGGTGAGGAGTTGACTCTGATGGAGAAGTACTATCGCCAAACTGACAAGGGTTATCTTGCCTACCTAGCTTCCCAAACTGCCCCAACTGATCCTCCAACTGAATCCACAACTCCAACTCAATCCACAACTTCTTAAGTCACTGTAATTTCAAACAATATTTATGTTTTTGGTTTGTAAGTGTTTTGTATTAAGACTTTAGTACAATCTTTATGTTTTTGGTTTGTAACTCAACTATTTAGTACTTTTTGTTTTGTATCAACATTTTAGTAGTTTGAATAGTAGTTTCTAGTTATTTTGTACAAACCAAATTTTAAACCAAAACCAAAATCTACAAATAGGGAAAAAAGCATGGTTTTGTTTTTTTACTAAATTTATTAGTCGCAATTTAGTCTCATTTCAGTCGAAAATAATCTATATATTCGTCGCTATAAACGGATTACAGTCGCATTTGGGTCGCTAATTAGTTGCCAATTAGTCGCTAAATTTTGCGACTAAATTGCGACTAAATTTTTAGGAATATTATTAGTAGCAAATTAGTCGCAACATAGTCGCTAAATTTTTGCGACTAAATTGCCACTAAAATTTTAGAAATATTATTGGTAGCAAATTAGTCGCAACATAGTCGCTAAATTTTTGCGACTAAATTGCTACTACATTTTTAGAAATATTATTGGTAGAAAATTAGTCGCAAAATAGCGACTAATTAGCGACTAAAAAAATTAGCGACCAAATATTAGACACTACCATTTTTAGTCGCTAAGTAGTCGCAAAAAGCAAATTCGCGACTACTTTGCAACTAAATAGACAGTCGCGAAAAACCTGTTTTCTTGTACTGCCAAACCCTTTTTGGATTACAAGTAATGAAGCAAGAGTTTCAATTTTCGGAACATGTTTACGATCTAACCAACCTTGAGTCATTGAAGATATTTGCATGCAGGTTTGATCCATCAAGACTCGCGAGAACAAGTGCGCTAAATATTCTCCTTTTCAGTTGGATCCAACTCAAAGACATCATTTTTTTATTATTCAAGTGTCCTCTTCTCGAGAGTCTAAGCATTCAAATTTTTTGGAATATTGGTCTCAAAAATATAACCGAATATAACAACCGGTTAAGAGTATTGGTATTCGAGAATTGCGATTTCGTGGTCACTTATACTAGGCTTGACTTGCCAAACATTCAGATCTTCAAGTATTCAGGTAGATTTCATTACTTTGAGCTTGATAGAGTGAATAGGGTAATGAAAGAAGCATATTATGTACTATGTAGAAACAAAGTACTATGAAGATACACTTTTTTGTGGTTTCCTTTATGATCTTCTATCCTCTAAAACCTTAACCATATGTCCTTTCTTCATTTAACTCGATCAAGAAGAGGATCTGGTTGAAGTAAAAAAATCCATGGAAAAAGACATTTGGTTATGAAAACGAATTAGTGAGTTCATTGGGATAAGGATCATGATCAATAAATGTCCCGATTTAGAGACTCTCACTTTCAAAATGGTTGACCCTATGCCTATCGAAATCTATCCAAAAATCTGTTGGATGTATCAAATTGGCCATAAGGGTCTGAGAAAGACGCTCAAAGTTGTAAAGTTGAGGAACTTTATAGGTGACATGTACGATATAAATGTGTTGGAGTTTCTGATTGATAGTAGTCTTGTTTTGAATATAAAAATTTGATGAAATTTCTTGCTACTATGTTTTTCTCCGAAATTGGTGGTCCATGTAGTGCATTTTTAAATTTAGGAATTTTATAGTGATAAAAACAAAATTCGGGTTGTGAGTTTTCATAAAAATACTATTTTGTAGTTATTTTTAAGAGTTTCTCCTTTTTGATAAAATGGTTTCAACAACAGTTGCGGGTTTATATAACTGTTTAATGGTTATTCTGAAGGTTGTGACTTTTCGTAAAGAAAAACCATTTAGTAGATATTTTTAAGAGTTGCGTCTTTTCGATATAATAGTTTCGTCAAGAGTTGCGAATTCCGATAACCGTTTAAAGTTATTTTTAGGGGTTGCGTCTTTTAGATATATCTGGTTTTTTTTATTATGTCTTTTTAACTAAAAGTTGCGTGTTTTCAAAATAATCGTTTTGTGGTTGCGAATTCCGATAATCGTTTTAAACTCGTGTCTTTTCGAATTTAATCTTCATACTTTTACCCATAATAATTATACATATTCTACTAAATCATAACTTTTTGTTTCTTTACATTTAAAATTTAATAAATGATACTTTCCCACGCGATTTCGCGGGGTTTCGAGTCCTAGTTTAATTAAAAACAAAAGTTTGACCAAAGAAATATAAATGAATCCATATAAACTATTTTCAAAATATGCATATAATCACCACCACCATCACCACCACCATCAATGGTATTTATTTTTTATTATTATGTTTGATTATATTTAAAATACGATATGGTTTGAAATTATTTATTATAATAATTAGAATCATTAGAGGTTGAGTCGATCATGAGCGACGATAATGTTGGGACTACACGTCTGAGACAGATTCGATTGTAATTGTTTTAAGTTCTAATTAATAAATACTAGGTGAGTGATCTCCCGGTGATTCACCAAAAAAAAAAAAGAGTGTATTTTGACTATAATATTTGTTATATGTGTGGCCAAATTACATGGGAGATTAAGAGTCAAAGTTAGTATATGAAAAGGAGACATATTGGGTTGTAATTGTAAGTTCTAATTAATAATTATTGGGTGAGTGATCTCCCGATGATTCACACAAAAAAAGAGAGTGTATTTTGACTGTAATATATGTTATATGTGTGGGCAAATTACATGGGAGATTAAGAGTCAAAGTTAGTATATGAAAACGAGAAGATGATGTTGATGAGGATGATTTTATCCATCCATCACCGCATATACCACAAGATGAATTGATGTATCTTGGTTTTTACGGTTTTTATAATTATATATCTAATGGATTTTCGAGGTTTTATGTCTAAAGTAGTATTTTCAATGCGTTTATAGTGTTTAGTTTATACATGTCGATTGGACAAAATGACAAGAAATCGAGATATTTGAGAGTTTTGAAATTTCATTTGTGTAGCATCCGTTGAAGGTCTTAAATTCATTGGATTGGGCTGAAATTTAGCGAGATAGATAATTGAGCCAAATTTTAACCATAAGAAGTTTTAAGTCATTTTGATAAACGATTATAAAGTTACACAGATTCTCGTGAAGACGTATCAATCTAGACTGCGAATAAAGCATGTGTAAAATAGAAGATTGACCTAAAGACAAAGAGAACGCCCTCGATCAACTCTAAGACCGACCTCAAAAGACAGACCCAGTCTCCTTGCACAAGCTCGGCCATCCGGGCTGAAAATGTCAAATTTTCTTTTTACCTCTAGAACTTCTCCAATTCAAACAAAAAGTTCCAAACCTATTTATTCATGTTTTTAGCCTCTTTAGAGACGAGAGACTAATATTATTCTATAGTTTTATCTTATTTTTGTTTTTTGGATTTCAAGGAAGAAAATCTTAACTATTAATCCGTATATCCGCGAACCTTAAACGGTCTAATTTAGATTTTAACTTTTAGTACTGCAATCCATTACGGACCAATATATAAAAAATTCCACCAAAAATACCCGTCCCGGTGCGGATTGATAATATGCGGATTAGTCCGAATTGACAAAATTACGTGTTGGGCATCAAGACTTGTGTGTGCACACATCCAAATAAGCAAAGTTTACTCTATTTGGATAGGGTTGCTTCTAAAAGATTGTGGTTGTTGTGAACCCTCTAATTTATCAAGAGGATGCGTTATAGTGGGTAGATCTGATCAGTGTGCATCTCCAATTGTTTCCTTAAATGATTATTTTATGATCAAATTGTTTGAAACTTTTTGGCTTGGGAATTGTGTCTAGTCAAAGCTCTATTTGGATTCTTGAGTGGATCCTTGGATCGGGATGAGCGTAAATTGTTTTGAAATGCTCTAGCAAAGCTATCGGATCATGTTCAGATATGTCTAGGCTCTAAGGCCGATGTATTGACTCTAACTAAGGCCCAAGCCCATTAATTATCAAAAGAAACGCACGTGTGTCGTTGATGCAAGGATTCAAGTGGCATTAATGTAGTAATAAACAAGTATTGAGGGTATAGATAGGATTTGTTTTAAAATACTTTCAGATAAAAGGAAAATCACAGCGAATTTCCATTTTTCTTTACTCAATCACCTTTCTATATATACACGAAGTCACAAACCAAATATTTCACTTTGTTGTTTCTATCCTTCCGATCAAATTAGGGTTTCAGAGGCTTTGTTGTTTTGTTTCTGTTCTTCGTCGATCGAAAGATTACAACAATGTTAAGCTACGAAGAAACTATGTCCTTTACAAAGGATCTTCTTAACAAACAACTCTTTCGTGTCTTGAGAAAAAACAAGGAGAAGTCGAAGATGAAGAAGAAGCTTCACCTAGTCCTTGACTTGGACCACACGCTTGTCCACACGGTTTCATTATCCGAACTCTCTCAAAAAGAAAAGTATCTAATCGAAGAAGCTGATTCTAGGGCAGATCTATGGAGGTTCAACAAAGACCATCCCTACGAGTTCTTCATAAAGCTACGGCCTTTTGTTCGCGAGTTTCTAGAAGAAGCCAACAAGCTCTTCTCCTTGTCCGTTTACACAATGGGATCTTTCGATTACGCGCAAGCCGTCTTGAGTTTGATCGATCCGACTAAAGTATACTTTGGAGATCGAGTGATAGCCAGAGAACAGAGTCCTGATATGAAGACGCTAGATCTCGTTGCGGCTGATAAGCGTAGAGTGGTGATTTTGGATGATACGAGACATGTTTGGCCTTATGACAAGAGGAACTTGTTGCAGATCACCAAGTACATATATTTCAGACAAGGGTTTGATTTGAAATCATCTTATGCAGAGAAGAAGAGAGACGAGAGTCGATGCAACGGATCGTTGGCGAATGTTTTGAAATTCCTCAAAAAAATTGATAAAAAGATTCCAATATTCTAAAGACTTGAGATTGTTGATGCGTGAACCTTGGAGACCATGGTGATAAGAATGTATATGAGCTACATTACGTTTTATAAGTTTAGAGATGTGTATTCGGAAACAACATTGTTGATTTCTCAAGAGATTGAATGTAAGTAGATTATTCATTCTACAATGTAAAAGTTCTGACAAACATCATCGACGGTCGTACGGTTAGTAATATCTTTTTTTTTTTTGAAATGCTTTTGCAAATCTATTGGATTATGTTCAGATATGTCTTGGATAAGTTTATCTCGACCCATGGGTAATGGTGCTCGACCAGCGGTTGATTTCTCTCGACCATAACTCATTTTCCATTAACCAAAATGCAAGCGCTTGAAATAATACTCTAGCTCCGATTCAAAAGTTACATTGACACCGACAGTTGCGTGGATTGGTGGAGTCTTACCACCACCACCACAACAGCGGCGGCTGAGTAAATCTGGGCTGTAATCTTGGCCGACTTGCAAGACCCGGAAAACAAAGTCCCATTCCAACCTTTTTCTCCACTCTTCTTATATGTTCGGTTTAGGGAAAATAGTTTATTTTCCACTGGCAAATCCGGACATATCGCCTGGATTCCAATACTAAGAACCGTACTGGATAACACAACTATGAGACACAGATAATCAGATAACACAAGACGATGTTGGAAAATTTCTTCCAGAGATAGGCGATGTGATACGTTTTCTATTTGCAAAACGATATGATATTTCTAGCCACTCAAACAGGGACATTTAGTCTCGCAAATTTAAAATCTGAAACATGGCTTCCAGTTTTCTTAGGCTCAAAGAATTTATCTCATCCTTGGTTTGGCTTGGCTACTTATGGCTCCTTGGTGCGACTTTGAAGAGAAAACCGTGGTTCACCGGTGTGACCTGATTTGTCTGTATCAAATGTTGTTGAGCCTGATCTGTTTTCAGAATCTTCTGATGTATCATTCTCAACAATGTCTTCCAAGTCTGCTTCCACTGCTGCTGCTTCTTGGTGATCCATGTTTTGACCCTTTTTGACAAGGCTTGTGTACATTGTTAAAGCTTGAGCAATCATGCTAGCAGGATTTGAAGCAGTGCTTGGAAGCAACATTGTCGTACTCTACACACCCCCACAATAAAAAAAAGAAACACTGAATGTTAGATAAGCCCGAGAAATGCCAAGAGATTAAACGAGATTGATGTAATATATTTGTTTTACCTCCTTGGCAATGTTACCAAAGGCATGAATGTATTGCTCTGCAACTCTTAAACTAGCCGCCTGCAAATAGTACCAGTATTGGAGTATTTATTCACATTTTAGACAGCAAAATAAAAAAGAAACATTAAAGTTATGACTTAAAATTAACTCCCACAAGCAAATAGAAACCTTCTCAAGAGAGAATAAAGAAATACACGATTAGCAATTTGTGTAAAGACTTTGAAGAATTAAGTAGCATAATTCCTCTTATTGATTTCACAAGTACTCACCTCTACTCCCCCAGTTTCCTTTAAGGACTGAGATAACATCGCAAGGCCTTTCGCAGTTGCTTGTGCTCTAGCCAATATAGCTTCTGCTTCACCTGAAGAACATTATCAGAGAATAATGTAAGAAAAATAAAACAGTGGGAGATAGCAACAATCATGCCATGCATTAGCAGAGAAAACAGTTTCTCTTCCACCAAGCATTTATCGATATACTGTGAAACAACAAGCAAATGGATCTAAAAATTCTTCTAATGAAACTAACTAAAACTCAACAACGTATGTTACTGGTTATGTGTTCTGTTTATAATCTTAATGGCTTACTTACCCAGTGCTCGATTCACCTGGTCCATCTTTCCTGCTTCTGATGCCAATATTACAGAACTTTTCTTACCTTCAGCAATATTGATATGGGATTGCCTTTCTCCTGTTAAATATAGAAAACCAAATGATTAGAAACTTGTTAAGCAGACCTCTAGTATTCCAAATGCTAAAGAGAAATCCAAAAGGAAACAATAGGTAGCTTTTATCCAAGAATAGTAGTAACATTATGAGCCCTACTAAGGCACTGTTCGCTTTCAGAAGATGAGTTTTGGAGGAAAAGTCAGGAAAGTTTACCCTCAGACTCAAGAATCTGGGCTCTCTTTCTACGTTCAGCTTCAGCTTGCATTTCCATAGCAGCCCTTACTCCATGAGGGGGCATAATATCCCCTGGAGATACATGAATTAGAAATACAGTAGGCAGAAAAATATATGTAGCTCGCCGGCAAAGAACAAAGACAGAACAACTCACTTATCTCGTAACGGAGACACTGAAGACCCCAGTCTCTTGCAGCAACATTGATGGATTCCTGCCACAATGTAAATCCATCTTATGTTTTCTTCTTCAATGGGTTTAAGGTTCCATATATCCTCTAACTACTAGGTCTCCTTGTGAATTGGAAAAGAGACACACACAGCTTCAGATATCCAACAAATACAGTGTTGCATAAAGCGACCAGCAGAATCTAAAATCCTTTTATCCAACATAAGCGAATCATCCAAGCACATTGCCAAAAGTAACTAAATGTTCCAACTAAACACCCCCAAGCCACAATGTTCAGTAACGAATAACTTGACTATGGATATTAAATTCGCTGAAATGCAATGGAAACTTAAGTACAGTGAGGCTTAAATCTTTAAACAGAGATAAAGAAGCATTAAGAAACGCACCACTATCTTCTCGTTGAGAGTATCTCTTTCCTCAAAGGTCTTATCAAGTGTAATCTTACCAAGCTCACTACGCATTGTGGTCTGAGCAAGCTGTACAACAGCATAGATAGGACTCTCAACACCATAAGAAGCCAATTTAGGATCCACAATCTGAAACATGAATAAAAAAAAAAAAAACTCCATCAACATATCACAAAACAAGAAAACAAAAGAGAAAAAGAAAAGAAGATGACCTTAACGTAGAGAACGCCATCGATGTGGATACTAACGTTATCTTTGGTAATCGCAGTCTGATTCGGAATCGGAATCGCTTCTTCCTTGAGGGAATGAACATAAGCAATGCGATCCACGAACGGAATCAGGAAGTGAATCCCAGACGGCAAAGTCTTGGCGTATTTACCGAATCGCTCAATCACAAACGCCTTCCTCTCCGGAACAATCCGGACTCCCCAGTTCACCGGCGGAGTTAACTGGAAGCTACAAGACGATTCACCGAACATCCATAAATACACAGACGAATCAATCGATCCTAAGGTTCCTACTCAAAATCTGAAATGGAAACCCTAATGCCTCAAAATCGTAAGCGAAATCTTACCTGTTGGAAGGATAACCGCCAGAGGTGAATTGACGGACGGTTGCTGCGGCGGCGGAGAAGATCGGAGGTGGAGAGGCGATGGAAGATTGCCGGAGATATGTGACGGACCTGAAGGCGAGGGAAGTTTTACGGACGAGGTGATTCATCTTGAAAATGAGAAGAAGGAGAAACCCCAAACAAAACCTCTAAAAGGCGTTCTTCACTGTTGAGCTGCCTGTTTCGTCGCCGGACCTTGACGACTTTCACGCGATATACGTGGAGACTGTGTGGGCTTTAATGAGTAGTTTAGTGGCTATAACTATTGGGCTCAACAGTACTAAGCCACCTAAATAGGAAATAGGATTGTAAATTTGTATATAGGTCGCTACTATTTTTGTTTTTGGAATCCACTGCTTTTGTTAGGCCTGGGCTGCTGGGCATATTTACGGAAACCGAACCCGAAACCAACCCGAAAAAACCGGATTCGGTTTGGTTTCGGTTTAGGGTCAAAATCCGAATGGTTTCCATAGGTATCGGGTATCGGGTTTAACCGAAATACCTGCGGTTTCCCGAATTACCCGAAAATTCATGACACCTAATATTCCTAAAGTAGCACCTATGTCCTTTCAAGTTTTGTTTCAATTGATTTTTGCTTTTGGTGTAATTTTGATTTCAATTAGGGTTTTTTTTTCAAGTTTGTCTCAATATTGATTTATGGTTTTATTGTAATTTTGTATATGATTTTCGGTTATTTCGGGTCACTTTCGGGTATTTGAGGTTAATTTCGGGTTATTCGGTTGCAAAAAACCGAAATTAACCGAATCCGGATAAAATCCGAATTATTTCAGTTTTTAGCACAAATCCGAAAACCGGCCCGAATCCGACACTATCCGAACCAAATCCAAACCGAATTTTTATAAAACCCGAATAGTTTTTATATTCATAAATCCGAAAACCCGAAAACCGAATTATCCAAACCGAAAATCGATCGGTTAACCGAATGCCCAAGCCTAGCTTTTGTTGTTATTTGAGAGGATTCAGTGGAATTGAAAAACATTGTGAACGGAAATGTTAGTGGATAAGTGATGCCGAAATGACCCGAGAGTCTCTACGATGGCGAAGGAGATAATTTCACGAAGCACAAACTTTTGATATATTAAACTTTAGACTCAATACTCTCTTAAAACTCTTCTATGAAACTAGGCAGTGAAAAATTCATATGTAAAACACGGGTAGCACAATTTTTAGGTGAATCAGTGAATGAAGCCTAATAAGACCCTATAGTCTTTTAAAAATGCTTCTACGATCAACGTTGGTCACGAATCACGAAGGTGCCACAAACAATGATGGAAAATTGTTTCATAAGCCGGTTAATCACTTACGAACACTCCATGAAGGATCAAAAATTTCACAAGGAACAAAATAAGAATCCCCCACAAAAAAAAAAATATTTGATTAAAAAGTATTTTTTTCCAATAAAGATGTTTACATGTATTTAAAGAAAAATAAAACTTGAAAAGAACGCTAGATAATAAATTGTCTTGAAATCAGAATAGAGATAAATTCAAAGTTAAATGTGAATCCAACTTACTAGTTTTCTTTGGCATCAAAAGAACTTTTGATTTTCATTTTTCGCCATTCATTTTGATCTAAACTAAAAACACTTATTTTGGACCTTCTTAATTTGATAATAAATTCACAAATGGGTTGGGATTGATACTTATCATCACCAATAGACTTTCGAATGCTCTCATTGTCCATAATCTTCTTCTCCAACTTTTCTCTCAATGGTCGAACAAGTGCAAGCAATGAATCTTCTTCTCCAACTTTGCTCTCAAGATGTCCTCATCAATAAGTTCTATTGATATTTGGATATTTTTACAAATGTGTAGAGTTTAAAAACAAAATGTTGCTGCTGAAATAGGGATTTTTTTTTCCTTTTATTTTAACAAGTTTAAATCAAACCAAACAAAAAAAGAACTAATTAGCATGCAGATTGAATAATAATTTCTCAAATAATGTTCTTGATCTGTAAAATGTTCCATGTTACATTGTCGTCGATCTAAGCCATACTACAATAGAACGCTGATTAAATTCAGAATGCACTGAAAAGTGAAGTTAAATGGGTTTCACATGGTGGGGCTGGTGTCTGAGTCATCAAGATCGGCGCCGTTCGACTAATTAAGATACCAACGTCAAGAAATAAAAATGATAACAGTTAAATTTCCACCTTTCAAAAGTATCTTCTCTTTCTTTATGCATTTCCACCTTTCGTGTTTGATAAAATAACTTTTTTGAAGATATTTTAAGTTTGCTTGGATCAGGGCATCATCCAAAGAAAGGAGCCCCTTTTCGTATTTCTTAAAAGATTTATCTTTTTTTACTTAGATTTTAAAAGATTCATTTCAAGTTTTCTTTTGAGGGGATAAAGAAAAAGAGGAACATGTAACATGGGATCCAAAGACTAAAGGAGTGCATTTTTGGTGAAAACAAATTAACAAAGAGAAAATTGGTGACACACTTTACACTAAATCCAAGTCATTAGATCCTAAAGAGCTTATAATATGACGTCCTCAATAACATGATCTCTTCTGCATCTAGCCCAATCACTTTCGTCTCATCGTTGTATACGCACACGGCACACCTACACACCTATATATATATATAAGTTGGTGTGTTTCTCAATTCTCACTATATATAGAGATAAGTGTGCATGGTTTGAGTTAGAAACTAGAAATCGATTAAGAGCATAATGGGTGATCTGCAAATCGTGCCGGTATATAACAAGGTGGAAGCACAATACGTAGACATGATGGTGCCTTTGTATTCTTACGGTTGCGAGAAGAAAATCAAGAAGGCACTTTCTCATCTCAAAGGTAATCAATTAATTTAACTAATCTCAAACACATCATATTATATACCTAATAAATATACCTAATAATTCCATATCGTGACCCTTAAAAATCCATGAAATGAAGTCGCATACAGAGGCGTGGCTAGGTATATGGAGGCCGGAGGCGAGACTCATTACTAAAAAAATTTGCCACAATTTATATAAAATGAATAATAATCATCCCATTCAAAAAAACGAAAGTTAAAAAAAAAAAGAATAACTATATTTGTTTATAACCATATTTGTTTATCAAATTCCAAGCCATGTTTGGATTGAGATTACTGACCAATTGGTAGTGTTCTTGTTTATGATAGAGAATGACAAAAAAAAATTGATTTCTCTGATAATGAAAAATTGAAAGAGATTAGCAGCCAAAGTTTTACCCTAGTTTTGTTTTCTTTGTTTATTTTCAACTTTTAAAAGTTTTAATTAATTCATATTCTAATAACTCTCGGTTAAATATTTTGATCACTAAAAATATTAAATAATACTTAATTACTAATGGTGGTTTAATAACAAAATTATGGGCCTCTTGCTTTTCTTCAAAAAAATGGGGCCACAGGCCAAAGTCTCTTATAAATACAAGTGGCCACGGGCCTGGTCGCATATAACCAATTATAAACTTATTTATACGGTTGTTTATAACGAATAAACAGGAATACACTCAGTGAAAGTAGACTACTACAATCAAAAGGTGACGGTGTGGGGGATTTGCAACAAGCTTGATGTGTTAGCGATGGTGAAAAAGAAGCGTAAAGAAGCTCGGTTTTGGAACGTAGAGGAGAATAATCCAGAGAGTGTTGATGATTCCATCGTCGGGCAAGAAGATAGTGTTAGAACTCAACTGGAATCACATAAACCATCGGCATATTATACGTATTCTTCGTCGTCTCCGAGGTTCATAAGACCTCCTTTGTCACTAATTAGAACCTCTTCCTTCACATGGAAAGCCGTGAAGAAGGTCTTTTCTAGATCTCTTTCCTTTTGAATTGCGTTTAATATATGACCTAGCAAAGTGATGCTACAAGAAATCACGCGAGTCTCTCTCATTGAATCTCTATCAATTTATAAATACCAAACCTACTGCTTGTTAAATAAACTTACGTCCGCTTCGCAATGATTTGATGGCATTTTATTGGAAGCCGCTTTGTTTGTTATGTATTTACCGGACGCACTCTTTCTTGGGCCATTGTAAAATTTTATAGCCGAAAATTTGTTTAGGGTAGCTTCTTATTATATATGAATGAGGATGACATGTGTTATTGTTAATCAAGGTTACGACATGGTAAACGAATTATTAACGTATATCTATAGACTATAAATTACATTTATGAATTTTTTAAACCAACTACCAAAAAGTTCTAAGAAAAATTAGAAAAGGAGACATCAAGACCTTAGTTTAATTGTGTGCTCAAATTTTATATTCTGTCGATCAAATTTTAAAAATCAAGTCATGTCGAGTGTTCCACAATCCAATCAAACTTAGTTAGATCAAAATCGTGTTTATTGTCGTACTACTTCGAAAATGGGAAGCTAGAAATCTTAAAGCGAATAATGTATTCATGAGAATGAAACTTCTGTTAGAGCATGTTTATAGATAGGTAAGATGTTGGAGTAATATAAGAATTTAATATTATTAATTGTGTTGGAATTATCATATTTACTTTAATTTAGTTTTTGGTTTTTCTTAGAGGGTGTTATTGGTTCATGGAATTTAATGGATTTAGAAATCCAAACAAAATCCAGTGTTATTGGTTCTATGAATTTAAAATCTATATTCAAATCCAGTGCTATTGATTCTATAATTTTGAAATCCATCTTAAAATCCGGTGTTATTCAATCCTACGGATTTACTTGTGGATTTGATTTGATATTGGATTTTAGTAGATTTGGAAGGATTTTAATGCTAAAAATACAAATGCTCAAATATTGAAGTTTACCTTGTTATTTGGATGGATTTGTTATTAGATTCTTAATTATATCATATTAACGTCACATATTTATCAAAGATGTCAAATTCACAATAATATCTCACATAACGTAAAACTTATATAATGATAATTTTTTATTTTTCCAATTTTTGTTTTATACAATATTTTATTTGCTATAATGAAATTTTATTATATTTTTTATAAAATTTTATCTTTATATAATCTTTAAACTTATTGATTTCATTTTGATGGGTTTTTAAAACTTTTGTCGATAATGAGAAAATATGTTGGCCTAAAAAAAAATTATAATAGACACGGAAAGTTATTTAAATCTATATAACTCCATTTGGTTGATTTATAACAATCTATTTATTAGATTTTGAAATCCACATAAATCCATTTAATTGGATTTTAAAATCTATTTAAATCCGTTTAATTGAATTTTAAAATCAACGGATTCATGTAAGATTTCTAAATCCACAAAGATTTTCAAATCTATTAAATTCCAAGAACCAATAACCCCCACTTAGTGATTAAAAAAAAATTATGCAAGTTATTATTCATTTTGCCAAAATTATATGAAAGTGAAACTAATTTATCATAACCAACTATGAAACAAAGAAGCATTGATCACAAACTACTATGAAACTAAGAAGCATTTATCACAACCAAGTAAACTAGGAATACCATTGAAGATGATCAACAACATTGTTCAAAGGTCATAAAAAGAAGCATACAGCTAAAGATGTAGTTGAATCAATAACAAGTGAAGCTAAGAACCATATTAAACATTGACACAAGACTGCAGAACTTAAAGGTTTTGGCTATCATCATACATCATTCCAATCTTCCCATTGCTGACATACTTCCTTCACTTCCTCTTTCTCCACCCAATCTGCCCACACAATCACTAGTCATTGTTTCACATATGAAAACACAATTGATCTGTCAAATCCATAAATCAAAAGCTATAATAATCCCCATTCCAATGTATAATAATTTCACCAAAATGCAAAAGTTCCACCATTTCAAGTCCATACATGAGCAATCGATGTTTCTCATTCTAATTCTATCACCACACATAAATGACTTTTACTAGGAAGTCTTTTTAGCTCTTGAACAACAACCTTTACAAGATTGAAATGGACATCTGCACATTAACCACATCCAAGCAATAAAATCAATTCCAACATGCAGAACCTGGAAAGAGGAAACTAAAGCTCAAAACTTCCAACAAATGCTACTTAATTGAAACAAGCCCTAGAATTAACTAATCAGCTCAAGAGCAGTGTATAAAATGTTAAACACATCCTCGAAAATCATCCCCAAATCACTGAGAAAACTAATAAACCCTAAATTACAACGAAACCGTAGCATACACGAGAAATTAGACTCCAATCAGACTTATTCCCAACGAATTTCAAAGTAAGCCATTGTTAAAATCATAACGTGAAACGAGTACATCATCAGAATTCAATCACTTTCTACAAATACAAAAACACTATCCATCTCAATACAGTGAACCAAAATCAAAAACTAAAATCCAACTCAAAATCAGAAACCCAAATAAGAAGAAATGTTTTATCTCTTATGATTCAACACTACCTGAGAGACTACGGTGAGAATTTCCGACGATTTTAGAAAGGTATAGACTTTTACGAAAGTCAAGATGGAGATGTGATGGTGACTTGATGAGTTAACCCAACCGGTTTATGGTTCAGCTATTTATTTAAGAAAATCTCAAACCGTAGAAATGTGGTTTAGTCACTGTCACGTGAGTAATTATAATGATACATAATTTAATCATAAAGTCATTACAAAGATTCACACCACTGATTAAGGGTTTAAAAATTCTACACCAGCTATGGGGTTCGAATTCCAAACTATACAGTTTCTTGCAGATTAATGGATGACACATATCAGAAGTTCCAGAGTGCTACATGTTGAAGCATTCATCGTCCATGGAGATCATGTCTATCGTTGGAGATGTTGTACATATAAAACCGTTCGTCGGGAAGAGTTTGTCCTTCATGGGCCACGCAAAGCCGTTCTTTGAGGAGAGCTTATCTATCATGGGAGATGTTGTACATGGAGAGTTGCATCATGGAAGCGTATATGGAAGTTGTTCGTCCTAATCACAGAGTCAAGCTGGTAGTTGAGTATCATCATCATAGGATGAGATCAAATATATCTAATATTGAAGATGTGACAGACTATGTGATAATTTAGTGTTAAAAAGTTATTACAAAGATTCATAATAATGTACAGTGCCTCGTTTCAAATACCACTAAATACCATCGTTTTTAAGTTCTACATTGTATTGATTCCTTTTAAAACACACACAAAAAACAAAATAGTTACTAAGATAATTTTGCATGTCATATGAAAAATATGTCGTATATTGGTCTTTTCATAGAGTTTGTAACTAAAAAAAACCTTGTGCATCGCACGGATCCATATCTAGTAGAGCTTAAAAATGCTGGTCTAACAGCTTGTAACCATAATCTTGATGCTTCAAGAGACTACTGCCCAAACATCATCACTACTAGTAGTTACGACGAACACCTTGAAACTCTTAAGGATGTTTGTGAAGCTGAAATCAATGTCTGTTCAGGTACTAAATACCAATTTCATCTTATTCTTCTTTATACTAAATCTCATCTTCATCTTGGTCAATGAAAGGGATTTTAGCTAAGCTTCTTTTTCTCTATTAACAGACCGTATAATAGGGCTTGGAGATGTAGAGGAAGACCGAGTTGGTTTATTGCACACACTAGCAATACTTTCTTCTCACCCTGAGAGTGTTCCCATTAACCCATTTCTTGCTGTTAAAGGCACGCCTCTCGAAGATCAGAAGGTATCTAATGAAATAAATGTAACCACTCTCAGTAAATATTTTGAGTTTAAGAGTTTTTGCAGCCAGTTGAGATATGGGAGATGATCAAGATGATTGCAACGACGTGTATAGTCATGCCAAAAGCAATGGTGAGGATATCAGTGGGTAGAGTACGATTCTCAATGCCTGATCACGCACTATATCGGAGAAAAGCTTTTAACTACTCTGAATAATGATTTTGGTACTCATCACCTTATCAAGATATTATGCCTCATTCCCAAACCACCAAGTATCCCTGAAGGAAATTATGAATCAGAAAGGGCAATTCTCAAAAATACCATCAATTTTTGAAAAGTTCCATAGATACCACTTTTTCCAATTGTTTCAAAAATACCACAAAATTAAAATGAAATTTTAACATTCAAATCTAAACCCTAAACCCCAAACTCAAACCCTACCCCCTAAAACTATACCCTAATTTGGGAATAATTAACCCAAACCCAAAAATTTAAACTATTAATCCATTGAAAATCAATTTTTGTATTTGTGGTATTTTTGGATTAATTGGAAAAAGTGGTATCTATGGAACTTTTCAAAAATTCATGGCATCCTATCTCCACAAGACTGTATCCTCTTCCTCTGTTTTTCGACTCAAAAGGCTTGAAATCACATCTTCAATCTTGTTATACACTTCAGACCTATGTCTACGCCGCTGGTGAGAGTTCATTACTTCCTCTAATGTCGCGTTAACCTGAATCCCCAAATCAATTGTGCCTCTCGGCCCTACCACCTCTCTAAGATTGCCCAAATCGGACCAATTATCATACCAAAAGAAGGTTGTTTTTCCATTCCCAACATCAACCTTATGGAAGTCACATGCCTTCTCTCTATACTTCAATAGTTTTCGCCACATCCAAGACCCGGTACTCGTTGATCCGTTAAGTGCCCAGATTGAGCCATTCCGAAGAAGCGAATGCTTAACCCACTTTACTCATAGTGATTCCTTGTTCCCAATTATATTCCAAAGTAACTTGAAGCAGCTTACGATATTCGCCTCCTTTATTGATTTAAACCCCAAACCACCTTCTTTCTTCGGTTTACATAAATCTCCCCATGCAACCTTTGATTTTCTTGGATTTAAAGCTGGGCCAGACCATAAAAAAGCCGAGCACAAACCCTCTATTTTCGTAATACATTGGTTCGGAAGCCGATATGCTTGAATCCAGAAGTTGACGACACTTTGAATAACTGAGTGGAGTAGTTACAATCTGCCGGCGTAAGACAAATGGCGAGCGGTCCAGGAGCTCAACCGGGTTCTAATTTGATCAACAAGGGGTTCATAGTCAACGCTTCTCATCCTTTTTGTAAGCAATGGCAATCCTAGGTATCGCACCGGTAGCTTACCTTCGGCAAACGGAAATTGTTCGGTTATTGCTTCTTGATTCTCCTATGACACACCAGCTAGAAAAATAGTAGACTTTTCTAGACTAATTTTTAGCCCCGAGAAGGCTGCGAATTCACTGAATATCTTGATGGTTTCTTCAATTGACCTCTTTGTTCCATCAATGAAGACCATAAGATCATCCGCAAAACAAAGATGTGTGATTTGTATGTTCTTACATCTTGGGTGAAAACCAATCCTCCTCTCAGCCGCCGCCCTATCAATCAATCTTGATAAAACATTCATACATATCACAAAGAGGTAGGGAGAAAGCGAGCATCCTTGTCTTAAGCCCCTTTTGCTTCCAAAATATCCTGCCAATTCCCCATTTACCTGCACCGAGAAATATGCCGTGGTGATGCATAACCGAACCCAGTGAACAAATTCCTCCGGAAAGTTTAGAGCTAGTAATGTATTCAACACAAAATCCCATTGAACCGAGTCAAACGCTTTGGATATATCAATCTTCATTGCACATCTAGGAGATACCGAATCCTTATGGTAATCCTTTACCAACTCCGTTGCGAGAAGAATATTTTCCAGCAATAACCGATCTTTGACAAAAGCTGATTGATTTCCACAAATGAATCTCGGCAACAACCCCTTAAGCCTATTAGCAATAATCTTCGAAATCACTTTATATATGACATTGCAACATGAGATCGGCCTGTAATCCTTCATTTCCTTTACCTCTTCTTTCTTTGGGATTAGAGCTAAGATCGTAGAATTCACACCTTTGGGGAGAAAACCCTTAATAAAAAAAGACTTGATTGCATTCAAGAAGTCTTTTCCTATAATAGACCATGAAGCTTTGAAAAACTCGCTCGTGAAATCATCAGGTCCCGGTGACTTATCATTTGGCATAGAAAATAAAACCTTGTGAATCTCCTCATCCGTAACCTCTCTCGTGAGATTCGCTCTATCCCCATCAGAGCAGCGGAAGTGGAGCAAAGATTGAAGCTCCTCTATAGCCATACCTTTATAGACATTTTGTTTTTAATGTAACGTTTTGTTGTTAAGATCTTTTCTGTACGGGCTTTAACTGAAAAATCTCCTCAAGTAATTTTTAAGTGAAAAAAATCTGCATCTTAGCTCTATGAGTAAACTCTACCCTCTGTCCACATTTATGTTTAAACCTTACAAAAGATATTGTTATACACCTAACGCAGGCCCAAATTAAATTTGATGCCCTTCATTATTTATAAAAAAAATGATGATTTGGAACTGACGGGCATCAAACTGTTGACGAGGAAGAGAATAATGGTAGTCTTATACCACCATGTCTGAGAAAAATGTTAGTAAAATGTCCTAAATTTTTTATAACATTTGATTCCTAACGCATTGACAACTTTGGCGTCACCCCAGGGCCGGCCATGCCACTAAATCATTATGAGTTGGTTGACATTTCAAACTTCATTACAATCATATTTTAAGATTCGTGCATATAACATGGGAGATTAATTAATATATAGGGATGTCATTTGTGAGAAGATCCACTATTTTAGGAACACATATTATAATCTATAGACTATACATAAATTAGTAGGCATGGGTGGACGTTTATATATACACGTAAATCTTGTTTTGCTCTTTGAAGATCGACAAGCTGATCCATGGCGATATCCCACGTCCTGCCTCTGCTTCTTCTACTCGCACCACTTTTCATTTTACCTGTTTTGCGCGCCATCGTCGTCAACGTCAAATTCGAATACTGCAACAGTAAGTATTGGCTATTCTCAAAATTTCTCTATGTATTTTTTGTGTTTACTAATCGGTAGATCAAGTAGTATGCTATTTCTATCTCTGTTTTTATAAACGGTGAACTTCTCTTCTTCGTCTTGTTACTTTATTCCAGATGATTTTTTTCGATTCACAATGAGATCAATTTAAATAAAAATAAATTAAGGAGATTATCATATATGCACACTATTATATTGTAGGAAATGTTAGCGCTCGATTTGTAGAGTTAGAAGTTTTTGTTTGTTTGGTAATTATACACTCGTATTGTTTGTTGCCACTGTTGTAGAAAGTGGATACAGTTTCGGTAATGTCAGTCGTGTGGCGATCTCTCCGAACTCATTTAGCTTGATGACCAGCTAAGAATTACGGTATACGGGTATAATAGTACGTAATGAACTTCCCAAGTTTCAACTCTTATCTTTTTATTTACAGTTTCTTCTGTTTCTTTGATAAAATATTTTATGCATACAGATGAACGCTTTTACGAAGGAGATATAGATGTGTTCGCTCAATCTAAGGACAATCTTGTCATTATAAAACGATACGAACTCTGTAAGATGACTCCTTCATGCGCTATTAATCCTGGCACCAACTTTATGTTACCCCTTACCGATGTTTCTAAGCATGGACTTGATCGGGTAATTATTCTTACACTATTTCCCGGGGTCGAAACCCACACTTAATTCTTGTAATTTAAGAAAAAATTCGATTTTTTGTTGGGATCCTGTTGGATTGCTCCACGTACATATGCTAAAAAACGGCCATGAATTGAAGACATACACAATTGCCAATAGTAATTGGCTTCACATTGGGAGAACTCTAATTAAGAACATATATGTTTCATCAACGATAGCTTGTGATTAATTGTTTTCTAAAACCAGAAAACATCATATTCCTCACATTTTTACACAAGACCTCTACTTTGTTTTTTTTTTTTTTTTTAACGGGTTTGTTTTTTTTTGAAGGGTGACTACAAGTATGGCGTAGCTTTGTTTGATAAAGGTGTCTTCAACGGGAGAGAAGCAAGAATGTGTATCGAATTCGATTTACCTACGCTTACTCCCACATTGGTCTCTATTAAGTCTTAATGCGTAAAATTATGTATTCAACTCTCTCTCTCTCTCTCTCTCTCTCTCTCTCTCTCTCTCTCTCTCTCTCTCTCTCTCTCTCTCTCTCTCTCTCTACTTACATCAATTTCACTTTTTTTTTATGTGTTGTGGAACAAATAAAAGAGAATCCTTAACCGAGATGAATTCCTCTATGTTGTAACCAATGTTTTTAAACCCGACCAAACATCGAACCCGACTACCTATCGATCACCGGGTTATTGGTCCAACCGTCAACCGGTTATTAAACTTTTTTATATATAAAAGAATATATATATATATATATATATATATTTGTTTTGTAAATATATTAAAAATAAAATCATACCCTAATTATAAAATACAACAAAGTTTTAAAATATTTTCATCTTTGATTCAAAAACCAACGAATAAAACTCTTTAGCTAATAAAGTTTAAGAAAAAATAATACTAATATCACCAACAACCATAAGTGAACATTCAAAGCTTAAATTAAACCCAAAAAAAATATAATTGTAAATCATGAATGCCATATTTACATGATGGTGCATCACATCATCCAACAGTTTCTAGTTTCTACGATCAGCTTCATCTTCTTCAAACTCTTCAGGTGGCATAGTGAAGTCTTCATCGTGAAGATCCAAAGAATTACTTATCACATATATCAACAAATCAAAATAAATCCCCTAATTCAAGTTTTAGGGTTCATTCAAAACCCGAACCGCCGGTTTGACCAACCGGTTCGTAGGTTAATAGCGGGTTTTTCCGGATTTCTACTGGTTTTTAAGTAGTCGTTTTTACCATCAAACCCAAACCGTAATATTGATCGGGTCCCGGTTCAACCGGGCGGACCGGTCCGGCTTGAATACATTGCATAAAAGAGAGAGAGAGTTTAAATCGGTTAGACCATGATCAATACTTAGGGAAGTTTTAAGAAGGTAAAACCGGTGCCAAATATGGAGACTATCGAACCTGTATTTTAGGACACGTGTCAACGCGTGGTTGGACGCGAAATAATAGGAGTAGGGGGAAAACAAAATCTGCCCGACCTTTGACATTTTTTTTATCTACTCTCTTTCTCCGTCGATCCACTCAATCATCATCTAAAAGAATGGCCAAATGAGATGAAATCAGTGTCGACCCAGTGAATTATGACTCGGATTTCATCTTCGAACGGGTCGATTGTCCGTTTTCCTCATCACCGAGTTTTGTTCATGAAATCGGCTGAAAATTTTCGATTCCGGCATAGCAACCACGATTAGACAACGAAGCAGATGACGGCCTTCCGATTGGTTTCGATTAGAGTAATGACTCTGTTTGGATTGTTTTCAAGTTTGCTTTGATTGTGTTTCTTCTGGTTCTTTCTTATTTCTTCTAAAGTTGTCGACTTTATTGTGATTTATGTTTTTTTATGTGAAATGGTTTGATCGATAATGGTTAATTTGGGCATTAGAGTGTGTTTGTGTAGACTTCACATGATGAACTGTATTTGCTTTTTGATAGTCGGATTCAGAAGAGAAGAGATAATGGCTTTGAAGTTTATGATGCTATAAATCTACTTATTTTATTAAGTTTCTTGCTCTTTCTATGGTGTTAATTCTCCCACATGAGATTTGTTGATTAGATTTGGACTAGTGTTCGTGTTGATAAGCTGTGTTTGTTTTAGGTGATTGTTGGGTAAATTAGTATATACAAATGAGTGATTATGAGACTTATGAGACACTAACTCATTCACTTTAATCTAGAACTTAAACATTTTCCGTTATGTATTCAGGTATGCAATGACATGAACATTGAGCACAAAGAGCGATGTGTACAGTTTTGGCGTTGTTCTTCTGGAACTCCTCACAAGTCGATCATACCTTACCTCGTGGACAACAGAGCCTAGTGACATGGGTAATGTTTAGTGCAGTCTGCTTCTGCTTTTAGTTTGTACTTGCATTGATAAGAGAAATCGTTGTGCTCAAAGAAATTTGGAATTAAGATAAAAAAAAAACTCTGTTATAAATCATAGTGGATTGTCATAACTAGTTCTGGTCCGTTTACGGCCCATTAACACTTAGTCTTTAGGCCGGTTTAATGAATCCTAGTTGAATTAGGATTTTCCTTTTATGTACTTTCTTTTTCCCATTAGGAAAATGAATTTTCCTTTTCTCTCTTGTAATAATCCTATATAAAGGATCTTATGATTAATGAATAAACACAATCTTCCCCATTCGTTCTCTTGATTCACAACACGTTATCAGCACGAGTTGCTTCCTAAACCCTAAAAACACAAAAAACGCGATTACTGTTCATCGTTACTATTCATCGTACTGTTCATCGCGTACTGTTCATCGCGCACTGTTCATCGACGATTACTGTTCATCGACGATTACTGTTCATCCGGCGTTACTGTTCAAATCATAGTTCATACAGCCTTTAAGGTTACGGCGAACTAGAAGAAAGTTCATACAGCCTATCAACGGTTACGGCGAACTAGAAGACTCACGGAGGTTAAGGTAAACAATAAGAAACCCTAATCTAAAGAACCTAGATTCATGATAATCTTAGAAACCCTAATCTAAATCATGCTTGTTATTGTTATTGCTTGCTTGATTGTGTTTATTGATTCATGATTCGTAATCACTTGAAACCCTAACTTGAAACCCTAACCTAATTCAATTAAAATCCAAACCGATTGCATGATCTGTACCCGTGTCGATCGACACTAGTTTTATGTCGATCGACACGTAAACTTCTGCCTGAATTTGTTGTTTGAATTAAACTGTGTCGATCGACACAAATCACCCGTCGATCGACAGTAAACACTCTGTCCAAATTTGGTTGCATATTTATTTGAACTCGTTTGTTTGTTTGCTTGTTTGGATTGATTCGTTGATTGATAAACATGAAACTGAAACTGATTGCATCATATAGACATAACATGCTTGATTAAAATCCGGTCATATCATCATACGGTTTAGAATTTGAATACTAGGCTTGCATCATGAGCATATAAAACATTATGTCAGGTTGTTAAACATAAAAATCTGGTTTCATAAGCATCATGCATCCGTACCCGTTTATATAAGCACCCATGACCTATTTTGCATCATATGCATAAACTTTAAAATCTTATAGTTCTTAGAGAATAGGATGAATGTTTTCAGATGTCGAAAATCAACAATTTGGATTATGCTGCCCTCAATCTCTCTGGAGACAATTACTTACAGTGGGCGTTGGATACTAAGATAAATCTAAAGTCTAAAGGACTTGGCGAATGTATCATTGAGGATAATAATGAGAATGAAAGGAATCGATACAGAACGATATCGATCATTCGTCATCATCTTGTTGAGGGTCTCAAGGATCAATACCTAACCATTGAGAACCCTTTGGACCTTTGGAAAGAATTAAAGATAAGATATGACCACCATAGAACGGTGTTGTTACCAAAGGCCAATTATGATTGGAGGAATCTCAGGTTCCAGGACTTCAAGTCCGTGGAAGAATATAACTCGGCTATGTTCAGAATAGTTTCTCAATTGAGACTATGTGGTGAGAAGGTAACTGAGAAAGACATGTTGGAAAAGACCTTCTCCACCTTTCACACTAATAACGTGTTGCTTCAACAGCAATACCGTGAAAGAGGTTTTGAGACATACTCAAAGCTTATAGCATGTCTATTACTAGCCGAGGAGAATAATACACTGCTAATGAGAAACAGTGAGATGAGACCTCCTGGATCAGCCCCACTTCCTGAAGCGAATGTGGCCACAGATGAAAAGAAAGAAATTAACCACGTCCAAAGTGATTATAGACATCGTGGTCGTGGACGTGGGGGTAGATGGCAAGGACGTGGCCGTGGCCATTTTAATCCATACGGCCGAGGTCAGGGCCGAGGCCACGGATTCCATAACGATCATTCTAACCGCGGGCGAGGACGAGGACGCGGATACCGAACTGACTATGATCGTAATAACCGTGGTATTACTTCTCAACCACGAGAATCAAACCCAAAATCAGTTTGCCATCGATGTGGAATGAGTAATCATTGGGCTAAGACATGTAGGACTCCCAAGCATCTGGTTGAACTCTATCAAGAGAGCCTTAAAGGGAAGAATCCAGAAACTCATATGATCCAGCATGATAATGAAGGAGATTTCGATCATGAGCAAGATGACTTGATGAATTTTGAAACCTCAGATATACTTAAGTGATTGATTTTGATTTTCTGTTTTGGTGTTTTGTGTTTTGCTTGTTTTACGTTTTACACTTTATACTTTGGTTTTGTGTTATTGCTTTCTATTAAACTTTATGGAATGAAAGAGTGTTATTTAAAAGTATCTATTGTTATCTCTTTTGAAGTATGAACGATATGGATGTGTTCATTGTGGATAGTGGATCAAGCCACTCGATATTAAGAGATAAGAGATACTTCATTGATCTTACACTTAAAAAGGCAAATGTAACCACAATTGCGGGTATAGCAAATTTAATTGAAGGCCACGGTCAAGCCCATATTTTATTACCTAAGGGCACGCATCTAGAAATTTCTAATGCGTTATATTCACCTAGTTCAAAGAGAAGTCTATTGAGCTTTAAAGACATTCGAATGAATGGTCTTCATGTTGAAACTAAGGACGAGAATAACAAAGAATTCCTTCAAATCTTTGAAACCGTCCATGGCTATAAGAAAGTCCTAGAGACTATACCTGCCATTTCTGTGGGCCTTTATTGTGCTAAGATCGGAATGATAGAAGTAAATGCTATGGTAAACAAAGAGTTTACTGAGAATTTCACTTTTTGGCATAACCGGCTTGGCCATCCCGGTGCTAACATGATGCGAAAGATATTAGCAAGTACTAATGGGCACACCTTGAAAGAAAGGAGAGTTATCCCAAAGAATCTCACGTGTGAAGCATGTTCACTAGGGAAACTCATTACTAGGCCATCACCAATCAAAGTAACTAAGGAAACGATAAATTTTCTGGAAAGAATTCAAGGAGACATATGCGGACCAATACACCCACCTTGTGGGACGTTTAGATATTTTATGGTCCTTATTGATGCATCCACGAGATGGTCACATGTCTGCCTATTATCAACTAGAAATGTGGCGTTTGCAAGATTGCTTGCCCAGCTCATACGTTTAAGAGCACACTTTCCAGATTTTCCTTTAAAGACTATACGTCTTGACAATGCTGGTGAATTTACGTCCCAAGCGTTTAACGATTATTGTATGTCCATAGGGGTAAGTGTTGAATATTCTGTGGCACATGTACATACACAAAACGGTTTGGCTGAATCGTTTATTAAACGCATACAGTTGATTGCTAGACCGTTGCTAATGAGATCAAAACTCCTGGTCTCAGCTTGGGGACATGCAGTTTTACATGCAGCAGAGCTAATTCGTATCAGGCCATCTAGTGAACATAAATATTCCCCATCACAGTTAATAACGGGTCAAGAGCCAGACATATCCCATCTTAAAACATTCGGATGTTCCGTTTATGTGCCTATTGCACCACCACAGAGAACAAAGATGGGACCTCAAAGGAGGATGGGGATATATGTTGGATATGATTCTCCTACTATCATTAAGTACCTTGAGCCAACCACGGGTGATTTGTTTAAGGCCAGGTACGCAGATTGTCATTTTGACGAATCTGTCTATCCAACATTAGGAGGAGATAACAGACTGGTAAAGGAAATTATATGGAATCAAACGTCCTTAAAATGGCAAGATCCTCGGACTCAAGAATGTGAATCAGAAGTCCAAAAGATTATACATTTACAAAAGCTAGCTAATCAATTGCCAGATTCCTTTGCTGACCCGAAAAGAGTAACTAAGTCTTACATACCAGCTGTTAATGCACCGATTAGAATTGATGTTCAAGAGGGACACAATCAAGTTGCTACAGAATCTAAACCACACTCAAAACGTGGCCGGCCAATAGGTTCCAAAGATAAGAATCCTCGGAAAAGAAAGAAAGGTGCTGAAATCGTGGTTGAGGAATCTGATGGAACCCCAGACATAACTGAACCGATAGTTCCAAGCAATGAGACTCGGGACGCCGAGTTTCATGGTTCTGACGTTCCTGAAAATAATGAGATCTCAATGAATTATGTTATGTCTGGAATACAATGGAATAGAAAGTGTGTGGAAATCGATGATATATTTGCTTTTAAGGTAGCACTTGAACTTATGGAGGATCTAGAACCCACGTCGATATATGAGTGCACTCAGAGTGAAAATTGGACTAAATGGAAAGAAGCTATAAACGTGGAGTTGAATTCTTTAAGGAAAAGGGATGTCTTTGGTCCAATAATTCGGACACCCTATGAGATTAAACCAGTTGGACATAAATGGGTCTTTGTGAGGAAAAGAAATGAACATGGTGAAATCGTGAGATATAAAGCACGGCTTGTTGCACAAGGATTCTCACAGAGACCAGGAATAGATTATGAGGAGACATACTCCCCTGTGGTGGATGCTACAACTTTTAGATTTTTGATAAGTCTGGCTATAAGAGAAAAGTTGGATATGCGGTTAATGGACGTTGTAACTGCATACTTATATGGTCCACTGGATAATGAGATTTATATGAGATTACCAGAGGGTATTGAGCTCAAAGATAAGAAAGGTTCTCGAGAACAACACTGCATAAGGCTGAACAAATCCCTTTATGGACTGAAGCAAAGTGGGCGTATGTGGTACAATAGATTGAGTGAGTACTTATTCAAAGAAGGCTATAAGAATGATCCCATCAGTCCATGTATTTTTTATAAAAAAGTTTGCAAACAAAGGGTTTGTTATCATAGCAGTTTACGTGGATGATTTGAACATCCTTGGAACCCCTGGTGAAATCGTCCAAACAGTTGAATGCCTCAAGAAAGAATTTGAGATGAAAGACCTAGGCAAAACTAAGTTCTGTTTGGGATTGCAACTTGAGTACATAAATGATGGAATCCTTGTGCATCAAATGGCATATACTGAAAAGGTACTCAAGCGTTTTAATATGGATCAATGTCACCCATTGTCCAGCCCAATGGTGGTGAGATCTCTTGATCTAGAAAAGGATCCGTTTGGTCCTAAGAGAGACTCTGAAGAAGTCCTTGGTCCCGAAGTGCCATATCTCAGTGCCATAGGAGCTTTAATGTATCTGGCAAGCCACACTAGGCCAGATATATGTTTTGCCGTGAATTTATTATCAAGATTTAGCTCATGTCCGACCCAAAGGCACTGGGACGGGATAAAACATAATTCTTCGTTACCTACAAGGAACGAAAGACTTGGGTCTATTTTATACTAACCAATCTAAGGACGGTTTAGTTGGTTTTGCTGATGCAGGTTATCTTTCAGATCCTCATAATGCACGGTCCCAGACAGGTTATGTGTTTACTCATGGAGGAACTGCAATATCTTGGCGGTCAATGAAGCAGGCCATTGCAGCTACATCTTCTAATCATTCAGAGATATTGGCAATTCATGAGGCTAGTCGTGAGTGTGTTTGGTTAAGGCTGATGACCCAGCACATAAGAGTGGATTGTGGAATGGCCGAAGGTAAGCAGGAATCGACGGTCTTGTTCGAGGACAATGCAGCGTGTATAGCTCAACTTAAGGATGGATACATCAAAGGTGATAGGACGAAGCACATTCTGCCAAAATTCTTCTTCACATCCGATCTACAGAAAGATGGAGAAATTCAAGTGCAGCAGGTACGATCAAGTGAGAATTCAGCAGACCTATTCACCAAGTCACTTCCAACCTCAACGTTCAAGAAACTTACTTATCAGATTGGAATGCGTCGTTTGAAAGACTTGCAGTGAGGTTCAGAACAGGGGGAGTAATACGTGTTGTACTCTTTTTCCTTCACCACGGTTTTGTCCCAAAATGGGTTTTACTTGGTAAGGTTTTAATGAGGCAACATCCAAAGCGTATTACAAGCCCATTAGAGTTATGACATCCAAGGGGGAGTGTTATAAATCATAGTGGATTGTCATAACTAGTTCTGGTCCGTTTACGGCCCATTAACACTTAGTCTTTAGGCCGGTTTAATGAATCCTAGTTGAATTAGGATTTTCCTTTTATGTACTTTCCTTTTCCCATTAGGAAAAGGAATTTTCCTTTTCTCTCTTGTAATAATCCTATATAAAGGATCTTATGATTAATGAATAAACACAATCTTCCCCATTCGTTCTCTTGATTCACAACAAACTCTTTATTGTGTGTTACTCAACTAGTATGGATATTGCGTGTTGTCTAAGGCAACCCCTAAACTAAGCGAAGACAAGGTTAAGCTATGCATTGATGCAAGACTACTCGGAGAGTACCCTCCCAAAGCTGTTCTAATCCCATAACATTGCTTTTCCTCTCAATCTTTCATTACAGCATAAAAGGTTTAACTTAAGAGTAGAGCTTAGAAGCCTAGTACAAATCTCCAAATCTCATCTCATTTCGCTTCATGATGATTATTAATCAAATGTATCAAATGCCTATTATCATTTTCTTATGTATTTTTTTGTAAATTTCTGAGACCAAATCTCTTAAGCTTTTCAGTGGAATCCTACTTTTGAAGAGCTGTTATATGTATGTCTCTATATTTTCTTGTAAAATTCTGCCATGTAGTTTGCGTGTGAGAAGAACAAGAACCATATTTTGTTTGCTTATCTTTAATTTTTATGATTTCACAAATCTAATTACTTAATGAATTATGATAAATATCATCATCCTTTTTATTATTCATAAAAAAAATTCCAAGTATTATACATATATGCCTACAAATCTCATTAATATGTTGGACATTCGAACTCGACTTCGTGATAACAAATAAGCATTAACAATTGAAAGTTGATTTAGTTGAACATATATGACAAAAATTTGGACGAAGTCAAGATAACAACTGACCGTTCTTTTCTGTTTATGATTTGGAAATCTATGTTTTAAATGTTTTTATGTCATGTATGTTTGACACCATTAAATTCAAAATATTTTATGTTTTGTTCAATTTATTATGTTATTTTTTTTTTTTGTCTTCTATGTGGGCCACAAGCCGGCCCACTTAGCCATTATCCTCCCTGCGGGATGCGGGAATCGAACTCGTGACTCCAGGGTGCCGAACGAGTGGTAGAACCACTGCACCACTAGGTGCTTCGGCGTTCAATTTATTATGTCATAAATTTTAAGAAAATAAACTCTATTTAAAATAAAATAATTTTCATAATTTTGTTTTTATATATTTAGAACCCCTAATGGGGTTCTACCATTGGAGGAGAAAAAAACAAAAAAATTTATTCTAGAGTTCTAATTTTTTTTTTTTTTTTTTTGTGAATCACCGGGAGATCACTCTCCCAGTATTTATTGCATAAAACTTAAAACAAGTACAACCGAATCTGTCTCGGACGCGTATTCCCAACACTATCGTCTCTCATAATCGACTCAACATCTAAAGGAACCGAATCAAATATATGAATTCCTAACGGTAACGAAAACGCATATTTCGCTAATCCATCGGCAAGACGATTAGCCTCCCTATACACATATGAAATACAGACTATCCAGTCCCTTGAAATGAAGCCATGACACAAACGTACCAGGAACGACAAAGGATGAGAGTCCTCAGTCCCTTTCGTAAGAAAACCAACCTCTAGCTCTGAATCAATCTCCACCTCCAACCGCACGACTATTTTATCCCACGCCACACACAAACCATAATAAACTTCCCAAAGCTCTGCTAGTGGTGTCGAACATCGACCAATATTTAGTGCAAAACCCCCTCGCCATCCTCCTGCACTATCCCGTAACACCCCTCCAGCCGTGGCAAAACCCGGTTTACCATGTGAAGCACCATCTGTATTCAGCTTTACCCAATCTAATGGCGGAACCACCCATCTAACCTCTTTCTCCACACGGACTACCTTCTCAATACCTCTCAAGTTCGCTACTACCACCTCCGTAGTAACATCTTTGATAAAACGTACCCGATCACGACATTTCTTATTCTCCCCAAACACGTTCCCACACCTCCATTTCCATCCCCACCAAATTGCCATAGCAAACATTGTGGGCCATTCGTCTATATCCGACTCCTTTACTGATCTAAGATTCCCGTACATCCACTCCAACAATGATTGGTTAAAGAATCCGTGTCTCATCCTCCGTGGTACAATCCGAGTCCATATTCCGTGCATAGGCGGACAATCGCGTAAAATATGAATGATCATTTCTACGCCTCCTTTACAAACCTGAAAAATATCAATAATGCATAAATGCCGCCTTTTCCTTTCCGCATTTGTCATTATTACCTGGTTTGCAACCATCCAAAGGAACACTTTCACCCGCTCCGGTGCCACAACTCTCCAAACTTGTGCAAAAAACATCCCCATATCTTGTCGTGGCAACTCATCCTTTGTCAATAAACGATACGCAAAGGAAACCGTAAACCATCCATCTTGGTTTTCTCCCCATGATAACCGATCCTCTGCCCCGGTTAGTCTATCTACAACAACAGCTCCTAGCTCTAGTCTCCGAATCTCAGAGTTCTAATTTTGATTGACATAGAATTTATAATAAAAAAAAATTCATAGAACTCCTCCCTACATTAGACCTTGTTTCGTTAATAAATTGTTCCTTTCTGAAAAACGGACTCTATAATAGTAAGAAATTTAGGTAAAAAAAACATCGGGCCCTGCGCAAAAATACTTTTAGCCCATACATAGAACCGACCTTGTTAATAATAAAAAAAAAACGTGGTTTCAAAGACTGCACGCCTGAAAGGATACAAATTATAATGATATTTGGAAAATTTAGGATCTATAATACCCATTACACCAATAATAAAATTTAAAAATAACCTAAATATAATTAAGTAAATAATATGGAGTATACCTAGATATCATTTTAATTTTATTCAATGGTTTTAATATTTCAAAAGAAAATAAAAAATAAAAACTCATATTTTTACCTAAATATACTATTTTCAGTTATAGTCAACTATGTTTTGATCTAGATTAAATAATTTTAAAAAACAAATTAGACAACTATGTCCGTCGGGCTCTTTGGATTCGTTTTGTTGTTGTTGGTAGACATCTTCTTCAAATCTTCAAAAAAGTTTCTTCGTATATGAAGCTTTCATGGCCCCTCCTAGCACCAAATTGTGGGGGCTAAATCTCACAATTAAAATTTGTAGGATTCTTGAGAGATGAAACTTCTAACTTAGGAAACCATAAGAACAAAGATCTGAAGATGGTTTTTATAACGCCCCGACCGCCCTATCCATGGGCTCCACGTCCACTCTCGGCCTGTGGGACCACACTCCCCGACGGTCGGTGCGTTAGTCCGGGAGGCTAGGAAGTCATGATTACTGACCCTGCAAATCACCACGTGATCTTTTCCCGTGTTTTGACCTCAGTCACAAGGTACTGGAAATGACTTCCCAGTAGGTCACCAATCCTAAAACTACTTCTGCTCAAGCACACTTAACTCTGGAGTTTTCAAGACCTATGACCGAAAAGATAAGTGCACTTTGGTGATATATGTAGTAAAATCAATTCTTTTAAGCCTCTCCGCATATACCACATATATCATATCTGCCCTGAAACCGGGGTGTCACAATCACCCCCACTAACAGATCGCAACGTCCTTGTTGCACATACCAAGATCGTTACCCCGACAAACTGACTCACACAGTTGTCAGGGCTTGCTCTGATACCAAAATAAAATAACCAACACTTTTTTTAAAAACTAAACAGTTCTAATGCGGAACTCAAAAACTAAATAAACCAATAAATTAAATAATAAAATTCAATTCTTAATTTTAATAAATAAAATCAGGTAATAATTCAGTAAACCAATTCAGGAATAATAAAAAGATCTAACAACCTAAACAAACATGTTTGCTAGACTAAACAATAAAAGCAATAAATCCTAACATCCTCTTCCTACGCCTTGATTCCGTAGTCACACTTTTTCTTTACCTGCATCACATGGAAATAAGAGATGTGTAAGTAATTATTCCTCTTCCTACGCCTTGATTCCGTAGTCACACTTTTTCTTTACCTGCATCACATGGAAATAAGAGATGTGTAAGTAATTAATAATTACTTAGTGAGACGATCTTCCCGTCAACAGGCTAAGTACGAATTATCATGAAGCAATCAACAATTATCTTAAACATTCACGAGTATAAAAACACGGGTGTCGATCGACACGTCGCACGGTGTCGATTGACGCTTCACAAGTAATGGTGTCGATCGACACGTCGCACGGTATCGATCGACGCAACAAAAATACAGGTGTCGATCGACACGTCGCACAGTGTTGACCGACGCTCAAGTCGCAGAAACAGTTCACGATTTCGAAACTGTCCAAAACTCACGATTATCAACAAATCATCACCAAAAACCAAACGATTCTAATCAATAACACATAACAAAACATCCATGAATCACACACGAAAAATCCCTAAGTCAATTGTGAATTGAAACCTAATAATCCGAGCCTACGGTCGCGCACTCACCTCGATTTTGGGTGAAACAAAGAACGAGGAGCGAGGTTGATCAAAACAGCGACAAACCGGACCCAAAACTCGCTGGAACCAGTCTCTAACACCACTGATCACGAGACACAACGAACCTTAAGCCTTTAGGAATCAAACGAGAGTTTATGACTGATTTCTTTGCAATAATCCTTCAAAACTCCTCTAATCCCTTTTGATTCTTAATTCTCTTTTTTTTTCTCTGATCCATACGACCAAGGCTTCTAAACCTTATATAATCGCAAGCCCTAGGTTTTTCCCTAAACCGACTCACAAGGCGGACGATTAACTTTAAACTGAACCAAAACCAGAACATGGTGTCGATCGACACCCCATTCCAAAGTCTAAACTTTAGTTTTGGGATGTTACAATTCTCCCCCACTAATCTGGATTCGACCTTGAATCCCGCAACTCATCTAATCCTATGTTTATACACGCATTTAAACAGACATTTACTACTCCTAACTCATTACCTGACTCTCATGACGCATCCTAAGAGACCAACGTACTATCCACTCATGGTATACAAGGAAATACTTTTCCCTCTAGACTCATTCTCAGACCCACCCGTCTCAAATAAATCTCTAGAGACCACTCTCTCCTAATGAAATGCAGGGAACATATTCCCCTCAAGAGACCCATCCATCTCCCGATACTAATATTGAGACCCACCCATCACAGATAAGTAAACATTTCCCGATACTACACCGGGACCCACCCGTCACCGGTAAGTATAAACTCGATACTATACTGAGACCCACCCGTCACATATAGCATCCTCGGAGACCCACTTGTCTCCTCAAAATGGTAATGAGTTATTCGGAAACGCTACTGTTCCTAGAGTAATAAATTCTAAAACGTCTATAAACATCTTATAACAAACATGAAACATAGATAAGGAACTCCATCTTATAAATTCTCTTAAATTTATATCGTTACAACGAAACGGAAAATATATGAAACAAACCGACAAAAGTCAAAATGCTAAAACCAAAAACTGAAACCACAAAGATAAAACTAAGCTCAAGCTGCGACCTGCTAGTCGAACCCCTTCCTGAACTTTAACTTCATCTTTGCCTCGGGTTCCTAAGTCTCATCCTCTGTACTGCTACAGTCCCACAAAACTCTCAACAACGGTATTCTCTTCTGACGCAGAACCTTTTTTCTCATCTCGAGAATCCTCACAGAAACTACCAGAACTGTCAAATCAGGCCTCAGATCCTCCGAGATTTTAGCCACCAACTCCTCCGACTCACGCAGGCATTTTCTTAACATTGACACATGAAACACCTTATGAAATGCCTCCATAATCGGAGGTAACTCAAGCCGATACGCCACTGATCCAACTCGTTCCACTACTGGAAACGGACCCATAAAATGCGGACTCAGCTTGTTCTCAGAAATGGACCTTTTCGGACTCCTCAACATAGCCATCTTGAGATACACACGATCTCCCACTGCAAACTTAAGCTCTTTTCTCCTTCGATCTGTGTAACTCATCTGCCGATCCTGAGCTTCTTTCATATTCAGTCTTAAAACACGGATCTTTTCCGTCGCTTCATGAACAAACGTAGCACCATAAATGCTCTTCTCTCCCACTTGGGTCCAACATAAAGGAGTCCTACACGTCCTCCTATACAGAGCCTCGTAAGGAGCCATATCGATACTCGCCTGAAAACTGTTGTTATAAGCAAACTCAGCCAGGCTCAAGTGATCAACCTAGTGACCACCCCAATCTAACACACACATCCTCAACAAATCCTCCAAGGTCTAAATAGTATGCTCTAACTATCCATCAGTCTGCGGGTGATAAACCGTACTCAAATGCACCTTAGTGCCCATCTCTGCCTGAAAGGCTCTCAAAAACTCTGAAGTGACTTGGGATCCCGATCTGACACAATACTAGCTGGCACTCCATGCAACCTTACTATGTCCTTCACGAATTTCTTATCCAAAAGCTCAGCTCCATCGATCTTTTTAATGTCCACAAAATGTGTTGTCTTAGTCAACCGATCCACAATCACCCAAATAACATCAAAAGTCCTCGAATTAGGCAATCCTACTATGAAATCCATCGTGATCATATATCACTTCCCCTCAAGAATGGACATACTGTGCAACAAACCGCTCGAAAATCGATGCTCTGCCTTTACTAACGAACACTTGTCGCATTTTATGACCCAATCTGCCACATCTCTCTTCATCCCGACCCAGTGATAATACCGTTTCAAATCATGGTACATCTTACTCGCCCCCGAATGAATCGGGAACTTGCTCGCATGAGCCTCGCTCAGAATCTCTTGCCTCAATAATTCATCTCTTGGCACACAAATTCAACCACGAACCAGATTCGTCCCATTTGGAATGACCAGATACTCAGAACAAACTGCTTGCGATGCATCAATCAAATCCTGATCATCCTGCTGAGCCACTCAGATCTTGTTGAGAAGATCTGCTTGATCGACTACCTCTAAGCCCAAAGGCTTCTGCGAAACAACACAACAAATCATGGTACATCTTAGTCGCCCTCGGATGAATCGAGAACTTGCTCGCATGAGCCTCGCTCAGAATCTCTTGCCTCAACGATTCATCTCTAGGCACACAAACTCGACCACAAACCAGAATCGTCCCATTCGGAGAGACCAGATACTCAGAACCAACTGCTCACGACGCATCAATCAAACCCTGATCATCCTGCTAAGCCACTCGGATTCTGCTGAAAAGATCTGCTTGATCGACTGACTCTAAGCCTAAAGGCTCATGTGAAACAGCACAAAGACGCAACGTGCTAATCTCGCCAACCAAAACCTCCATATTTCGATCCTCAAAGCATCTACTACCTGATTAGCCTTGTCCGGGTGATAAATAATATCCAGATCGTAATCCGCCAGCAACTTAACCCATCGCCCCTGCCTCATATTCAATAATGGCTGAGTGAAGATATGCAGCATATTTTTGGGCATTGATTATCGAGGTATAAACTGAGTTACAGTGAAGAACAAGTACCCTCTCTCGAAGATTTACGAGTTATTGGATCAGCTGAGGGGTGTTGCTTGGTCCTCCAAGATAGACTTTGCATCGGGTTATCATCAGATTCCATAGATGAGGTAGATGTTCGTAAGACAGCGTTTAGGAAAAGATAGAGACATTTTGAGTTCGTAGTCATGCCTTTCGGGTTGACTAGCGCACCGACTGTCGGGAAGTATGGGCCCACGGGCCGAGAGTGGACATGGAGCCCATGGATAAGGCGATCGGGGTGTTATAAGTGGTATCAGAGCAAGCCCTAACAACTGTGTGAGTCAGTTTGTTGGGGTAACAATCTTGGTATGCGCAACGACGACGTTGCGATTTGTTAGTGGGGGTGGTTGTGACACCTTAGTTTCAAGGCATATATGGTATATGCGATAGATGCGGAGAGACTTAAAAGAATTGATTTGGCTACCTATATCACCAAAGTGCACTTATCTTTTCAGTCACAGGTCTTGAGAAAACTCCAGAGTTAAGCTTGCTTGAGCTGGAGTAGTTTCAAGATGGGCAACCTACTGAGAAGTCATTTCCAGTACCGTGTGAGTGAGACCAAAACACAGGAAAAGATCGCGTGGTGATTTGCAGGGTTAGTAAACATGACTTTCGAGCCTCCCGGACTAACGCACCGACCGCCGGACATGGTGGGCCCATGGGCCTGAGTGGACGGTGGCCCATGGGAGGGGCGTTAGTCCGAGAGGCTCAGAAGTCATGTTTACTGACCCTGCAAATCACCACGTGATATTTTCCCGTGTTTTGACCTCACTCACACGGTACTGAAAATGACTTCCCGTAGGTCACCCATCCTGAAACTAATCCAGCTCAAGCACGCTTAACTCTAGAGTTCTTTCAAGACCTATGACCGAAAAGATAAGTGCACTTTGGTGATATAGATAGCTAAATCAATTCTTTTAAGCCTCTCCGCATATACTACATATATCATATATGCCATGAAACCGGGGTGTCACAGTTTTATTAGTTGGAAAGCTATTGCAGAAAAGTATAAAGCGTTTGTGCGTAAAAATTTGTGATCTCTTATTATGAAGATGTAGAAGGTATATATAGTAGTCTATATCGGTTAGGGTTAGCCTAGACAAATAAGGAAGATTTCCTTATTCTTCGAGACTTTCTTTTATTTGCGGCGGTTGACTTAGTCGGCTAGACTTCTTATGGGCCTTTAGTGTTTTGGGCTTAAATTCTAGGCATGCTCAAATTGGATCATCGGTTTAAGGCCCATAAATCGTCGGTTCTCTATTTGATTTTTTTGTTTACTCGGTTACTCATCGGTTTGATTGTTGGTTCGTCAGATCGTTTTTTCAATTCCATACTTGATCGTTTTTATGTCACTAATTCTTTGGGGTGAAATTTGATCCCTACATGGTTTAGCAGATGATCCATATATTAGTTGAAAAAGCTCACGAGAAGGGTGTATTGAGCTATCTTGAAATCTGTAAAGAATTTCTCGAGCATACCAGAAATCTACTAGGAAACATGAATTTTGGGTCAGTTGGTGAAATATGAGGCCATTCGATTAAGTAGTTTGATCATTGTCCTGTAAAAGTGCTCAGGTTGCTCCATTTGCAAGCTAGATGTTGAAATATAGAATTTGGCTCAAACAAACTAGACTTTCTGCAAGCACAGTTCTATAAGGGCCCAATTATAGTGTGATAACGCGTGTTCCTTGTTTCTTCTCTCATAGTTCACATCTTCATTGAATAAGGCTGATTGCGCTTAAGACAATTGAATTGTGCGTCCATAACAAAATCTCTGGCTGCAAATCATGTTAAAGTACCAAATATCCTTGCAAAAACACTTGAAATCACTTTTAAATGCATCTTGGAGCTAAGTTCATAATACATATGTATTGAGTTATAAGTCCAAAGAATAAGAGAAATTGATGATAAATAAAATAAATCTAAGAATGAATCCAAAGTGTATAAAATCTTTACATTTAAGTAAAATCAATGAATGGGTAATTGTAAGATGTGCAAACCATTCAAAAATCATGTAGCTCAAACTAAATTTTAAAAGCCAATGTTAGTAACTTTATGAGTGATGTCAATTAAGTTCAAAGATTAGAGAGTTTAATTCATGAAAATCAGAGTTAGAAATATTTTTGGTTTGGAAAGTGGATTAATTAGGGCAATATTATATTTTGGACAATTTTTTTTTTAATTCAGTTATAATAGAAAGTGATTAAAAAGGATTATCATAATAAATACCATTTTCCAAAAATCTACTTTCACGAAATACCACTTGACAAATGGGCTTTCAAAAAATACCACAATTTACCTTTTTGGCTGAGTGAAAATAAAGAAAATGACCTTGGCATTATTGATCTGATTTTTGTTGGGGTGGACGAAAGTGGACCACGTTTTCAGTATGTGACAAGGTGAGAGGGACATAAGAAAGTGTTGATGTCTGACTTTTACTTTTTTTTTATTCTTTTTTTCCTCATTTTTTTCTTTCTCTTTTTTTTAGTTATTTTTCTTCTTTTTTTTTTTTTCATTTCATTTAATCAAACAAAAGCTTTTCATATTTATTTTTCTCATGCATGTTAAAGTTTTTGTTGTCCACCACAATAACGTATTTTTACTGTCCACGTATAATGCATATGACTGCTATGATAACTAGTCCGTTGCGTGGACATCTTCTCCTATTATGTGTTGTCAACTAAATTGTGTTTATAACGTCCCAACCGCCCCTCCCATGGGCCCCCATTCACTCACATGACCGTGGGCCCACCATTTCCGACGATCGGTGTGTTAGTCCGGGAGGCTCAGAAGTCATGTTTACTAACCCTGCAAATCACCACGCGATCTTTTCCCGTGTTTTGACCTCACTCACACGGTACTGGAAATGACTTCCCAGTAGGTCACCCATCCTAAAACTACTCCAGTTCAAGCACGCTTAACTCTGGAGTTCTCTCAAGACCTGTGACCGAAAAGATAAGTGCACTTTGGTGATATAGGTAGCCAAATCAATTCTTTTTAAGCCTCTCCGCATATATCGCATATACCACATATGCCCTGAAATTGGGGTGTCACAATCACCCCCACTAACAGATTGCAACGTCCTCGTCGCGCATACCAAGATTGTTACCCCAACAATCTAACTCTTCACAGATGTCAGTGTTCGCTCTGATACCACTTATAACGCCCCAACCGCCCCTCCCATGGGCCCCCGTTCATTCACATGACCGTGGGCCTACCATTTCCGACGGTCGGTGCGTTAGTCCGGGAGGCTCGGAAGTCATGTTTACTAACCCTGCAAATCACCACGCGATATTTTCCCGTGTTTTGACCTCACTCACACGGTACTGGAAATGACTTCCCTGTAGGTCACCCATTCTGAAACTACTCCAGCTCAAACACGCTTAATTCTGGAGTTCTCTCAAGACCTGTGACCGAAAAGATAAGTGCACTTTTGTGATATAGGTAGCAAATCAATTCTTTTTAAGCCTCTCCGCATATATCGCATATACCACACATATGCCCTGAAACTCGGGTGTCACAATGTTCCTATCTATGCATATGTTTGGGATAATTTGTCTGTCACATAGATATCTTCTTATATTCCGTGTTGTCCATTAAGTTGTGTCTAATATGTAAAACATATGTTTGAGATACTTGTTTGTCACATGGACATCTTATTACATTCCGTTTTGTTCATTAAGGGGGTGTTATTGGGGAATGGATTTGTGTAGATTTGTAAAAAATTTTAAAATCTCAAAGATTCTTATCAAATATTTGTTAGGGATTGTTAGATATTGTTATAGATTTTCATAGATTGTCATTGATTATTAATGATTTTGTATTTGCTTTTTCTTCTTAAGACATCTTTATATAGGGGAATATATATATACTATCATTGTGTAGTATGATTGGAGAAACATGATAGCTACTAGTATGTGGGAAGATGCAATGGGAACTTGAAATCAACGATGATGATGTGTAGCTTGGAGTCAAGGTTCTTGAAGTGAATATGAAGAAAAAGTACGTAAGATGCTATGTTTTTATTTTGAGTTTATGTTTTTGTTTTGAATTCTGGGTACATGACGTTTTTTTTGTTTTTGTTCTAAGTCTCTGTGTTGAATTGATTCTTGCATGATAAGAAAATTTATAATTCTTGTTCAACGTGTGTGTGTGTGGGGTTTATATGATTCTTTCATGTGTATGTGTTTTTTTTTTCTTTTTTTTTGTTACATATGAGATTTGAACAATCTCATATATAGACATGGTATTTTGAAAGTCATGGAACATGAGTAAAATTTTGTATAATCTATGTCCCAATAACATGAGATTTTAGTAGAATTACAAAATCAATGATAGAAAGATTTTTCCAATAACAAGCGATTTCAAATGGATTTTAAAAATCCTCAAACCAATAGTAATGAATTTCATTTAGAATTTAAGAATTCATAAACCAATAACAATGGATTTTTAAAATTTTAACAATCTCTACAAATCCATTCCCCAATAACCCCCAATCATGTCTCTTTTAACATAATTTTTCTATTAATTGTTATATTTATTCAATTGAGAATATTGAAGATTTTTATTAGAAAATTAAATGAGAAAGAGAAAGTTCAAAACTTAAAAAATATTAAATGAAAAGAAAGAGAAGGTAAAAGAGATAAAGAAAGAAGAAGACACGTAAGTGAGTCAGAAGATGGAAGATAACAAGGGGCATAATGGTAAAATCATGTGGGATATGGTAGGGAAATGAAAAAAGTTTCGGTTTGTGGTATTTTTGAGTAGTCTTTTTTCCACAAATGGTAGAAAGTGTAATTTTCTCTTAGAAAAAACATACTATAAATTTAAATCCTCGTAACGTCAATCAATGTATTATATAATTCTTTTTTGGAAAAAATGTTCTTAAATCTATTAACAAATTTAACATATATAAAACATAGTTAACTATTTTTCAGAAAATAGTTACAAATCTATATAATATTTTAAGATTTCTCAAAAACAAAGTTATGTGAGGATGACATATGTCACTTTTTTATTTACAACCTTATAACTTTTTTAATTTTGCCCCCTTAATTTTATTAATTCTGAATTGATTCTTTAAAATAAAAGTGTGATGATATTATTAATTTAAAGTGAACAATTAACATCACATTATCTTTAATATAAATGAAATAGATACATTTCAACATCTTTGTTGAGATTATTGTTTATGTCTAATGATTTATTATAAATGCTTAATCTTCTAACCTATATAATTATTTACTATAAGCACCAAATTTAGATAATATCTTATTTTTCTAAAGTAGAAATTATTGCATATTTTATTATGTTGATTTAATAAATCACTGCAAACTGCGATTCAAGATTCTAATAAGAAAAACATAAATATACATCCAACATCTTTGTTAAGATGATGCAGATGTCTTCGTAAAATCATTAATTTTTTGACAAATGTTTCATAAAGGAAAAAAGACAAACAAACATTTTTTTAGGAAATAGTAATGAATATTGATAAATACATATAAGTTAGAGATTTGTGCCAAAAAGATATCTTTTATATGCTATAATTTTATGAACGGCCTATTACTTTTTTCATATAACATTGTAAATGTCCAACAATTTCCTACAAATGTTAACTCTAACCTAGATATATTTAATTTTACTAGAAACATCAAATTTATGTAATAATAAATTGAAATCAATCAATAAACTGTAAACTATTGCATATTGTATCATGTTAACACTTAAATCCACGCAAATCGTGGGCGATTTTTAGTTTAATATAATTAAATATTTTCAAAATATATTTATCTATTCTATCTATTTTATAAAATAGTTAGACTATCCCCTTACTATTAAATGGGAAGTAGGTTAAGTGAAAAAGCTTAGTTGTTATAATTTTATTGGCTTAAAAAATATGACATGGAATGATGATGTGGAATGAGGACATGGCTTAAAATGGTTAGATTAATAATTTATTGTTTTGGTAAATTATTAAATAAATAATGAGAATTTTACTATTTTGTGCATTTGGAATAAAAACGAGATTTGCTATTTTTATTCTGTATACGTTTGCAAAATCATTAAAATGTTTTTAATATTTTTATAGTTTTTTGTGAGAACCAATTTAATTTTTTTTCAACAGATAAGATTTTAAGATTTGATGCATTTAGAATAAACACAAGATTTTCCTATAAGCTCATTATATTACAATTTTAAAACAAATTTATTAAAAAACATCACAAAATTACTTTGAACATTTGTTTTTGGGTTTTTAGGAACTAATTACGATATCCGATATATCTATTAAATAAATCACACAATAATTTTTTTGTTAACGTAATATCTAATAAAATCATAAAATATTAAATAAAATCACAAAATAATACACATTCTATTAATTATTATATGTATGATTGATCTACACAATAATTTATAGAACATAAATTTTCTCATCTATTATCAAAATGTCGATCACACCAAAACAAAACTCTTCATTCATACTTTTTGACAATACTTTATAAATATTGTGAAGATATAAAAATAATTTGTGTCATTAGAAGGGGTCAAATCATAATTCATGGAGGTAACTATAAATTATTACTTTCTACAGTATTATTGAATTGAAGTAAACTTCGAAAAAAAACTTACTATGACTATAAATTATATAGCACTTTTGAATTGTTAAAAATAACTTTAGGTAATCAAATTTGAAGATGGACCAAATCATTATTTGAGAATAAAGACTGGTGTTCTATCATGTGTCTCCCTCCATTTATCCCTACATTTATCCAAAAGAAGGGTTATGTAGTGGTATAGATTTATTATTATTCAGCTAGAGTACTATGTGACTTAAGGTAGAATCATAACAAAAAATAATAAACAAAGCAACAAAATTTTAATCTTTAGTCTTTAGGATATTTGTCATTCCATCATAAAAAAAAAAAAATCTTTTCATAATGCATTTCCAATGATTTGGATTAAAAAATCATAATTACCGACAAAGAAAGAAAAATACATAAGAAAATAATGAATATTGTCTATAGGAAAATATTTCAAAACCTTACGAAAAAAGTTCACCTAGTTTTAGTTAATTACATTCCCATTATTTTGTAACTATACAAAATCATATCTAACCTAATTTTCGTCGATTAATACATTAGATTCTAAATAAAAATAATTTACATCAATCTAAAATCTTTTCCATATCCTCACCAATTCGTCTCTCCTTTCAAACACAACTCTAATTGATCACGCTCCGACGAATCAACCACCGATCGATCCTTTCCTCCTTCTTCATTCTTTATTCTTCTTTACTTCTTGTACCTTCGAAATCCGACTCAACGTATTTCCTCTTTCCTTCGTATCGTCTGTTATTCTTCTCACCTTTGATACGAAGAAAACTTATTTCTATATATATTGTTCTACTGATTATTTTAATGGTTTGAACTATGGGGGGTTTTGAAGTTTAATGTTATGTTTTGTGAACTTCTGAAACTTACAGATTTTGCAAATCAATTTTTATAGGTTTTTGATGGATAAGTCATGGATAAACAATCCACGGTTGTCTCAAGATTACATATTAGGTGTAAAAAGTTTCCTGGATTTTGCATTTGGTAAATCAAATGCACCCATGATGAAATGTCCGTGTAACCGTTGTGCTCTAACGAAAACTAAGTCAAAAGAAAATATTGAAGGCGATTTGATGTGTTTTGGCTTTTTAAGTGCTTATACAAGTTGGTTAATACATGGAGAGGATATAACTATCACATCGAATGCAAGAGCACCTCTGAAGAAAATATAATTCGAAAGAAGCCTCTTCGTGAACAAGATCTCGCCAAAGGCTATACAACTGCTCGAGTAATGTCTCGACACTTTTTTTTAGCATTTTGACTCTCTCTCTCTCTCTCCCTCTCCCTCTCTCTCTCTCTCTCTCTCTCCCCTTCATGTCTAAGGTCGTTTTTGTGTATGTCTTTTAAAGCTTCAACAATATGGCTGCCTTGTTGTTAAATACAAATCAGTCGGTTAGATCACAATTTCTAGGAACAGAGAAGAGACAGAGACACAATCTAATAAGATCAAACACCTTAAATTGAAATTGGAGCTACATTCTTAATGATTTGAGGATAATCAACCAAAGGAATGTTCTGTTACAATAGAGATGGTAATAAAATCATCAGATCTTCTTTTTATTTGCTGCTGCTGCTTGTACTCTTCTTTTTCAGCAAATTTCCAAACTTTCGGAGCAATGGTTTCTTCTTTTTCTGCTGTTGTTCCTTTGAGAGCAGACTTGCAGCATCTTCAGTGTGTTCTGCGGAAGACAAACCATTGCTTAACTGATCAAAGTTCTCGCTGCCTTCTGCTTTCGATTCATCATCCTCTTCCGCATACTCGTGCTCTGTCTCTCTCTCTGAAGAAGCTTCTCTCTTTTCTCTATGGTACCCTTCCCACACATCTTTCTCTCTTTTTTCAACTTTCTGAGCTGACCAATGGATTGATGTGTCGTCTTTCTCAATGGCTTCCATTGGACTTTCTTGTTCTGTGTGTTCTCCAGTTCTGTTATGAGAGAGATCGGTTCTAGTAGTCTCTTCTCTGCTTTTACAACCATTTTCTTGTGAAAATTCTACAGCTTTCGGGAGTGACTCATAGTCTTTCTTGATGTCACCGAGCTTACCGTTTTCATCATGTGTGGAAGAAGCTTTGTCTAGCAATGTTGACAACTCTTCGATCTTCTTAAGCGCAGAAGCCTCCCCGGCTTTCAGCTCATCGTTGTCCTGAATTACAGTCTGCAATTCGGTTTCTTTGTCGAGAAGACTCTCTTTCATCTTCGACAACTCCTCTATCTTCTTTGCTGCTGAAGCTTCTCTCACCTTGAGTTCTTGATTTTCTTGATTAACTCTTTCAAATTCATTTCCCTTATCAAGCCAACTTTGCTCGAGATGTAACAACTCATCGATCTTCTTCAAAGATGATGCCTCTTTGGCCTTAAGCTCCTCGTTCTCGTTAAAAACACCCTGCAACTCCTTCTCTTTATCAAGTAAACTCTGTTTAAGATTCGTCAATTCTCCAATCTTCTGAAGTGATGAGGCAGCTTTCTCCTTGAGCTTTTCATTTTCGGCAAATGCATTCTTCAGCTCGTTTTCTTTATCAACCAAACTTTGTTTAATATCATCCCATTCCTCTATCTTCTCAAGTGATGAAGCTTCTTTCGATTTGAGCTCCTTGTTTTCACTAACAACATGCTGTAACTCGCTCTCTTTCATGAGCAAGCTTTTATTTAGATTTGATAGCTCTTCAATCTTCTTTTGGGCTAGAGAGTCTTTGACTTTAAGCTCCTCAATCTCAAGGATCATACCATGGAGCTCATTTTCTTTATCAAGAAAATTTTCTTGCATCTTCGCTAACTCTTCGATTTTCTTAAGATAAGCAGCCTCCCTTTCTCTAAGCTCTTCAGTTTCTTGAGTAGAACTCATGAGTTTGGTTTCTGTATCAGCAAAGATTTCATTTACCTTTGACAACTCTTCAATCTTCTTGTGATAAGAAGACTCCTTTTCTCTTAGCTCTGCGTTTTCCTGAACAACGGTCTGCAGTTTGGTTTCTTTCTCAACTAATTTTTCATTCGACAACGACAACTCCTCAATCTTCTTGATATGTACAGTCTCTTTTTCTTTGAGCACTTCACTTTCTTGAATACTGCTTTGCAATTTGGTTTCTATATCGACCAATCTCTCATTCACCGCTGACAACTCTTCAATCTTCTTCAGACACGCAAACTCCCTTACTCTAAGCTCCTCGGCTTCTTGGACAACGCTCAACAGTTTTGTTTCTTTATCAACCAAGCTCTGATTCGCCGCTGACAAATCTTCGATCTTCTTGAGATAATCAGTCTCCCTTTCTCTGAGCTCCTCCACTTCTTGAATAATGATGTGCAGTTTTGTTTCATTATCCACCAAGCTTTCATTCACCTTTGACAACTCATTTATTTTTTCGAGAGAAGAAGCCTCCATTTCTCGGAGTGTTTTGTTATCTGCAACAGCGTTCTTTAGCTCGTCTTCTTTCTCCAACAAGCTTTCTTTAAGTTTCGTGCTTTCAGCTTTCGCTTCTCCAACTCTTTCCTGCAGATCCTTAATCCCCTCCTCCAGTTTCTGGAAATTGTGTTTCAGATTGGCCTCTTCTTCTTTTGCTGCATTGGCCTCGGTTTCCTTAAGGTTAAGCAAATTCTCCACCTTGCTAAGTTCTTCCTTCACAGAGAGATTTTCATCTTCTGATTTCTTCACACAACCCATCAAATGAAATTCTCGCTGTTCCCACTCAGTCTTTGAATTGACAATCTCATTCTGAGTGTTTTCTAAACTAGTTTTCAGGTTATCAATTTCATTTCTTGCATCTTCAAGCATTTTCCCGTACTTCTCATTTGTCTCTTTCGCAGCCAAATTTAAACTTTCAATCTGAGTTCCACAATATTCAAGCTCCGCTTGACATTTCAAGAGCTTCTCCTTGGCTTCCTTTGCTTCAGTAGATACTTCCTGCAATTCCAAAGTTAAACTTTCCGTAGCTTTCTTGCTTTTCTCTTCTTCCCTCTTACAGTTTTCCAACTCTGTCGCAAGTTCTGTCTTTTCGTTCAATACGTCCTGAATCTGTGATGTTGCGGTCTTTTCATTGTGCAAAGCCCTAACCTTTTCCTCTTGCGCGGTTTCAAGGTCAGATTTTATCGACTCAACAAGCTTTTCAAGCTTACAAGTTTCTTCGTTTAAAATGCCAACTTGGCGTTGGGATTCCTCGAGATCTTTTTCCTGCCTCCCAACTGTTGTCACCAGCGACTCAACCTTTTCTTTTAGCTCAGCATTGTTCAACTCTCTCTCGTGAAGGGCATGGCTCTTTTCCTCAAGCTGCTTCGTAGCTAAATCTAAAGATTCTGAAGCAGAGTTCTTCAACTTATTTGTTTCCTCAACTTGCTTTTCAAGTTTACCGACCTCGTCCTTCAACTCTGCTGCTAAGCTATTAGCATAAGATTCAACCATTTTAGCAGCTTCGAAGTCAACTTGGAGCTGTTCGATAGACTCTTCTCGTTCCTTGAGAGTATTCTCGAGGATGCTAACTTCCTCAAGTTTCCCTCTCAGCATCTCAATTTCAGATTTTAGTTTAGACACAACCTCATCGCCTTCTATAGCTTTCTTCTGTTCGACTGAACCAAGCAACGCCTTTAACCGGCTTAATTCAGAAGAAAGAATCTCTGCCTTCTCAGCCTGAATTTCAGCAATCTTCGTGGCTTCCTCGGCATGACTTAGCGCCTTGTTTTTAGCATCAGCAGTCATAGCCAATTCTTGTTGAATCCTGTGGAGTTCTTCCGTGGTTGAGAGAAGAGCTGAGATGTCCAAAGCATGCTGGCTTCTAATAGATTCAACTTCCTTCTTCCAAGAGCTTTCAACCGCTTCGATTCCCGTTTGTTCTAGTTCAACTGCTCGGAATTTCTCAATCTCTGAACTCTCCTCGGCTCGCTGCTGAGCTATCAATGCCTCTTTGAGTTTCTCATTGGCTTCTTTTGTCAATTTCTCAGATCCTTTAAGATCATCAAGAGCTTTCGCTTTATCTTTCTTCAGCACGGCTATTTCCTCATTCGCTTTCTTCAGATCCTCTTGAATTTGATTCAGTTGAGCTTGTAGCTCAGATCCCTTCCCTAACCGTGATTGCAATTTCTGGAAAAAAAATAGTCTTTCAAGGTTAAAATCAGAACAAGAGAAGCTTCAAATTATCGAAATCTGATTTTATTTGCCTCGGGAGGAGTAGGAACTCTTGCAGTTCGACGATCAGGAGAAGGCTTGGAGTTAACACTTTGTGGGGAACGGTCAAGTGAAAGACGAGTGCCGTGCACCGGGGATGGCGAATTGCTATCGGATTTGGTCCCTGTTGATTTACTCACTCTCGGTGTTGGCGGTGATGGTTTGCTACGAGGAGTCTCCATTAAACCAGTTCTACATCATCAGAAATGTAAAGTACAATGTCAATGTTATTGGATCTAACTCCATACACTGTACAAACAAAATTGCACTGAAAATTTCATAATTCAATTGCAAGGAATAGGATCCATTTCAGTTTAGAGATCTAATTATCAATAAGCATCTAAATGAATACAAAACAAACAAGACATTTCTCCACAGTTTATGGAATGATAAGGCAAGTGTAAAAACATGTTTTTGTTTGCAGAATTCCTGGAAAAGTAGGACCAAACCAAATATAACGACTTTCAAAGCTAATTCCAGCTTGTGCAAGATTTAAACCAAATCTTGGGGAAAAATTCAGATAAAGTAACAAAATTAATGCAACAGAAAGAAAAAAGTAAACAGATCAGTAAGTATTAGCAGAAGAAAAAACCAAAGCAGCACAGAGAAAGTGACCCACACGATAGAATCGAACAAACACGAACTACATTTCCGACAAAGAAAACAGAACTCAGATCCAATAGTTAAACTAGTTTGATTCTAAAATCTAAAAAGAATAGGAAGGGAAAAGGCCGTACTTGGTTCTAGACGCCATTGTTGCCGAAAAAGAACACCTTCAAATCCAAAATTAGAAACCCAGAAAAAAAAAATCGAATCAGAAAATAGGAAAAATGCAATGTTGGGTGCTAAATCTCCGGCATTGAGAATTGTAAGCAGAAACCCAGATCGATTCTGGTCTCTTCTTCAGTGGGTAGGATTGCTTCTCCACAAAGTCTTTAACTTTTTAGCAGAAACAAAAACAGAAAAGAAAGAGTAGAAAAATAATTGGTAATGGGGTTATGGTGTTTTCAGAGTGGTCACCCTCTCTTTCTCTCTCTCGTCTTTTTCTTTCATTTTCCCGGTTTAATTATTTCAATTAAACTAAAGCGAAAAAGGTAACTAAAGAAGAAATACGTGGGATGTGAAATTACGATAATAACCTTGCTTTAAAGTTTAGCATTGTTTGTATTAAATGGAATGAATAATAAATAATCACAATAAAAGTGATGTGTGAGTGTGGGACCAACAAAATATGAATTAAACGGTGCTCATAATGTGGGAAGAGAAACAAGCCTGAAATCTGATTTACAATCTTAAGATCCATTTGGGTCATGTGGACTCTACTATGCATGTGCATTTTTAATCATTTTTTTTTGTAATTTTACAATAATGCAGTCACACAACTCTTATTATTCTCATATAACACTTTTTTCTCAACGGTAACTTCCTAGTGTCTTATGTGGTGTTCTTATAATATAAAATTATTAAAATGGTTATTAAAGGAAGAAAGAGAGTGTTTTTGTGAGGGTATATTTGTAACAACCTGTTTTTTTTTAAAAAAAATGCGGAAATTCTCATAAATAATAATCAATAACCAAATCAACTCATAATCCAATTCAGGAAAAGCAATAATGAAATCTAGCAACCTAACCGGGTTTACTAGAATAAACAAAACAGAAAACAACAGCAATCCTAATCATCCTCATCCTCAGGTCGTGATTCCGCGGTCACACTTTCCCTTTTCCTTTACCTGCAACACAATTGGGAAAAATGAGTTGCGTAAGTATTTCATAAATACTTAGTGAGACGGTCGTCCCATCTACAGGCCAATTACTCGAATAAAGAAATACATGAAATACCAGGGTTATCAAACAATGCACGAGACAAGCAAAACAACAGAAACAAGACCAGCAGGTCCCATGTCGATCGACAGGAAGCAATCATGTCGATCGACAGGCTTACACGACCCCGTGTAGATCGACAGAAAGAAATCCTGTCGATCGACAGGGACCTGGCTGTTCGAAGAAGATTGGCCTATCCTCTCATGGCCGAATCTCTCCGTCCCAATAACCACCTGCGATTACTATTAACAAAAATCCACCAAAACACAAAGCAAACAATCGCATAACATCCATTCCTCAATCCAAGGACCTATGGTCGCGTACTCACCTCGGGAACGACTGAACAAGGAAAACCCCGACTGAAACAGAAGGGGATAACTCGCGACTCCCTTCACCAAATCAAGTTCTGAAAACTGATCTGGAAACTAGACACCGAGAGCTTCGCAACGGTGTATAGAACGCCTCCTAACTCCAAACAGATCGACGGGGAAACAGCCCGCAATCTCGCTAATCGAAACAGGAAAAACAGAGGTTTCAGAACCAACACCCTGAAATCAAACGAACACAGAGAACGAAGTTTACCTCCGAATCAGGATCAGAAACCTGATCTAGAAACTAGACAGAACTAGCTTTCCAATGTTATAAGGATCCTCTCCTGATTCTCAGGGGTTCGACGGGAATCCTCCCTTGAAGCAGACTGATCGCAGATTCGAATCTGCAGAAACCACTCTCACGAAAACAACGATAACTCAGCGAAAACTCATCCAAATCACACACGGTTTTCGCCTACGGCAAGAGGAAAGATCAGAGAACTTACCCTCTAAGTTTCGATTGAATCCGACCTGAACTCTCCTGCCGTTTGACTCCTCCATAACCGACGGCCACCTCCTCCAAAACTCAAGAGAAACCCTAGTTCCTCTCAACTCTCTCTGATTCTTTCTCTGCCTATATTCTTCTGAAAAATACGGCCACAGAAACCAATGCAAGCTTATAAACACGAGCCCTAGGCTCCCTAAACCGGCTCGCCAAACCGAACGATTGATTTTAAAACCAAACCGCAATTCCAACCTTGGTGTCGATCGACACCCACCGATGGTGTCGATCGACACCCCTTACCAAAATCGACATTCTGGTTTCGGGATGTTACAATTCTCCCCCACTAAACTGGATTCGTCCTCGAATCCCGCAAAAACACGTCCATACTGGACTACTCCCTGCCCCGCACCGGCCAATACCACAAAAGATTCTCACATAATCTCAGAGGTACACATCTAATCCTATGTTTATACGCACGTTTTCAAATATTTATTATGTTTGACTCATCCACACATTCTAGGGAACCACCGTCCCCTCGGGAAACCACCGTCTCCCCGCACTATAGAGGAACCACCGTCCCAATATATGCACTCTGTACTATAACGGAGACCACCGTCTCGGTATAAGTACTCAGGAAACCACTGTCTTCTGGAGAGAACTACCGTCTCTCAACATGTATACTGGAAACCACCGTCTCCGATACATACCCTGGAAACCACCGTCTCCAGCACATGAGTCATCCGTAATAAATTCTAACACGTCTATAAATATCAGCGACTAGGTCACCTCACGTGGTCTAAACTCGATACTCCCACTCGGAATATCCATACAACACGACCCGCACTGGTCAACACAATCGAAAAGTCGGAACCACAATCCGATAACAATAGAAATATAAGAAAGCCATCTCGTCTCATAAATCTCAAAAATGTATATCGTTACAACGAAACGAAAAATACATGAATCGAAACAACAACACGGGCACAAAGGCCAAACGAAACTAGAACCACAAAGAAAGCTAAGCTCAAACGGCGACCTGCTTGTCGAACCACTTCCTGAACTTCAGTTTCATCTTTGCCTCTGGCTCCCAAGTCTCCTCCTGGCAACCGCCACAATCCCACAAAATACGCAACAATGGAAACTCCTTCCGGCGCAACTCCTTGGCCCTCCTCTCGAGAATCCTCACAGGAACTGCCGGAACCGACAAAACAGGCTGAAGATCCGCAGGAATCTCAGGCACCAACTCCTCCGACTCATGCAGTCACTTCCTCAACATCGACACATGAAATACCTTATGAAATGCCTTCATGATCGGAGGTAACTCAAGCCGATAAGCCACTGGTCCAACACGCTCCACCACCGGGAACGGACCCATAAATCTCGGACTGAGCTTGTTCTCTGCTATGCATCTGTTAGGACCCCTCAACATCGCCATCTTGAGATACACACGATCTCCCACTGAGAACTCAAGCTCACGTCTCCGCTTATCCGCATAACTCCTCTGTCTATCCTGAGCTTCCTTCATGTTCAATCTCACGATTCGGATCTTCTCCGTTGTTTCCTGAACATAGGTAGCTCCATGAATACTGCGCTACCCCACTTGGGTCCAGCATAAAGGCGTCCTACATGGCCTCCCATACAGAGCCTCGAAAGGAGCCATACCAATACTCGCCTGGAAGCTGTTATTATACGCAAACTCAACCAAAATCAGATGATCTGCCCAATGGCCACCCTAATCCAGCACACACATCCTCAGCAAATCCTCCATAGTCTGAATAGTCCTCTCTGACTGCCCATCAGTCTGCGGATAATAAGCCGTACTCAGATGCACCTTAGTGCCCATCTCTACCTGCAACGCACCCCAGAACTCTGATGCAAACCTGGGATCTTGATCCAAAACGATACTGGCTGGCACTCCATGAAACCTCACGATCTGCTGCACAAACCTCTTAACCAACTTAGCCGCTCCATCGGTCTTCTTAATAGGCAAGAAGTGCGCAGACTTAGTCAACCGGTCCACGATAACCCAAATAGCATCATACGTCCGCGAAGTAGGCAAACCAACCACAAAATCCATCGTAATCCTATCCCACTTCCACTCAGGAATGGGTAGACTCTGAAATAAACCGCTCGGAACCTTGTGCTCTACTTTGACCAACGAACACGTGCTACACTTGGACACAAAAGCAGCCACATCTCTCTTCATCCCGACCCAGTGATAATACCGTTTGAGATCCCGGTACATCTTGGTCGCACCCGGATGAATCGAAAACTTGCTCGCATGAGCCTCGCTCAGAATCTCGTGCTGCAATGCCTCATCACGAGGAACACACACTCGACCACGAATCAACATCGTCCCATTCGAAGAGACTACAAACTCATAATCCACGACTTTCGATAGCCCAATCAAACTCTGATCACTCTGCTGAGCCACTCTGATCCTACTAAGAAGATCTGCCTGATCAACTGCCTCTAAGCACAAAGGCTCCTCCGAAATCGCACAAAGACGCAACATGCTGATCTCGCCCACCAAATCCTCAATCTCCTGCTCACGGGCTGAATCGAACCTCCGCCGACTCAAGGCATCTGCTACCTGATTAGCCTTGCCCGGATGATAAATGATCTCCAGATCATAATCCGCCAGCAACTCAACCCAGCGTCTCTGTCTCATATTCAGCAACGACTGAGTAAAGATATGCTGAGATTCTTGTGATCCGTAAAAATCTGCACTCTCCCTCCATAAAGATATGACCTCCAGATCTTCAGAGCGAACACTACTGCTCCCAACTCTAGATCATGCGTCGGCCGATTACGCTCACTACCCTGCAACTGCCCCGAAGCATAAGCAATACTCGACCCTCGTGCATCAAACGCAACTCATACCAACTTTTGAAGCATCAGAATACACGGTGTATGGCTTCCCCGACTCGGGTAATGCCAACACCGGCGTACTAGACAACATCTCGTTGAGTCTCGCAAAACTCTCCTCGCACTCCTGCGACCAGACAAACGAAACCTCCTTACCGGTCAGCTTCGTCATCGGGTGTGCCATACTCGCAAATCCCTTGACGAACCTCCGATAATAACCTGCCAGACCCAAGAAACTCCTGATCTCGGTAGCACTGCTCGGTCTAGGCCAATCTCGAATAGCCTCAATCTTAGCCGGGTCCACAGAAACTCCCTCTGCAGACACAAAATGGCAAAGAAAAACCCATCTCTCGCTGCCAAAAACTGCAGTTGCTCCACTTAGCATACATTTTCTGATCCCGAAACTCCCCAAGAACCAACCTCAATTGAGCCTCATGCTCCTCGGGATCCCTCCGATACATCAAGATATCCACTATGAAACAAACGCGTCCAGGTAATCCTCGATCACGGCGCAGCCTCTGGTGCTTACCACAAGCACATTCTATAAACAAAACGCATAACCCCAACTCGAAATGCCCAATACTTGCCTAGTTTCATCCAGTACTCACGATGTGGCATTCTTAATCCATCTAGGTCTGGCGGTCAATTGTACAACAATCACACAAGAACATGTACAATCGCCCGTCCGTCCAGACTATACCAAATCCAAACTAGGTCTGGCAGTTGATTGTACAACAATCACACAAGAACATGTACAATCGCCCGTCAGTCCAGATTTAGATCTCCCAAAGGCTACATCAATTACCAGAACTCAACATAGGCCCAACCTTACCAGCGATACTTCGACTCACAACTTGAGCCTCCCGAACTGTCTATCACAGACCATAAACTTGACTGTTCCAACCAATACTTCACGAGATTCCCACTCATTCCACACCCGTCCAACATGGACAAAATCCTGGCCAGACCTGGCCCATACCACACGAGATCCTCCCCTGATCTCTGAGGAACCCTCTAATCCACACACAGAACATACCGCTTGCACTCTCGGGACACTACCCTCGAGCCAACGGTATCTGGGGATCTCACATCCCCGCAAGAGATCTCACATCCCTCGCCGCTTATTCTGGGAACACGCTTCCCAATAAGCACACAGGAGGGCACACCTCTCCTCTGATTAGAGCAGCCTTACGTGGTATAGTCTCGATATTCCCAGCCCAGAATATCCTCATAAAAAAACGACCAACCATGGTCCACACATATAAAACACATAAAAAGGCCACTCGCCTCAAACTCATACGAAAATAAATAAGGAACACCATCATATAAATTTTCAAAAATGTAAATCGTTTAAACACCAACGAAATACAAAATCCAGGAACAAAACTCTAAAGCTCAAAAATCTGAAACTGGAAACAAAACCAAAAGAAACAACACCAGCTCAATCCTCGAACTGCTCTTCTAGGCCCTCGACCACTACGAGAGCCTCCACCAGCTCTGCCCTCGAGGCATACCGGGAAACCATGCTAGGCTTCTTCAGCCCGATCCGAAGTCCTGCCACGAACTTGCCCATCTGGGCTCACTCCTCATCCATGTCGCTACTCGCATAGACCACCAGCCTGCTGAACTCGGCATCATACCCACACACTGATCGGTTGCCCTGAACCAGACTCTGGAACTGCAACTCTAACTGCTCCACAACTTCTTGAGGAAAATATCTGGCATTAAACTCACCCAAGAATTCTCCCCAATTCCTCAATGTTCGCCTTCTTCTGGCTTGCACTCCTGACCACCAGAGACGAGCATCGCCCTCTAAGAACTCCACCGCTAGATCCACACAGAACTCATCAGGACATCTGAGAATACGAAGTCTTCGCTCAACCCTGAATCTCCACTCATTGGCTTCCTCTGGCCTCCCACCACCCGAGAAAGACAAAGGCCCCATGAGCACCAACTCGTTAGACCATGCAAGATACTGCTCCCTCCGGGCCTCCACTGGAGTCTGCACTGGTACCGCACACGGTAACCGCTCTAAAATCAAGGTTAGCATCTTAGACACCTGATCCTCCGGCTCCTGAACTCTGCCTGAAGCATTACCCGCACCCGGGTCTCTTGCCGCACCCGCAGCTCTAGCACTGACTCCCGCTCCAGCTGTACTAACCGACACACTGACAGTGCCCTCTGACAACTCCTGATACACTGGCGAACCGACCACCTGATCCGAAGAGTCACTCTGAGTCTCCCACTGGAACGGCTTAACCACGCGACCACGACCACGACCACGACCACGACCCCGGCCTCCAAGGCCACCAGCTCTGCCACCACGGCTTCTCGGAACTCTAGCCATCACACACTGCACTTATCACAAGCGCACACTAAGACACAAGGTCTCACAAACCAAAAACACAAAACAAACAACTTACCGTATAATCTATTTAAAGGCTTGAAGAGGATGATTCTAAGACTATAATTGACTAAGCACACATAATCAATTTAAACACATAGTCTCAGTTCATCAAAATCACTACTAGCCCTAGAACCGTAAGGGCTCTGATACCAAAATGTAACACCCGGTTTTTTTTTTTTTAAATGCGGAAATTCTCATAAATAGTAATCAATAACCAAATCAACTCATTATCCGATTCAGGAAAAGCAATAATGAAATCTAGCAACCTAACTGGGTTTACTAGAATAAACAAAACATAAAACAACATCAATCCTAATCATCCTCATCCTCAGGCCGTGATTCCGCGGTCACACTTTCCCTTTTCCTTTACATGCAACACAATTGGGAAAAACGAGTTGCGTAAGTATTTCATAAATACTTAGTGATACGGTCGTCCCATCTACAGGCCAATTACTCGAATAAAGAAATACATGAAATACCAGGGTTATTAAACAATGCACGAAACAAGCAAAACAACAGAAACAAGACCAGCAGGTCCCATGTCGATCGACAGGAAGCAATCATGTCGATCGACAGGCTTACACGACCCCGTGTCGATCGACAGAAAGAAATCCTGTCGATCGACAGGGACCTGGCTGTTCGAAGAAGATTGGCCTATCCTCTCATGGCCGAATCTCTCCGTCCCAATCGACCACCTGCGATTACTATTAACAAAAATCCACCAAAACACACAGCAAACAATCGCATAACATCCATTCCTCAATCCAAGGACCTATGGTCGCGTACTCATCTCGGGAACGGCTGAACAAGGAAAACCCCGACTGAAACAGAAGGGGATAACTCGCGACTCCCTTCACCAAATCAAGTTCTGAAAACTGATCTGGAAACTAGACACCGAGAGCTTCGCAACGGTGTATAGAACGCCTCCTAACTCCAAACAGATCGACGGGGAAACAGCCCGCAATCTCGCTAATCGAAACAGGAAAAACAGAGGTTTCAGAACCAACACCCTGAAATCAAACGAACACAGAGAACGGAGTTTACCTCCGAATCAGGATCAGAAACCTGATCTAGAAACTAGACAGAACTAGCTTTCCAATGTTATAAGGATCCTCTCCTGATTCTCAGGGGTTCGACGGGAATCCTCCCTTGAAGCAGACTGATCGCAGATTCGAATCTGCAGAAACTACTCTCACGAAAACAACGATAACTCAGCGAAAACTCATCCAAATCACACACTGTTTTCGCCTACGGCAAGAGGAAAGATCAGAGAACTTACCCTCTAACTTTCGATCGAATCCGACCTGAACTCTCCTGCCGTTTGACTCCTCCAAAACCGACGGCCACCTCTTCCAAAACTCAAGAGAAACCCTAGTTCCTCTCAACTCTCTCTGATTCTTTCTCTGCCTATTTTCTTCTGAAAAATACGGCCACAGAAACCAATGCACGCTTATAAACACGAGCCCTAGGCTCCCTAAACCGGCTCGCCAAACCGAACGATTGATTTTAAAACCAAACCGCAATTCCAACCTTGGTGTCGATCGACACCCACCGATGGTGTCGATCGACACCCCTTACCAAAATCGACATTCTGGTTTCGGGATGTTACAATATTGAAATATAAAATTAATAAAATTGGAGTAAAGAGAGTAGATAGTAAGTGTGTTTAAATATAAAATTAATAAAAGTTGAGTAAAAGGAAGAGAGAGTGTCTAAAATTAGATATTTTGGAAAGTGTTTTTAAAAGGAAGAGAGAGTGTTTAAATATAAAATTGATAAAAGTTGAGTAAAAGGATGAAAGAGAAGGTATAAAGTTGAGTAAAAGGAAAAGAGAGTATGTGTTTTAATAATTTTATATTATAAGAACATCCTATAAGACACTATGGTGTTACCATTGAACATGGCCGAGGATCTCAAAATTATAATAGTTTTGAGATTTTTTTTTTTTTACATCATATTAGTTTATGATTTTGTGTGACATGTTGGTATTTTAGGCATGTGATACGGAGGCAATTTAGGCTGTACATTTAGGTTGGTATTTGTTATGCACTATTAACATTATGCCTTTGGTTTTTTTTTTTTTTTGAGAAAAACATTATGCCTTTGTTCCACCGTCAAATGTTGGAGAACTCTACTGGAAATGTGTCACAAACAAATATACGGATTTCCGACGGCGATTAATGTGGATTATTTTGTTTTAGAAAACACGTACGGAATCTTGAGACAAATTATAACGGTTTTGGTTTGGTTCAGATTCTTTTCTTTCTGCATCAAAGTAACTTAAAAAAATAAAACTTCGTTGATCTCTATTTAAGAGTTTTTACTATCGAACAAATGAAACTTGAATCAAAGTAATATTTTAAATTTCGTTTTTATCGGTTCAATTTGGTTTAGACCAAATGTCCACCATAAAGCAATTAAGCTTGTTGATTTGTAACATAAAACTTTTCTAGTGTCAAACAATAATAGCTAAATACTTAAAAAAATTGGATGCCAGCATAAAATTATCTTGGGTTCGATTTGTTATCTCGACATATGTCTATGGGAATAAAATTTCTTTGTTTGTCATGATCTTTTGATGATAAAAACACTATAGTTGAAACCTATCTACACTATATAAAAGTTGATGCTATAGCGCTCTAAAGGCGTCCACCTAGGATTTTAGAAACGCGATTCGATTGTACCACGTCGTTAGTTAGTTTTTTCTTAATTAATATTTAATTGTTTATGTAATTTATTATTTTTCTTTTTATAAAAAAAACTTGATAATTACCAATATTCTTTTTCCTTCAAAAAGTCAATATTTTCCTGTATTCCTTTTAAAAAATTACCGACTGTTTTAAAATTAATAATAGGAAACATTCATATAACATAATAGTAAATCAACCAATATTATTAAGACATGTGATTAATTACATAATTAGTAAACATTCTAAATTATAAATTAGTTTGATGATAGGAAATGTATACCATTGTTTGTAATCTTCCATGTTTATCCGATCATATACGATAATTTTCTATGATTGTCGGTATCTTATGTAACCCTAAAATTATTCTCTCTATACATACAACTTTTAACCAATTTTTAAATATCCGAGGCATTCTTGCTCCGGTTATCCTCTGGTGAGCTTCTCATTATTATAGCTGGTGTTTTATTTTCGATTTTTTTCTTAACATGATCTTGAAGACTCTTTTGATAATTTTTGTTTATTTTGTTTTTTTTCCATTAAAGCTGCTAAAATTCGCACTGGATCATACAATCTGACTCTTGCCTTTGGTAGTATTGTATTTGAACCTGTCATTAAAAGAAAATCTATCTATTGCCTCTGCTTGAAAATATGAATTTTGCATATTTAAAATTCATATATTGTTATATATACTGCGATATTCTAAATTTCAAGTTCTTAATAACTTTTCCCTTTCAAGGTTATTATTTGAACAATAATACAACCATGTAATCTTTCTTTGTTGTCAAAAACAGTGTGGTAACTATGTGCTATAATATTACGCCATTATTAAGAGCTAGCTCCCGGAGTTGGAAGACTCTTTTTGTGTTCAACAACGGCCTAGATCAAAGGTTTTGAACTTAATTATTTTTTTTTTATTCTTTACGTTTTTCTTCAGCTACAAGTTATTGGGTTATAATGTATAGATCGCTTTTATTATGTGAAGCCAGAACGTTAGGAAATTTTATTCCTATTTTATTCTTAATTCCATCTTATTGATTCCTCATATGTGTGGCTTTTTTGTTGTTTATAGATTTATGGTTAGTTTTTTCTAGATTCTTAATTATAATGTTAAATAAATGCGCAGTTAGATGGGCATGGCGTTTGGTGATGCAAGCCGAGAAGGGGACTCTGGATCTGCAAAAACTCTTATGCAAGGTACAATTTTTAAACAACCTTTTTTTGAATTGTTAGATGATTAAATGTTCTTTTATTAACCAGTCCAATCCAATATATATGTTTTCTTATTCACGTGTTGTTGTGAGCAGATCTTTAACCGTATGTTAGTTTCTTATTCTTATTAATGATTTTCGTACTTTTTTTTTGTGTTCTTTATTTTTTCGTTGGTTTTGATATATTCTTTCATCCCATAGGTTTCATGTTGATCAATCGAGGTATGAGTTTCGTTATTGATTGTATTATGTTTTATTTGATTTGTTTGATGAAGAATACATAGATAAAACGGGGAAGAGGAAAGTATCGAATGTGATGTGTCAATCATCATGGTTTCTCGAACAATTGAAATACTTGACAAAATTATATATGCAGCATTTAAAACTTCTATTTGTTGATCATTGACATACTTGAGTCCCAAGTTATAAACTCTATTTTGATCAAAACTCTATTTTTTTTATTTTTAAGAAGGGTTTGCAAAATTCTATTTTATTGATTAGTTGATTCTTTTTTTTTTGTCTCGCTTCTTCCAATGATTATTTGTTGATATTTGTTTTTTCTTATTTACAGATTCTTGCTTGGCTTGGCTACCTCAAACGCATCTCAAGTGTAGGTTTGATTGATTCCTTTGATTTATTGTTCAAATTATTTTTATCGTATATTAGTCATATCCAAATAATTTTGTGGTAATACCTTAATGTAAGCCAAGTTAGTGAAGCAAAACAGAGACTTAATCCTACATTTTGAAAGATATATCTTGATGTTGTATAGAGAAAGAAGAGTCGCTTGAAGTGGATTAGGATAAGTGATGGAGGAGTTGTGGGACAATTAATGGGACGAAGATGAAGGCGTGACTTATGGAGGTGTGGACACAGTTTGAGCAAGATATTGCGCTAATGAATATAATAATCTAACCTTTTTACAAATATTTCGTGAGTTTTATGTGTTTGTTAGTTCGCATTTACATTAGAAATTGTTCCAAAATCAAAGATTGAATATTTAAGTATGTGTGACCGAACGATGATATAAAATTAATGTTCTTCATTCATTTTTGTCTCGGTGTAACTTGGTATTTTCTTCCAGTTGTATGAGCATAAATTTTAAAACCAACTAAATTTTTTGAGCTTTGTTCTTACTTAATAGTTGTCCTAAAGAAAAAATGATTTTATAATTTTATAAAAATGTGATAACATAATAAAAAAAAAATATAAATGAGATAAAAAAACTAAAGAATGTCCGAACATAGTAAAGACATTTACAGTTGTAAATTTTGAGAAAACTAAGATCAAGAAATTGAGAAGAAGAAGTTACAACCATCTCTACACACAACCATGTTGAAACTAAGGTAAAGACATAGTAAAAATATGTCACAACCATGTCTAAACATTATATATATATATATATATATATATATAATTATCTACACATGTAAATTAGTAATAAATTTTTTTTATTTTGGTAAATTAATTATTTAGTTTTCTACGAATGCTTCGTTTTATTACCATTATGCTTTGTATTCGTATATGTCGATGTCTAATTTATTTAAAATTAGCATATCCAAATATCTATTAACATTTCTTTAATAAAGCAAACCCACGCGTAACATGGGTGTAAAATCTAGTCTTATTATATAAAAGAGAAGCCGGTCGACGAGAGCGTGACACATAAGCAAAATTGTAATTCGCGAGATCATGACATGTGTTTAATATTGATTGAGATGATGACATGTGTTAAAACTTATATTTAGCTAAGTAAAAATAAAATTAAAAATGAAAAATTAACAAAAAGAGTTTCCAAGTAATTACTCAAATAATTAAATGGAAAATTTCTAATAGTTTAAACTAATAAAAATAATAATATATGGGATGTAAAGAGGATATAATAAAATGTATAGATGTAATGTTTGATAATATAAATGGAAACTTTCTAATAGTCTAAATTAGTATAAGTAATAATATATGGGATGTAGAGAGAATATAATAAGATGTATATATGGATGTTTGATAATATTTTTTTTATGTTTTCTATGAGGTTACTAATATAAAATTTACTAATTTCTGATTTAATTCTAAAATATTTTAGTTGTTTTACGATTTATTTTATAGTTAAAAAAAATATTGAGTATGATATGAATTATGTTATATATATGATTATGAATTCACATTATATTAATTATCACATAAGAATTAAGATATAAATGATCTCTATTGATTTATAGTCTATGTTCTATCAAATTCAATGAGTTTTTAATTTAAACTTAAATATTTATTAATAATTTAATGTGTTAATATTAACGCGGGCCTTATTCTAGTAAACTATAAACTGGAACTGTTTAGTGACAAAGTTAGCGGAAGTTGTTTATTTCACAAGCCAAAGAGGCATATATATATATATGAGTACATATGTTTAACCTAGCTAGAAAAGGATATTTACACAAAAGGACATAATACAAATTTGTAAATATAATATTTTCCAATACCCCCCTCAAGTTAGAGCATGAAGATCACAAATGCCTAACTTGACAATAAAAGCTTCAAACTGATCATGTCCAAGTGCCTTGGTAAGTACGCCAGCTGATTGCCCATGTGTAGAAATCTTTGTCGGAGAAATCAAACCATCGCGTACTGCATCACACATGAAATGACAATCAGTCTCAATATGTTTGGTACGCTGACGAATAAACGGATTAGCCACAAGATGTAACGAGGATTGACTAACACAATATAGTGGAACAACCTTAGGCTGAGGTACACCAAAGAACTCCAACAACCCACATAACCATTTAAGTTGTAACGACTGCGAACCAATATTATAGTTTTATGTGGTTTCGATCGACACCATGGGTAGTGTCGATCGACACTCACATATGTTGGTTTGGATTGGTTCAATTTTATTGATCGGTTTGGTGCGGTTCGGGTTATAGAAACCCTAGGATTATGTTTAAAAGGCCGAACATCCTTTTTTTTAGGATTTTAGATCAGAAAATCATGATTGAGAGAGAGAGGAATGAGATTGTTTTGCTTTAGGAGTTCAATCATTGTTTGAGAGGACAGAGCTGGTCTGTTTAGGTAGAAAAAAGTAACGAACGATCAAATCAGATCCAATAGGTGTGAAATTTTGTAGATATGTTCTTCACTCTCTTATCTAGCTATAGGAGAAAGCGGATTATCGTTCTGATCGGTATCTTAGGAGTTATGACTGTTATCCCGTGAGCAAACTGTTGAGTTTTGTGTTTCGATCAGTCCTCTTGGGAAGCAATTTACCGGCAATTCAGAAGGATTCAGGAGAGGATCTGTATACCGTTGGAGATTTCTTTCGGTCTAGTTTTCAGATTGACATTTTGATCTTGATTCTGAGGTAAGCTACGATCTCTGCGTTGATTCTAAGTCAGCATGTCGGTTCTTTTTTTAGGAAATCTAATTTGGGATTAGGGGAAACCCTAGTTGTTAGTTCTAGGTCATTGAGGAAGCGTTCCTCGGTGCTATCGTGTGAGGTCAAAGGCTGCGAGGGTTTCGAGTCCCTGATTTTGTGTTCATATCTTTTCCTTCTCCGATTTGCCAGGTGAGTGCGTGACCATGCTTCTGGGTGATATAGAGAATGATTGATTGATGTTTAATGATTTGGTGGATGGTTTGGTGATTGAGATTGTATGATATCTCTGTGTTTTCCGTGTGATTATGACTTTGATGTGGTTATCGATGCAGGTGATCGCTTGATGGACCAGGGATCGAGCCATGAGAGGATAAGCTCGATTCTGTGTTTTGCGATTAAGATGTTGATCAACACCTAGTAGCTGTGTCAATCAACACAAGAGTTGTGGTTTCTATGTGTTTGCGATTGAGGTGTCGATCGACATCAGCTGCTGTTTTTGTGTTTTGTGATATTTAATCATGTGATGTTTCTTGTTGTGTTTTATTGTACTCCTATTGAGCCTGAGTGATAGGTCGTAGATGGGATGACCGTCTCACTAAATATTTGTGATAATACTTACGCAACTTATTTTTCCATGTGTTACAAGTAAAAGATTATTATGATCGTGGAATCATGACTATGAAGAGGAGGATGATCTAGGTCTCAGTTATGTGTTCATTGTTTAGAATTGCTGATTAGGTTGTTGGTTATTCTAGAATGGTTGAATTGGTTTAATGTTTATGTGTTTCCGCTGATTGATGTTAATTACTTGAGAATTAGTAATTGTTAAAAAAAATTGGATTGGGTGTTTTTATTTTGGTATCAGAGCCCTTACGGTTTTAGGGCGCTTAGTGAATAGTCAATTTGAGACTGTTGATTGAATTGATTATAAATGGTTAGTCAATTTTGTGAGTTGGGGTCTTAGAACATCCTCTTTGAGCCTTTAATGAGATTCCGCGGTATGTGTTTGTTTGACCTTAATTCTGTGAATTATGGTATCTTAGTTGTGCTTTTGGGAAATGCAATAGGTGATGGATACTGGTGCTAGAGGTCGAGGTAGAGGTAGAGGCCGTGGTAGGGGCCGAGGTCATGGTCGGGGACCAATGATTGAGTCTTCCAGTAGTGTAGTTGCGAGTGCAATGCAGTTGTCAGAGTCTGAGACGCATCATGCAGGATTCGTAAGTGAGACCAATGCGAGTGCTAGTGTGGGTACTGTGGGTACCGTGAGGGGTGCCGAGTTAGCTGGTGGGGTAGCAAGCTCAGCTGTGGGTGTTGCTGCAACTCATGATTGAGTGGATCGTCTTGAGGGTATGCTAACATAGTTGCTGGAGGAGTTTCCGGCAGTGGCTCCGGTGTAGGCTCCAGTGGTGCCTCCGGTGGCAGAGGTGTAGCCGAGGGATGCATTTGCTGAGTTGCGTCCGACCCAAGCGGTTTTGGGCCTGAGGAGGCAGACGAGTAGCGTATGCGAGTGAAGCGTAACTTCCAATCGATCAGATGTTCTGGGGATTATCGGGTGGAGTTGGCAGTTCATTACCTTAGTGGTGATGCGCATCTGTGGTGGAGAGGCATTCAAGCTAGTAGGTCTGGTGCAGTGTGGACCTCGGGCTAATTATTAGCTGAGTACAACACTATGTATTCTCCATACGAGGTTTTAGATTGTCTCGGGATGAGATTTGTGGAGCTGGTCCAGGGTGACATGACTTTGCTTGAATACAACACAGAGTTCAATAGACTGCTTGTTTATGCGGATAGAGGCATGGCAAACAAGTAGACGCTGTAACGCCCCAACCGCCCTATCCATGAGCTCCACGTCCACTCTTAGCATGTGGGCCCACACTCTCTGATGGTCGGTGCGTTAGTCCGGGAGGCTCGGAAGTCATGTTTACTGATTCTGCAAATCATCAAGCGATCTTTTCCCTTGTTTTAACCTCTCTCACACGGTACTGGAAATGACTTCCCAGTAGGTCACCCATCATGAAACTACTCCAGCTTAAGCACGCTTTACTCTGGAGTTCTCTCAAGACCTGTGACCGAAAAGATAAGTGCACTTTGGTGATATAGGTAGCCAAATCAATTCTTTTAAGCCTCTCCGCATATACCACATATACCATATATGCCTTGAAACCGAGGTGTTACATAAGAGGTTCCTATAGGGGCTTCAGGTTGAGTTGAGGGCACGGTGCAGAGTGTCAGATAACGCCCTGAGGGCAAAGCTGGTAGAGATTATTGCAGGCATTGAGAAAGACCTGAGAGGACAAGCAGCTATGGTAGTTCCAGCGGCGGTTGCTCCTGTTGTTCAGCCGAGGAGACAACAACAACATGATGGTTCTAGATCGGGCAAGGTGGTAAGTTGGCACAAGGCCAAAAAAGGAGATGGGATGATGCTTCGAAATAAAGCTAGAGTGGGTGCGGATGTTTTGGGTGTGGGAGCACGAAACATCGTGTAGCGAGGTGTCATATGAGGGAGGTTTCGCGAGAAACTAAGGTTTGCTTCCATAGGGGAGAATCCGGGCATATCAAGCCGATGTATCCCAAGTTGCAGTAGATGGCCATGGCAGTAGCAAAGCCGGGGGCGCAGAGTATAGCAGTTTAGTGAGCGCGGAGGACCTGAGAGAGCAGGTCGAGGATTAAGCTATGTTTCTTTTATGTTTCCACTTTAGAGTTTACCTTTTGCTATGATGTTTTGGATTTTGTATTTTTGTTGGTGTCGAAATGATTATTACAATTTGAGATTTATAAGACGAGTTTTCTATATATTTATGACTTGTGGTGTCATGTTGTTGAGATTGTGGAGAGTTTGGGAAAGGAAGGTTTACGTCGTGTTAGAACTATTTATTTCCCGAGATACTCTAGTGTGTGATTGGGGTGTTCGTTTTGACCAGTGGTTGGTCATGACGGAGACGATATTCTTGGTGGGGGGATATTATGCTTAGAGACATTTAGGAATTGATTACTCTAGGGGCCATGATGTCCCCGAATAACTCATTATATTTGGAGATGGTGATTCTCCTATATACTTATTGGGATGGTGGTTCCCAATATAGGTATAGAGAGATGGTGGTTCTCTCGAGGGGATGGTGGTTCCCCTGGATACTTGTTTGGGATGGTGGTTCCCAATATAAATATAGAGAGATGGTGGTTCTCTCGAGGGGATGGTGTTTATACGAGTGAGAGGGTATGATAATGAGTTATTAATAATTAATATCCAAAAATGTAGGTAAGCATGAGTCTAGAAGTGACCTCTATGTTTCGAGTGGTGGTCTCGAGTGGTATTGACCGGGTTTGGTCAGTGGGTTTGGTATGTGGTAGACTGCTTGTGAGATATGAGTGGTGATCTTGGGTGGTGCAGACCAGGTTGGGTCAGGAGTTGGTCTATGGTAGATAATGTTAAGGGATTCGAGAGACCCTAATGGACGCCCTGTGTTTTTGGGTTGTTAGAGGTGACAGGGTTTTGGTCATGTGGGGATAGGATTCCTGGTGGTGGAATATCACAATAAGATATGAGGTGAGCTTCAGAGGTCAAGAGAGGATCTCGCGAAGGTTGGCTGTGTTGGCCATGTGTTTAGCCAGAGTAGAGATGATATGATATTCTGGAGTACAGGATGGCAGGTTAGTATCACGAGAGGTAGTTCTAATCAACAGGTGCGTATACGTGTATGAGTTGATTACTCTAAGGAAAGTGTTTTTCCCTATAGATCCAAAGCTTGAGGGAGACGTTCCAAGAATAGAGTGGTACCGGCATCGTTAGCTCAAGGGATGTGTTCCTACGAGTGTTCGGGTGCCGGGTTGATTATGAGTAATCAATGTTGGATTGTGGCATAAGAATAAGACTGGTTATAGACCTCAAGGTTTGGGTTTATGATCCTGAGTGATACGGCGTTGGCTCGTGGTTACCAGTGTGCTAGGATTCGAAAATGAATCCATTGTTAGTGAGGGAGAATTGTAACGACAGCGAACCAATACTATGGTTTTTATATGGTGACGATCGACACCATGGATAGTATTGATCGACACTTACATATGTTGGTTTGGATTGGTTCGATTTGGTGCGGTTTGGGTTATGAAAACCCTAGGATTATTTCTAAAAGGCCGAGCAGCCATTGTTTTTAGGGATTTGGATTAGATAATCATGATTGAGAGAGAGAAAGGAACAAGATTGTCTTGCTCTATGAGTTCAATCATTGTATGAGAGGATATAGCTAACCTATTATGGTAGAGAGGAATAATGAACAATCAAATCAATTCCAATCAATGTGAAATTTTGTAGGTGTGTATGTCACTCTCTTATCTAGCTATAGGAGAAAGCGGATTGTTGTTCTGATCTGTATCTTAGGAGTTATGGTTGTTTTCCCGTGAGTGATCTGGGCAACTTTGTGTTTTGATCAGTCCTCTTGGGAAACAATTTTCCGGTGATTCACAACGAGTCAGGAGAGGATCTATACCATTGAAAATCTCTTTCGGTCTAGTTTTGAGATTGGTATTCCTCTCTGGATTATGAGGTAAGCTATGATCTCTGCGTTGATTCTAAGTCAGCGTGTCGGTTCTATTTTTAGGAAATCTAATTTGGGTTTAAGAGAAACCCTATTTGTGAGTTCTAGATGATTGAGGAAGCGTTCTTCGGTGTTTGCGTGTGAGATCAGAGGCTGCGATGGTTTTGAGTCAGTGATTTTGTATTTATATATTTTCCTTCTCCGATTTGCCAGGTGAGTGCGTGACCATGGCTTCTAGGTGATATAGGGAATGATTGATTGATGTGTAATGATTTGGTGGATGGTTTGGTGATTGAGATTGTGTGATATCTCTGTGCTTTCCGTGTGATTATGGCTTTGACATGGTTATCGATGCAGGTGATCGCTTGATGGACCAGGGATCAAGCTATGAAAGGATAGGTTCGATTATGTGTTATGGAATTGATGTGTCAATCGACCCCTAGTGGTTGTTTCAATCGACACCAGAGTCGTGGTTTCTGTGTGTTTCTGATTGAAGTGGCGATCGACGTCTAGTGGTTATGTCGATCGACACTAGCTGCTATTTTGTGGTTTGTGATATTTAATCATGTGATGATTGTTGTTGTGTTTTATTGTTCCTACTGAGCGTGAGTGATAGGCCGTAGATGGGATGGCCGTCTCATTGAGTATTTGTGATAATACTTACGCAAATCGTTTTTCCATGTTTTGCAGGTAAAAAATTATGATCGTGGAATCATGGCTATGAAGAGGATAATGATCTAGGTCTCGGTTATGTGTTCATTTTTTAGAATTACTGGTTAGGTTGCTGGTTATTCTAGAACGGTTGAATTGGTTTAATGTTTATGTGTTTCTGCTGATTGATGTTGATTACTTGAGAATTTGTAATTGGTTAAAAAAAAAAAGATTGGGAGTTTCATAAATTCACTTGTTTCATCAGCCATCGATTAATACTATGCTTCAGCAGAGGAACGTGCGACAATTTGTTCTTTTTGAGTTTTAAAGCAAAGAGCATAATCACCAAGAAGGAAAACATACGTTGAAAGTGAACGTCTAGTAAGCGGGCAAGCCACCCAGTCTGAATCACAATAACCAGTGAAGTGTAAGTCACCTGTAGCAGAGAACATAAGACCTTGGCCAAGAGTACTCTTTAGATAACGTACCACTCGCAAAGCAGCTTCCCATTGTGAAGTACGTGGTCTTTGCATAAACTAGGACAAGAACACTATAGGCAAGTTCATGCCTGTAAGAGCAAGATAAATAAGTTCACCCACTATGCATCGATACTGTTCTGGATCATCATAGTACTCATCTGTAGCAGAAGCAAGATCATGATTTTGTACCATAGGAGTATGGACAGGACGAGCACCAAGAAGTCCACATTCTGAAATAATATCCAAACAATATTCCCTTTGACATAGAAAAATACCATCAGCATTCCCGGCAATCTCGATATCCAAGAAATATCGTATTGAACCCAAATCCTTCATATGAAAGAAACTCTTGAGATAGTCTTTAAAAAAATTAATTGTTGACGAATCATTACCACCAATCACAAGATCATTAACATACACCAAAACATATAGTTCAATGCCATTACGAACCAAAGATAATAACGCAAGATATAAAACATGTTGAGCAAAGGCATAGCGAATCAATGCACCATGGAGCGTAGAAAACCAACAACGAGGGGCCTGCTTCAGGCTATACAAAGACTTCAGAAGATGACATACTTTGGGAGTAGACAAAGGGAAACCCGATGGAGGACGCATATAGACTTCTTCAGCTTAACTACCATGTAAGAACGCATTATGGACGTTCATCTGATTAAGTTCCCATTTCCTTACAGCAACAACTTTCAAGAAACACCGAACTGTTGTCATTTTAGAAACCGGAGCAAACATTTGTTAATAGTCAATACCTTCGGTTTGATGATATCTAAGAGCCACAAGACGGGCTTTATAACGTTCAATAGATCCATCAGCATTGTACTTGATCGTAAATACCCATTTACACCCAATCGCTTTCTTAGTAGATGGTAAATCAACAAGATCGCAAGTCTTATTGTCCTCAAGTGCCAGAATTTCAATTGCCATTGCTTGACGCCATTCTTCATATTTCATAGCCTCTTGAACCGATTGTGGTTCCCGTGTCGATGTGATCTTTGTGCTAAAACCCTTATAGCTGTCAGAGAAGCATGCGAAAGAGACATAATTAGCAAGAAGATAATGAGTAACTGAAGGACCGTAAGAAGATTGGAGCAAACAGTGAGAGTGTGAGTGTGATGGATCAGGTGTGCACGTTTCTCCTCGTTTGGAGTATCCGTTTGGAGAAGTCTGCTCTTCGTTGTTCTGTATGTTTGCTCCGGTTCCACCATTTACTCCGGTTCCACCGTTTGCTTTGGATCCACCGTTTGTTCCAGATCCACCATAAGCCGTCTTTTCCTTACCGCCCTGTACAGTTTCTCCAGATCCATTAGGAGGCGTCTCCTTCAGATCGGCGCTGCTGTATGTGGCAATTCGTTGAGTTGTTTCGTTGTTACCGGTCATCTTCCCAACCTTGCTCGTGGTTTCTTTGATTATATAGCTTTGCTGCTCCCTTCTTCTAGCGCCAAGCTGTATTCCTACAATTGATTTTGTCAGGTTCGCGGTAGGGCTGCAAAACTTCTAGTTAGAAAACACAAGAACAAAAGTAGAGAAGAAGGTGTTTATTATTAGCTGTGTAGCTGTGAAGCTGAGTACATGGGTTTTTTCGTAAGAATTCGTGATCCTCACTAATGAGGGAGATACAACAATATATGTAGTAAACTAAGTCGGCTAGGATTTTTGCTTGGGCTGCACTCTTTAAGTCGGGCGGCCCATCAGCTGTTCGTCCAATTTTAATTCGGCTCGGTCCAATTATTTGGGTTGCACTGAATTGGGCCTGGTAAGTTGAAGTCCACTGTCTTTAAATCGGTTCACCCGGTTTGTTTTAGTATCACCGGTGGTTTACATGTCTGCTAATCGGCTGATGGATCCTAGGCATTTGCTGAAGCTTTCCTTTATACGGACTTAGTCATTTTCTTTTGATGATCTTCAAGGGGTGAAAATCGACCCCTACAGACACTGGCTCATCAACTAATAAAAAATCCAATGATGTATCACTCCCCCTTTCATGCTGATCTGTTAACTCAGGATTCAAACTCCCCCTTGCACGAATATTACAATTTGAACTAAAAAAAATCACAACAGGAACCTCATCATTATCATAAAGAAATGGACGGTTATTAGGTGTTGTAATCATCTGTTATAACAGGATGAACCGCAAACGGAAATACATCCTCGTTAAACCCAATGTGACGAGAAACAAAATACTCTTGTCGCTCTAGATCATACACTCTCCAACCCTTCTGATTATACATCTATCTAAGAAAAACACATTGAGTAGTTCGTTCAACAAATTTATATCTTGATCGTGTACCTTTGTGAGCATAACACAAAGATCCAAAGATACCAATATGCTTGTAAGAAGCTGGTTTTCGAAACAAAACCTCATACGGAGTCTTACCAGCTAGGATAGATGATGGAGTTCGATTTATCAAATAGCTAGCCGTAAGAATGAAATTACCCCAAATTTTAATTGGTAAAGACGCTAGAAATAGAAAAGATCAATCCACATTCAAGATATGTCGTTGTTTCTGTTCCACGCGGCCATTTTGTTGTGGTGTGCCAACACCCGAAGTTTGAAGCTAAATACCATGGGCGGTGAAATACGATTTCATGCACATAATTTATGTGCCATTATCACTTCGAACAGCACGTACTCTAGTGTCGAATTGGCGGTCCACCATAGCACAAAAATCCTGCAAGTTTTCTGTGACTTCATTATTTAAACGCATGAGAATTACCCAAACTGCACGAGAGCAATCATCCACTATAGTAAAAAAATATCTTGATCGACAAGTCGCCGGTGTGTTGTATGGACCCCAATTATCCCAATGAATAAGATCAAAAATTGCATCAGCTTTATTATCACTATCAATAAAAGCATAACGAGGGTGTTTAGCTCGAATCAAAATATCACAAGGACCACTTGATTCTTGACTAACATCTTCTAACTCAATAGCATTTGATAAAATAGAAAGCATAGACTTTGTGGGATGACCAAGATGCATATGCCATAGATCCCGACCACGAACAGAACTTGCAAGATTTGCTTGAACACGAAAAACTTTACGGAAATTGTAGATCCCATCACACTCTTCACCTGCTCCAGTCCGGATCCTCGTTGTACGGTCCTGCAAATAACAAAACTTATCAGTAAACACTGCAATCCATGGTTTCTCTCGAGGCAGTTTTGACACATACAACAACGTATTCGTCAGATGCGGAACGAAGTAAACAAAATAAATCGTGACTGAATAACTAAAATTAAGTTTGCCACATTGTGTTGCAATGATCACATCACCATTAGGAAGTTTAATTGAAGCACCAATATCAATAACCATACCCGAAAAATGATCTGAGCTAGATGGTCTTGGCATAGAAAGTAGCTCGACAAGACTTGTCCACTGATCCTTGCTCAACGTAAGTCCTTACCCATCTTCATTGGAGATGATGTGTGCACCATCTGCAGAATTAGCATGGAAAGAAGCAGTGTTAACACTTCCTCTTCCTCCTCTGCCATGTCCATTTGAAGTACTCCAGCCATCGCCACCTCGACCATTATTTCCATTCAAACTACCACGACCATAAGTTCATCTTTCACAACCACCCACTTCACTCCTTGTCTCCATGAAATCATGTAATTGATAGCAATCACGAATTGGATGACCTATTCGACCATAATGAATGCAAGTTACCACTGTACAAGTTCAAGGTAGATTCTGAAGCACAAGTTGTGCCTAAACAGAAAAACTAACTGCTTTCGAACATGATCCATGATTAGCAGCCACAAGTTGATGGCGTTTCTCCTGAACCACCATTGGGAACACATTATATAGAGATGGTGGAGGTTTCATACACAAAATATTAGAACATGTGGTTCCAAATCGTGTATTATCAAGACCAAACAAAAATTGGTAGTGTTGCTCTCTTTCACGCTTTGCAGCAAGTTCCTTGTTCACCGTGCAATCTTGATCACCACAACAACTCACAGTGAAAGGTTCATATTCCACCAGATCATCCCAAATCAACTTCAGACATGAAAAGTAATCTTGAACAGAGAGATTTCCCTGTTTTAGTGGAGCCACGTCAGCCTTAGGCGAGAGCCTCGAAGATCGAGTCTGATGATCTCAAGTGGCATTGACCGATTTGGGTTAGGTTTTAGATCTTTGATAGACGGCTTGTTGGGATTCGAGGACAAATCCAGAGTAGTGGGGAAGAATTGTAACATCCGCAAACCAAAAATGTTATTTTGGTAAGGGTGTCGATCGACACAAATGCTGCTGAGACGGTTTTCGATTCGATTTTAATTGCGGTTTGGCAGTTTGAGGATTGAGGAAACCCTAAGCTCATTTATAACTCTAAGCATTCACGTTTTTCATGAAAGGAGGAAGAAAAAGCTTGAGAAAGAGAGAATGTTTGAGAATTGTTGGTTTTTGAGTGATTAGGGTTCATAAGAAGTGTTTTTCCAGGTTTGTGAGAATTAGAATCGATCGTTTTTCGTGGTGTTTGACGATTCAGCAAATTTCCAGGCTTGTGGAGGTCAGATCGTTCGTGTTCTTTGCTGTTCTTCGCCGTTTTGTTCTTATTCCCATTCCTAGGCAAATGTGAGTTTGCAACCATTGGTTTCTGGGCGATAAGGATGGTAATTGAGTGTTAGGTGGAATTGTTTGTTGAATCATATGTTTTCTGTGTTATTCTTGTTGTTATATCATGTATTGTTGTTGATGAGAATCGATTGCGGATCGAATTAAGACTCGAGAGAATTATCTCGATTCTAGTTTTCTGCAGTCGGTGTAGATCGACACCAGGTTGAGTCACGAATCAGGTTTGAGTCGAGTGTCGGTCGACACCAGACTGAGTTGCGACGAAATATTGAAAGGTGTGTCGATCGACACCTAATGGTAGTGTCGATTGACACCCACGTCTGATTTTTTTTTTTTGTGTGTAAATGATTGTTTTGTGAATTATTATTTTGTGGAGCATGAGTGTTAGACTGTGGGATGGTATGATCGGGTCACTAGTATTTATGATAATACTTACGCAACTCTTTGTTCCATGTGTTGGAGGTAAAAGAAAAATGTGATCGCGGAATCAAAGCTTTAGGAGGAGAATGATTAGAGATTTATTCATGAATTGCGGTTTGGCAGTTTGGTGTTTAGGTTGCTAAAAGTATTTAGTTGTTTTATAGAATTTTTGAAATTGATTATTGTTAAATTCTGGAATTGAATTTGAATTGGTTTAATTGGTTTATTTGAGTTGTTGGTTTTCCGCTGAGTATTGGTAATTGTTGGATTAGTCGTTGAGATTTAGCATTTATGGGAATATTAACTCAGGTTAATTATTTTTTTAAAAAAATTTGTAGGTTGTTTCAAGTGTCGATCGACACCCTTTCGTGTTATCAGTGTTGATGTTGGTGTATCGATCTACACCGTGGTTGTGTGTCGATCGACACTGATTGCTGAGTTACATAATTTGGTTGATTATACTGGTTATGGTAATTTGAGCATTGTGAAATTGCTGGTTGATTGTGTAGTTTTTGGCATTCATTGTCCTTTTTATGTAACCGGTAGACGGGATAACCGCCTCACTAAATATTAATTAAATATTTACGCAACTCTTTTTCCCATGTGTTGTAGATAAAGATAAAATGTAATCGTGGAATCAAGGCAATGAGAGAAGATGATAAGAATGAGTTATTTTGTATTAACTTGCTGGAACTTGGTGTTTAGGTTGCTAGATTATGTTAGAATTGAAATTGATGTTTGATTATGGTTTATTGGTTTAATTGAATTATTTAGATTATTTGGTTTAGTTGATTTATCTATTTTCCGTTGTTGTTGTTTGGGTTATTGAGATTGAATTGACGTTGATGATTATTATTTATGGGAGTAATAAACTGGGTCAATTATTATTAATAAAAAAAAAGTTGGTTGTTTCATTTTGGTATGAGAACCCTTACGGTTTTAGGGCAGATAGAAGGGTGTGATTGAGACTATGTGACTGAATTGATTAGAAGTGGTTAGTCAATTTATGACTCTTATATCATCCTCTCGAGCCTTTAAAGGGATTCCACAGTATGTGTTGTTTGACCTTTATTTTTGTGATTCTGGTATCTTAGTCATTGTTTTTGGGAAATGCCGAGAGATGGATATTGGTGATAGAGGTCGAGGTAGAGGTCGGGGCCATGGTAGAGGCCGATGTCGTGCTCAGGGACTAGTGTTAGAGTCTTCCGAGAGTGCGGTGCAGAGTGTGAAGCATGAGTAGGCTTCTGAGACGCCGACACATCAGGAGGGATAAGTGGGCGATGTTAGTGTGACTGCCAGTACGAGTGCTGCCGGTGCCGGAGTAGCTAGTGCTGCAGGAGGCCCAGGTGGGGGTGCTGCTGCAAGTGGAGCCCAGGGTCAAGACGATCGTCTGACGCAGATGGTAGCTTTGATATTGGAGCGGTTACCAGGTACGGTGCCAGTGCAGGGTTCACTAGTGCCTCCCGTGGCAGAGGTGCAGCAAAAGGTTGCGGTTGGTGAGTTGCATCCAACTTATCTTGAGATGATGAGACAGATGCAGCATTTGAATACTGGGTTCTTCTCGGGCAGTATTAGGCATGAGGTAGCGGATGAGTGGCGAATGGGGATTGAACGTAATTTTTGCTTGATCAGTTATCCTCCTGAGTATTAGGTAGAGCTGGCAGTGCAGTATGGACCTGGGGTGAGTTCTTAGCAGAGTTTAACGCTAAGTTCTTCCCTCAGGAGGTTGTAGACAAGATTTGTGGAGTTGGTTTTGGGAGACCGGACAGTTAGGGTGTATGATGTTGAGTTCAATATGCTCTTAGTCTATGCGGGGAGAGGCATGTAGGAGGAGCAGACGCATATGAAGAGGTTCCCGAGGGGACTTCAGGCTTAGTTGAGGACGCGATGCAGAGGGAAAATCGGTTATTTTGGACATGGACTATTGCCATCGTGTCTTTTTGCACGTGAACTATTCAATTTGTCTAATTTAGACCTGAACAGAACAAAAATTCAAATTAAGACCCTGAACAAATAACTTTTGAGCTAAAATGGACGGTCACCTGTTGACCGTTAGTCAACATTGACGAATTGCTGACTAGGACGAAGGAAAGCGACATGTAGAACTAACACGTGTACCAAAAATGATGAAAATGGTCATTTTTTTTGAACCTGAACTATTTCAAATATACCATTTTAGTTCTCTGTTTTAAAAAAAGATATTAGAATTTAGAAATTTTTTTCATAAAATATAAAAAATGAAGAACATATTGTAAAACAAAACTTTTATAAATATAACACATTATTTTAGTTATAGTCCAAATTTCTAATTAAAAAAAATAATAGAGACTACAAAACAAATTTTTTTAAACTATCAAAAAATGAAAAACATATTATAAAACAAAACTTTTATAAATATAACATATTACTTTAGTTATAGTCCAAATCTATAATATAACTTTCATATTACTATTATGGGGATTATTGCATGGAATATACCTTTTTCATTTTTAATGCAAAAGTACACCCCTATTGTGAAAACTTGCAAAACTACTCTAAAGGGGTAGTGAAATTACAGTTAGATCCTTAATGAACAAACAATAAAACTGCAGCCGCAATGAGCGTTCTATCCTTTTGGAAGTCTTCGTTGGAAATTTTCACCAGAAGTCTGTAACAAAATATGGAATTTTACATCGTAATTATTTAGTAAATTTAAATCTATAAATACATAAAAAAATAATTTGACCATAAAATCTTTTGGATAATTAAACTAAATGCAATTGTGATGTTGTAAAAATAAAAGTTCACCAAATTAGCATAAATTTTTAAAAAAAGACAAATTGGAATGAAAAGTCTATAGTTTGGAAGTCTGCAACGAAATATGGAAGTCTACATCATAATTATTTAGTAAATTTAAATCTATAAATACATTAAAAATAATTTGACCATAAAATCTTTTGGATAATTAAACTAAATGCAATTGTGATGTTTTAAAAATAAAAGTTCACCAAATTAGCATACAGTAAAAAAAAAAGACAAAACCTAATGAAAAAGTCTACATTTTGGAAGTCTGCAACGAAATATGGAAGTCTACATCGTAATTATTTAGTAAATTTAAATCTATAAATACTTTAAAAATAATTTGACCATAAAATCTTTTGGATAATTAAAATAAATGCAATTGTGATGTTTTAAAAATAAAAGTTCACCAAATTAGAATAAAGTAAAAAAAAAGACAAATTGGAATGAAAATGAATGTAGGGTTTGATTATGAGAAGTTGAATTCACTATGAGGGGATGTAAAATCTTTAATATTATGAGTCATGTATGTCACTGACATTAGTTTGTGGGTTTATGAGTTAAAAATATGGGAAATGGATCGACATTACAATTTGAAAACATATTTTTACGTTTAGGGTTACATTTAAAGTTCATAATTTCAAGATTTTAAATGTCAAATTTGCAAAAAAATCTAAAATTATGAATATATTAGATGTTTGGATGATTAATAATATATTTAATTAACAGTTATGAATAATCTGAAGGAAAAAGTTGATTTTTGTTTTGAATTGTAGACTTCCATTGTAGACTTCCATTTGATTTAGTGTTTGAATTGCAGACTTCTATTGTACACTTCAATTGTAGACTTCCAGTTGCGTTTAGGGTTTCATTTTAGAGTATAGGGTTTCGTAGACTTCCATATGGAAGTCTACATAACCGGAATATTATTAACCTAACCGAATGTCTACTTAACTGGAATTTTGTTTTAACCTAACCAAATGTTTTAGTTTCCATATATAAGCAACTTTTTCAATGAAAACCTTAATTTTTTTTTTCAACCCTAGCCTCCTAACTTTTTCTCTCTTCTCACGTTTTTAGAGAGATTTTTGAGAAATTTTTGTCCAAGCCTTATCTTCTTCAATTCTCCACCGATTTGAATAATTTTTGGGTTTAATCCATACGAAATCTCGTACTCTATTTGATTCTAGCAACTAATTTCACTTTCAACAAAGGTATGTGCCTAAATTTTCACTTTTTCAGTTCGTCAACCATTATAATGGTTTGAAATTTGGATGTGTTTCTTCATTATTGGTTGAGTTTGTGTTTTTCTATGCATTTTAAGATTTGCACATACTTCTCTTCTCTTACTTTTGATTCATAAATTTTTGCTTCCTTTGTTTTGCAGATCTAGAGATATGAATGGTGGTGAAACTGAATGGAAGAACACAGATGAACGAAAAAATCTCAATCCTCAACAAATTCGCAAATCTCAGATCTTTGGTGAGTTTTCTTCATGTGTTGCTTATTATGTCCTTTCAAACTCTTCAATCTCCACTAGATCTAGTCCGTTGTATGCTTTTTATATGATTTGATTTTGTTTGTGTTTCTTAGGTTAAAGAAGTCTACACGGAAAGTCTACACGGGAAGTCTACACGGGAAGTCTACTAACCCTAATTTTTGTCTCCATATATAACCAAGTTTTTCAATGAAAACCCTAATTTATATTTTCAACCCTAGCCTCCTAACTTTTTCTCTCTACTCACGTTTTTAGAGAGATTTTTGAAGAATTTTTGCCCAAGTCCTATCTTCTTCAATTCTCCACCGATTTGAACAATTTTTGGGTCTATTCCATACAAAATCTCGTCCTCTTTCTGATTCTAGCAACTAATTTCACTTTCTACAAAGGTATGTGCCTCTATTTTCACTTTTTCAGTTCGTCAACCATGTTAAAGGTTTGAAATTTGGATGTGTTGCTTCATTATTGGTAAAGTTTGTGATTCCTCAACTTTTGTTTCCTTTGTTTTGTATAAAGATGGTGAAACTGAATGGAAGAACACCGATGAACGAGAAAATCTTAATCCTTAACACATTCGCAAATCTCAGATCTTTGGTGAGTTTTCTTCATGTGTTGCTTATTATGTCCTTTCAAACTCTTCAATCTCCACTAGATCTAGTCCGTTTTATATTTTTGTTGATGATTTGGTTTTGTTTGTGTTTCTTAGGTTACAGAAGTCTACACATGAAGTCTACACGGGAAGTCTACACGGGAAGTCTACTAATCCTAATTTTTGTCTCCATATATAAGCAAGTTTTTCAATGAAACCCCTAATTTTTATTTTCAACCCTAGCCTTCTAACTTTTTCACTCTTCTCACGTTTTTAGAGAGATTTTTGAGGAATATTTGCCCAAGTTTTATCTTCTTCAATTCTCCACCGATTTAAACAATTTTTGGGTCTATTCCATACGAAATCTCATCCTCTTTCTGATTCTAGCAACTAATTTTACTTTCAACAAAGGTATGTGCCTCTATTTTCACTTTTTCAGTTCGTCAACCATGTTAAAGGTTTGAAATTTGGATGTGTTACGTTGCTTCAGTATTGGTTGAGTTTGTGATTCCTCAACTTTTGTTTCCTTTTTTTTGTAGAAAGATGGTGAAACTGAATGGAAGAACACCGATGAACGAGAAAATCTCAATCCTTAACACATTCGCAAATCTCAGATCTTTGGTGAGTTTTTTCTCATTTATTGCTTATTATGAAAACAAAATCTTAAAAAGCTATATTTGTTCCTTCAAACTCTTCGATCTCCACTAGATCTAATCGGTTGTATGCTTTTTTAGATGATTTGATTTTGTTTGCCTTTCTCAGGTTACAGAAGTCTACACGGGAAGTCTACTTACGGAAGTGTACTATTCAATTTGGAAGTCTACAGGGGAAATTATGAATTATGCATTTTTTCTTGTTTTATTTTATTATTTGTTGTAAAATTGTGGATGAAGCACTAAAAGCAGCAAAATCCCAAGAAGCTTAAGGATAAAGATGTGAAAGAGAGTTTTTTGTTGTATCATTGTATGAAACGTATAAACTTTTGATATTCCGATGATAAGTTTTGATAACACTGAATCAAATTTTTGTTTTCGAATATTCAGATGATAAGTTTTGATAACACCGAATCAAATTTTATTTTTGTTTCAAAAATTATTAGTGGCTTAAGTAACTTAGCAAGTAATATAAAAAACGTAAACAAACACTTATTTCTACAAATTAGCTAAGTGCTAACCAAGCAAGATCAATTTATTCCACAAATGAGCTAAATTTTTAAATGATTCAATTTTAAATTAGGTCAAAATTTGGCGGCAATTTTAAAGAAGTAAATTTGGTGGCAATTTAAAAGAAGTAAAAATTAAATTAGGTTTTAAAGAACTCTACAAGGGCAGTCCATAAACAACAAGGGAAGTCTACAGATAAAGTCTATATCATAATAAAAAAAATATTGTTAAATTTAATGAATAAGTTGCAATAGCCTTACTGGTTAAAGACTCACACATACTTACATGATACAAATCATTCCCCTTGGTTCGAATTGAAGTGAAAACTATTTTTTTTTTTTTAACACAAGTTTGAACATGAGAATAACCTATATTGAACACAAGTCCGGACACAAGTTTTAAAATTAAATTTTTTTTTTGCACAAGTTTTAACACAAAGTTGTACATAATAATAACTTCAGTCCCGACATGATAATAACTTACTTATGAACACTAGTTTCAACACGGTAATATGAGGCGTAGTTAGCAACAATCGAAATTCAACCGTAGACTTCCCTGGAAGTCTGCACAAATAAGGTAATTGGTGGTACAAACATAAAATTGAGTTTGACATGCAAATCTTATAACTAAACATGTCCAAAACATACAAAATAATTATTATGACTCATGTGTAAGAGAAAAGTTTTTCAAAAAATAATGTTTACATCTATAAAAATGCGTTTTAGTGTTTCTGTACAATGTAGACTTCCGTTTTTTTCGTAGACTTCCCGTGTAGACTTCCAATCAGTCGCTCGAAGTCTATGTTGAATGAGCTAACTAGTCACCAAATGAAAAAATTAGATTTACCCCCTAAATATTAGTCTGAAACATATCAAACTTACACAGATGATGGAGAAATAGGTACCACACATGTGAGAACAAAAAAAACATCAAATCTCTTTTTAGAATGACATATAATTAGGTTTTAAAAAAAAAACTGTGTATTGTAGACTTCCATTTTTGACCATAGACTTCCCGTGTAGACTTCCAATCAGTCGCTGGAAGTCTACGTTGAATGAGCTTACTAGTCACCAAATGAAAAAATTAGATTTTCCCCATCAATGTTAGTCTTAAACATGTTAAACTTACACAGATGATGGAGAAATAGGTACCACACATGTGAGAACAAAAAAAAAATCAAATCTCTTTCTAGAATGACATATAATTAGGTTTTAAAAATGACTGTGTATTGTAGACATCCGTTTTTGTCCTTAGACTTCCCGTGTATACTTCCAATTTGTCAAACGGAAGTCTACAGGGGGTACTTTTGCATTTTAGGCAAAAGCTTTGCAGACATCCAGGGAAGTCTTCACAGCCGTAGACTTTCCTGGAAGTCTGCAAATGGTAGTTTTGCATTTGACCAGAGGTTTGACTTTTTTTTGCAGACTTCCACAAAAACAGGGGGTAGTTTTGCATTTGACTAGATTTTGACTTTTTCCAAGGAAGTCTGCAACGAAAGTCGGCATCCGTACAGGGTACTTTTGCAATTGCCTGAAGTTTGCAAATGGAATGTGAACTACCCTGGAAGTCTGCAAAAAAACAAAAGGGTAGTTTTGCATTTGACCAAATTCGTAGACTTTAGTAGTAGATTTCCTTGGAAGTTTTCACTGTCTTCTGGAAGTCTGCAAATATTGGAAAATTGTGGTTGGAAAATTGATGAAGATGGCATTACTGTAAATAGTTTGATTTCTGTAGGATTGTTGAGACTTTTCATCTTTTATTGGAAGTCTACGAAACACAAAAGGAAGTCTACGTAATGGCAGTTTTGTAAATAAATGGACAATTTAGTGGCAAGGACTAAAAAAATAGAAGAGAGAGAAAGAGGGGTGTAGTTTTGCAATTGATCAAGAAAAATGGTGTAGTTTAAAAAAGATCCCTACTATTATGGTTTATATCATCCATATTTTTTTACTCAAACAAAAAAAATTACATTATTTTTTTAATTTTAAAAATCTTAAATAGTATCCAAAGGCTTTCACTATTTCGTACACTAAATAATAAATTTAAATCGATATAAAGTTTGAGTTAGATTTGTCTACATTTATAGATATAGCCAAATAGTAAAAATAAACCTAATTTAGTTATCTTTTAAAAATGTGATTAAAGATATTTACTTTTAATAAAATATAATAAATACCGTCTATGTAAAACCACAAATAGATTTAGAAAATTTGCTTTTTTTTAAATGTACATATTTGAATTCCAATAAAATTGTTAGTCAACTAAATTATTATAGTTACTATATAAAACTTTGCTTTCAAAATTTTTAAAGTTTTATTTAAATGGTTATTTAATTAAATTATCAAATTTTTAGTGAAAAATTTATAAAAGCAAAATTTTATACTTGTAAATATGATACAAAAAGAATTAGTTAAGTAAATTGATTATCTTTAGTGTATGAAATGGTGAAAGTATTTGGATACTACTAAAGAGATTTTACATTAAGAAAATAATGTCGAGGGTGATTGGTGTACAAACTGTCGTGACTGTAGAATATAATACAGCCTTTACATTCATTATTTAGCCAATTACACTTTTATGACTTTTCTTAATTTTAAAGTCCTTGAAGCCATTTTTCCCTAATTCCCACTTCCGTTCCTTTTGTTTTTAAAGTCTCATAAACATGACTTTAAAACATGTAATATTAATTTTTTTGTTTATTTTCTTCCTCCAAGATGATTGAAGTCCATATATCAATAAATCTATAATTTATTTGAACAAAAATTTAACAAATTAATCATTAACATTTTGATGGTATTTTTGTTAGTGTAAATTATATAATGTGCCATAAATTGAAAGATTATTTTCTAATCGGCCACTTTTAGTTTTTTAGTGGAGGGATGAAATTACAAAAATTTATCTATTCTTCTTTCTTCTTTTTTGTCTCTTTCTCCATTTTTCTTCTTCCTTTGTCTTTTTCATTTTTTTTCAAACCGGAATAAAAACCAATCCAAATAATTCAAAAAATCCAAAAAGTGGGTCAAAATTGATATTTTGTTTTGTTGCTTTTTAATTTATATTTGTAACAAATAATTTTAATTATTTTGTCAAAATTTACATTTTAGTATAATATTATAATATTTAAAGTCATAGTAACAATTTTACAGTTTGTATTACCAATCATACTTTGTTAATATTTAAAAATGACAGCCAAAGTTCTAACATCCATTTTTTCGGCAGGCCAAATTTTAAAGTCAGAGTCCACAGTCACAGCTCTTCCTAATCAGGCATGTAGTTGTTTAGGTAAAAAAAAATATGAATGATATAAACCATAATAATATGATAGGTATATTACAAATTTAGACTATAACTAAAAGCATATATTTCATTTACAACCTCAATACTATAGATTTTTATTTTTTTATATTTTAATATTTGTGTGCTAAAATCTCAACATATTTAGTAAATTGTTTTTAAAAAAAATCAGAGGTCTAAAATGGCACATCTGAAATAGTTCAGGTTCAAAATGACCATTTTAATCGTTTTTAGTACATGTGACAGTTCCACTTGTCGGCCTCCGTCGTCCTAGTCAGCAATCCGTCAATGTTGACTAACGGTCAATAGGTCAACATCCATTTTAACACAAAAGTTATTAGTTCAGAGACTTAATTTGAATTTTTGTTCTGTTCAGGTTTAAATTAGACAAAGTGAATAGATTAGGTGCAAAATGGCACGATAGCAATAGTCGAGGTCCAAAATAGCCTATTTCCTCGATGCAGAGTATCAAAGTTCACTTTAAAGGCGGAGTTGGTCAAGATGGCAGCGTCGATAGAGGAGGATTTGAGAGAGCATACTCCAGTGGTTATTCCACCAATTGTTTCTCCAGATGTGCAGCCAAGGAAACAACAACAGGGTGGTTCTGGTTCTGGCAAAGGCGGTAAGCCTACGCAGGGTTAGAAGAGGAAGTGGGAGGACACTTCCAGGTCGGGTTATAGTAACCGTAGATGTTTCGGATGTGGGAGTACGGAGCATCATGTAGCAAGTTGTCCTAAGAGGGAGGTTTCTCGGGAGGCTAAGGTTTGCTTCCATTGTAGGTAGTTGGGGCATATCAGACAAATGTGTCCCAAACTGCAGCCGATGGTAGTGGTAGCAGTGCACTCTGTGATACAGATAGTGGCAGTGCAGCCGTTGGCTCAGATTGGAGGAGCACCGCGTGTGAACACACTGAGGAAGACATGCCAGCAGAGTGCCATACCAATCACAGGTAAAAATCTCAGACTCAGACTTTGTAAATTCAGTATTTTAGAATTTCATTGCGGTTTCTGTTATTTTTCCTGTGATAAAATATTAGAGTTTCTTAGCACATGAGGTTTGTGCAGGGACCTTATTAGTGGGAGGTTTTGAGTCCCATGTGTTGTTTAATTCTGGAGTATCAAATTGATTTATTACTCTGGAGTGTGCCGAGAGCAGTTGCATTCAGATGGAGGCTGGTGAGCCAGCTAGTATGGGCAAGGTGGCTGGAGGAGACATGCCAGAAGATTCCTTTGTTGAGAGTTTTATAGGATTGTACTGGTACTGAGGAGGAGACTTGGGAGCCTGAGGCAAAGATGAAATTGAAATTCAGCAAGTGGTTCGACAAGCAGGTCGCGACTTCAGCTTATATTTTTTTTATCTTTGTTGGTTCTGGTTTCAAAGTTAGCATGGTGCTATTGTTGTTTTTGTTTATGTATTTTTCGTTTGTATTGTAACGATTATACATTTCTTTTGGAGATATATAAGATGTAGTTTCTTATATTTCGATGTGTTATAAGTTGGGCGATTCCTTATGTATGTTGTGCAATTATGACCAGTTGTTGGTCGCGTTCGTGTTGATATTCTGGGTTAGGGAATGTCGTTTGTGGACCTCGTAAGGTAGTCCTTGTCGGAGATGTTTATAGGCATTTAGAATTTATTTTCCTAGGGGCGAGGTGTCCCCGAATAACTCATTGTTCTAGTAGATGGTGGTTCTCCTGTGGACTTGTGTTAGGAAATGGTGGTTCTCTTGTGGACTTGTGTTAGGAAATGGTGGTTTTCCTGGGTTCTATTTTGGAGATTGTGGTTCTCCTGTGTACCTATCTGGGATGGTGGTTCTCAGTATTGGTATTGAGAGATGGTGGTTCTCTCGAGGGGATGGTGGTTCCCATGTGTTAATGAGTTAAGTGTAATAAATGTCTGAAACATGCGTATAAAAATGAGATTACATGTGAGTCTATGGAATCATAGAGTTGATCTCAAGTGGTGTTAGCTGGTGAGGCCATGAGTTTTTGGTCTTTGGTAGACGGTTTTGCAAGATTCGAGGTCGAATCAAGAGTACTGGGGGAGGGTTGTAACATCCTAAAACCAGAAATTGTGTTTTTGGTAGGGGTGTCGATCGACACCAGTGTTTTGGTTCTGTTTCTGGTTCCATTTTTAATCGCTTGGTTTGGCTCAGTTTGGGTGCGGAACCCTAGGTCGCGATATAAAAAGGTTGTGGCCGTATTTTTTCAGAAAGAAATCACGATCATTGAGCATAATTAGAGAGAAAAGAGGTTGTGAATGAGTTTGAGAGATTTCTATTGTTCTTCAGCTTGATTAGTAGCTTATAGAGCAAAGTTTGGAATCGTAGTGTTGTTCTTTGCGTGTTGACAAGAAAATCAGAGATTTTGTGTTGAAATCGAGTCTGATTTCGTGTTCAAATCCCTGTTCTAATCCTTTTTAATTCGAATTCGGGGTGAGTGCGTGATCATGGTTATGAATAAATAGAATGTTAGGTTTTTGTGTGATTGTTTGATGGAATTGATGTTGTGAAAGCAGAAATTTGTTGGTTATTGTCTGATATTCATATGTTTATCGTATTGTGTATTGGGAGATAGTTCGCTTGATGAACAAAGACGAGCCGTGTGAGGATTTGGCTCGGTTCAGGTTTCTGCGAAGAGTGTTGATCGACATCTAGAAGAAGTCTCGATCGATACCCCTTGTGTTTTTTTGTTGGTCTGGGTTCGTAAATTGAGTGTTGATCGACACCTAGTGGTAGTGTCGATCGACACCCTGTCGTGTAATCAGTTTTGATGTTGGTGTGTCAATCGACATTGATTGTTGAGTTACAAATTTTTGTTGATTATTCTTGTTATGGTAATTTGAGCGTTGTGAAATTGCTGGTTGATTGTGTAGTTTTTGGTATTCATTGTCCTTATTATTTATTAAATACTTAAGCAACTTTTTTCCCATGTGTTGAAGGTAAAGATAAAGTGTGATCGTAGAATCAAGGCAATGAGAGAGGATGATAGGATTGGGTTATTTTGTTTTAAGTTGCTAGAACCTTGTGTTTAGGGTGCTAGAACCTTGTGTTGGAATTGGAACTTATGTTTGATTCTGGTTTATTGGTAATTATGTTTGAATTGGAATTGATGTTTGATTATGGTTTATTGGTTTAAATAAATTATTTGGATTATCTGGTTTAGTTGATTTATCTATTTTCCACTGTTGTTGTTTGGGTTATTGAGATTGAATTGACGTTGAGGATTATTATTTATGGGAATAATAATTCGGGTTAGTTATTATTAAAAAAAATGTTGGTTGTTTCAGTAAATTTCAGGTTCAAAAGGTCACTAACAAACACAATTTATCATATTGCATTTTTAAAAACATAAGAATACAAATACTAGATATAGAAATAGAGAATAGTTAATTAATAGTTTCATCATATATCAACAATCTTATAACTAAATCAACCAAGACAATGACAAAGAAAAAAGAGAATCGAAAATAAATTATTCAAATTATCAAAGTTTATTCATGTTTCACCACCGCCATAATGACCGAGTCATGAGCCAGAAGATGAACTATCAATGTCTTTTCTCGACCGTGAAAGAGCAATATCACATAACTTATCATGTAACTCGACAAATGGTTGGGGTCTTAGCTCCATCTGCTCCACGGTCAAGTTTTCCGAAGTAAAGTTCCACCACATTTTGTTTATCCCCTTATCATTTTTTTACTCCTTCCATAATTTCACCTTCTCATTCTCCATGTCAAGCTCTTTTAAGATCTCGATGTATTTTTGAATAAGGTTTTCGATCTTTTTCCTCTCATATGTTTCAACTAGCGGTCTGGTACTGTTATTGTTGTCTTTTGCTAACGGTTCTCGTGTCAGCCACTTTCTCCATAGACGGACTTGCAAACGACTAAGGTTTTTCGGTTTGAGAAAAAAAATCGCTTCAACACCGCACAAAGTAATGATTTCATTCATTTTTTTTGTAAATTCCGGATCTAAGTTTGAGAACGTCACCATTTTATATGCGTTTACTTCGACCTTTTTCATCTCAATCTTTTACTTTTCCTTTGGTTGCTTTCCATTTGCTTGCTTCATCGACATATTTGAGGAAGCCAAAATATTTGATTTCTAGTAGATATTTTAGTTTTGTATTGTAATAAAACCATGCACGTACAAAATCTATTTATAGGCACATGAAAAATACTTTACTAAGAGATATATGTTCATGTGCCTATAAATAGATTTTGTACGTGCATGGTTTTATTACAATACAAAACTAAAATATCTACTAGAAATTAAATACTTTGGCTTCCTCAAATATGTCGATGAAGCAAGCAAATGGAAAGCAACCAACGGGAAATCAAAAGATCGAGATGAAGAAGGTCAAAGCATACACATATAGAATGATAACGTTCTCAAAGTGTAAATCCGAATTTTTAAAAAAGATGAATGAAATCGTTACTTTTTGCGGTGTCGAAGCAGCTTTTTGTTTTTTTTTTCTCAACCTCAAAAATCATACTCACTCAAGAATCTATCGAGGAAGTGGTTGACCTGTTAAAGAACCCTTTGAGACAAGATTCGTTTGCAAAAGAAGATAATAACAATATCGGACCGCTATTTAAAGCTTATAGGGATAAAAATATCGAAAACCTAACTCAAATTTACATGGAGCTCTTTGAGGAGTTTTGACATAGAAAGAGAAGGTGAAATTGTGGAAGGAATCGAGAAATGAAAAGGTGATAAACAAAATGACGTGAAACTTTACGTAGGAAAACTCGGCCGTGAAGTAGATGGAGCTAAGACACCAAACATTTGTCCAATTCGGGGAAAGACGGTCATGGTTCATTTTCTGTTTCAGGACATGGACACACTACAAGAAAATAGTCTATTAGTGACTACTGTTTGTGACTGAAAATCAGTCACTAATTTTTGTAACTACTTTGAGACTTTTATGTGACCAATTTGTGACGACACCAAAATCAGTCGCAAAACAGTCGCCAATTTGTGACTGATCAACTTCGTCATAAAAGCGTAACAAATTAGCGACAAATTTGAGACAAACATTCGTTGGTTTTCATGTAGTCGCAGAGTAGTCACAAATTACAGACTAATTAGCGACGGATAAAGTGGTCACAAATTTGCGACTTTTTTGTTACCATCAAAACAGTCACAGATTAGCAACTACCATAAAAGCGTAACAAAAGCGTCACAAATGTTTAAATGTAGGTAACAACAATTTTTTTAAATTGGTAGTGACGAATTTGTGACTCTTTAGTGACCATATAGGGTTTAGGGTTTCAAAATAAAAATATTTTTAAAAATTGGTTGTGACGAATTTGTGACTCTTTAGTGACCATATAGGGTTTAGGGTTTCAAAATAACAATATTTTTAAAAATTGGTTGTGACGAATTTGTGACTCTTTAGTGACCATATAGGGTTTAGGGTTTCAAAATAACAATATTTTAAAAAATTGGTTGTGACGAATTTGTGACTCTTTAGTGACCATATAGGGTTTAAGGTTTCAAAATAACAATTTTAAAAAAATAGGTAGTGACGAATTTGTGACTCTTTAGTGATTATATGGAGTTTAGGTTTTAGATTCTCAAACCGTATACTAACGTCACAAAATAGTCACAAATATACCACTACTTTGCGACACATTTGCGATGCACAAGTAAATTTGCGACTGATTTGTGACTACTTTGCCACTCCATTTTACATTACTACACATTAAAACCCAAAATGTATACTTCTATGATTTATAGCTGTATTTAGCTTATACTAAACTCAATGACAAGTCGGTAAGATGTGGTTGTAGTGAGTATATCAATTTGAAAAAAAAATATTTATGTGAGAACCAACATTTCATATACTTTAGGTTATAACACTTAGAAGTTTTAAACTAAGATTAGGTAAAGTTGATGTTTTTCTAAATTAGCTTTTTTGTTGCGGTATAATGTGTATATCATTTTATTTAGGGTATATGGTTTAGAGAAATGGTAGAGGAACAAGTTTTGGGTCTAAATGTTTAGGGTTTGGGGATTTCATATGTGACACCCTCTAAAGCGTCACAAATTAGTCGTAACTTAAAGACTACTTTGGGACGTTTTAGTGACTAAATTTTTTATGTGTTTATAATGTGGGATTTCAAATTATTTGGGTAAAATAATGAAAAATTTGGGCTGAAACTTTCCCCCTAAAAACATTTTTGGGACTACTAATTCCTAAAAATATATGATTAGGGTTTCATTTATCCAAAACCCAAACTTCTTAACTCTTCCTCGGAACTCATGCGATTCGCATCATCTCGACTTTTGATATAACGTGAATTTGGAGTTTCCTAACCATGTTCTTAACGCGTTTTCGGAGTCTTTGGAGTTGTTTTGAGTTGATATTCAGGCCATACTTCAAGAATTTGAACCACATGAGAGCGGAAAAGAACTTTGAGCAATTTGAGGCGAAAATGGAGAATTCTGAAGTATGGACCGGTCGGTCCACTTACGGACCGACCAGTCAATCTGACGGCAATTCGAAGACCGAGCAAATGGCACATGGACCGACCGGTCTGCTCGGTCGGTCTAGCCACTGGAAGACTCAGACCGACCGGTCCCCCCCTGGACCGACCGGTCTACTTACCCAGATTTTCAGGAATTTTCCTTTTTCCGTTTTATCTTATAAATACCACTAGGGTTTCATTGTTTTAGACACACCTTCTATTCTGCACGTTTTTGGAGACCTTTAGAGAGATTTTAGAGCTTTGTATTGGGAGAAGATCTCAATCCCTTTGGAGAAGATTTCTAAACCCTACTCTTATTTCTTATTCCATGATTATGCAATTCTATTCATCCATGATTTCTGCTTTGTTCTTTATCATGTCTGAGTAGAACCCTAGTTAGGTTTTAGGGTTTTTCGATGGATTTCACCGATTGAATCAGACACAAATAGGTTGCTTATCCTTTATCATCTTCATCACTGTTAGGCATAATGCTAGGATTGAATTGGCCATTTAATCACTAGATCTTAGGTTGATATGCATTCCAAAAGTTTGCATATAGCTAGAACTACTGTTGATGAGTAATGCATTATAACAATCGAAAGTTTAGTTATAAAGTATTATGAACTGATCAAACCTGAATGTATAATGCTTGTCTAGGATAGCCGTGACCATGCGAAAGTATAGGCTCTCGGATCTCTAGGGAAAGTAATTGTTATCACGAAAGTGGAGTAGTTTATAAAAGTGTTTGAGTTTAAGATGCATGCATACTTAGAATCTGAATAGTTATCTGGTTCATGATTGTGATTTCCTGAGAATTCCCTATTGCCTAACGTTTTTAATTATCTGAATTTAAACCGTTTTAATTTGCTTTCTTGTCATTAATTTTGATTACAATCACCCATCTTGTTTCCTGCTTAGCTTAGTTTTAAAATCTAAAATCTGTTGTGTAAGCCATTGGTCCTTGTGGATTCGATCCCGTTATTTACTACTGCGTGCCTGTGCACTTGCAGTGATTTATTTCGGGTAAAACTCGATAGTCTCTTCAATTCAACGAGTGAATCCTCTGTTCCTTCTTCTCTTTCTATCTATTTCGATCTCTTTCGATCTCTCTGGTTTTGGAGGTAACGGCGGAGCCCTAAATTCAAACACGGATTTAGAAGAAGAACGAGGAACCCTAATTTTTCATCTCGGATTCTTGTAATTCAATCGGAGGGTTTCTGGAAGAATCAACTTCAAATTGGGTTAATCTTTGGGAAAAATCCTTCGCATAGCTCCGATTTGGAAAATTTCGATGCTATTGTACCGGTGTCTTTCATTCTGGTGTGAAGGTGAGTTTCTCTCTTTTAGATTTTTTTTTTTTGTGTTTCTTCTTCTCAATTTCAATTTATGGGTTTTGTTGCTATAAAAGTGATGGGGGGAACGATGAGAATTTGGGGTATTTGGACCTAGATTTGTTGAGAATTTTGGTGGCTTGAAGAAAATTGACTTACGTCCTCATAGAGGACAAAAAACCCATGTACCAAAATCTCAAACTTGATTTTGATGATAAACTTATTTTGGAGATTGATTTGATTGTTTATAGGTTGTTCAAATCTTGCAGATTGATAGCAAATGTAACACCCGCATTTTTTTTTTCTAATTAATTAAAAATTATTAAATCAGGGTGAACAATAAGCGGAAATACAGTAAGATAAATTAAAATCCAATTCATTAAACCAAATAACCAATAATTCAATTCCAATAAAACACCAAGTCTAACAATTCCAATAGAATATCTAGCAACCTAACCGGCTACTAAAAATCCATAACATAAACAAATAAAAGACATCCTATCATCCCCCGTCCTCGCCTCAATTCTACGATCACATTTTTCCTTTATCTGCAACTCAAAAGAAACCGGGAGTTGCGTGAGTATTATCATAAATACTCAGTGAAGCGGTCATCCTGCAAAAAGGAAATACATAAACAATTATCACAATTTCAATTTAACTTTTTAATTAGAAATTCCGGTTAACGCAATTTAAACAAAAATGCAGCAATTCACAAAACAGGGTATCGATCGACACCCATTATGGTGTCGCTCGACACCACAAAACGTTTTAGACATTTTAACGCCGAGTGTCGATCGACACTACCTCTAGGTGTCGATCGACACTCGGTTTCAGAAACCAGAGACCGAGCTTGTCCTCACGTGGCTCGTCTCGGTCACTATCCAAACCGATTCCAACACGATTCAATACGATTCACACGCAATTTACAGTGACAAACGATCCATAAGACGCCAACACAATCAATCACTCAATTCATCAATCAAACACACCCATTTTCTAGCATTTCCTAACGATCACGCACTCACCTCGGCTAACCGAAGAGGATGAACGGATCGAAACGACGAATGCACGGCCTAGACTCACTGCCCAGACGCTGGAACGCAAGGGAACCTCGACACGAACGATTTTCCAAATACGAACGGCGAGAAACTCCGAGAAAACAAATGATCTGCGACAACAACCGATTAAACTCTCGTTTCTCACTCGATTCTCACTTCTTCCTCTCAAAAACCTTTTGATTTCTCTGACCCTCGACGGCTCGCGATCAAACAGATTAAAAAGGGACGAACCTAGGGTTTTCACAAATTAAACCGCGTGAAAATCGCGGTTTTAGCAAATCGAAACCGAAATCCACAACAGGTGTCGATCGACACTACCCAAGGGTGTCGATCGACACTACCCAAGGGTATCGATCGACACATCCAAATAAAATCGAAACTTTGAAATACGGACGTTACAATTCTCCCCCACCAACACTGGATTCGTCCTCGAATCCTGACAAAACCGTCTATCAAAGACTCCAAACCTGACCCGACCCGGTCAAAACCAATCCAAGATCATAAAACCCGATCTCCAAGGCTCTAGTTTAGTCACATATTTATACGCCCGTTTCTAGACATCTATTACTCTTAACTCATTCCACACCACTCCCACTCGCAGAACGCATCCCTTGAGCTATCGGTGTCTCGTGTCCCATCCTCTCGTTGGACGCATGCCTTGAGCTCCGGGTACACAGGGGAACTAATCATCCCCTCGAGAGAACTAATCATCCCTCGATACTCGCAATGGAAACTAATCATCCCAAAGAGTATACAGGAGAACTAATCATCTCCTCTGAGGAAATAATCATCCTCGCTGAAGAACTAATCATCACCAGATAAAATGAATGAGTTATTCGGGACCGCAACCCCTAGAGTAATAAATTCTAAAACATCTATAAACATCTATCGACCAAAACCACCTCGCGTGGCCAACTCGATACTCCCTACTCCCGGAATATCACCACGTAACACATAAGAAAACTCCTCTTATAACAACACAGAGATAAATAAGGAACAACTCCATCTTATTAACCTCGAAACGCAAAATCGTTACAACATAAACAAAAATACAACAATACAAAACCATCAACATGCCAACAATCGAAACTAGAACCGCAAAGAGAAATAAAGCTCATGTCGCGACCTGCTTGTCGAACCACTTCCTGAACTTTAACTTCATCTTCGCCTCTGACTCCCAAGTCTTCTCCTCGCAACCGCCACAATCCCACAAAATCCTCAACAAAGGAATCTTCTTCCGACTAACTCCTTGACTCCTCTCTCCAGAATCCTCACAAGAACCGCCGGAACAGTCAAATCTGGCTGAAGATCCGCAGGGATCTCAGGCACTAACTCCTCCAACTCATGCAGGCACTTGCTCAACATCGACACATGAAAAACCTTATGAAATGACTTCATGATCGGAGGTAACTCAAGTCGATACGCAACCGGTCCAACCCGCTCCACCATAGGAAACGGACCCATAAACTGCGGACTCAGTTTGTTCTCCCTAATGGATCTGTTAGGACCCCTCAACATAGCCATCTTGAGATACACGCGATCTCCAACCGCAAACTCAAGCTCTCACCTTCGCTTATGAGCGTAGCTCCTCTGACGATCCTGAGCTTCCTTCATGTTCAATCTCACGACCCGGATACTGCGCTCTCCCACTTGGGTCCAGTATAACGGCGTCCTACATGGCCTCCCATACAAAGCCTCAAAAGGAGCTATACTGATATTCGCCTGAAAGCTATTATTGTAAACGAACTCAACTAAGCTCAAGTGCTCGGCCCATTGGCCACCCCATTCCAAAACACACATCCTCAACAAATCCTCCATAGTCTGCATAGTCCTCTCCGACTGCCCATCAGTCTGTGGATGATACGCTGTACTCAAATGCACCTTAGTGCCCATCTCTGCCTAAAACTCTCTCCAGAACTCTGATGTGAACTTGGAATCCCGATCAGACACAATACTGGCTGGCACTCCATGCAGCTTCACTATCTCATACAGGAACCTCTTAGCCAATTTAGCCGCTCCATCAGTCTTCTTAATGGCCAAAAAGTGCACTGACTTGGTCAACCGATCCACGACTACCCAGATAGCATCATATGTCCGCGAAGTAGGCAACCCAACCACGAAATCCATCGTAATCATATCCTACTTCCACTCTGGGATGGGTAAACTCTGCAGAAGATCATTTGGAACTCCATGCTCGACCTTAACCAACGAACATGTATTGCACTTAGAAACGAAAGTCGCCACATCTCTCTTCATCCCGACCCAGTGATAATACCGTTTGAGGTCTCGGTACATCTTAGTCGCACCCGGATGAATCGAAAACTTGCTCGAATGAGCCTCACTCAGAATCTCCTGCCTCAATGCCTCATCACGAGGAACACAAACTCGACCCCAGATCAAAACTGTCCCATTCGAAGAGACCACATACTCGGAATCCACTGCTCGTGATACTCCCAACAAACCTTGATCACTCTGCTGAACTACTCTGATCCTACTGAGAAGATCTGCCTGATCGACTGCCTCTAAGCCCAAAGGCTTCTCCGAAACGGCACAAAGGCGCAACATGCTAATCTCGCCTACCAAATCCTCGATATCCTACATATGGGCTGAATCGAACCTCCGTCGACTCAAGGCATTTGCTACCTGATTAGCCTTTCCCGGATGATAAATGATCTCCAGATCATAATCCGCCAGCAACTCAACCCAGCGTCTCTGTCTCATATTCAGCAATGTCTGAGTGAAGATATACTGCAGATTCTTGTGATTCGCAAAAATCTGAACTCTGCCTCCATACAGATAATATCTCAAAATCTTCAGAGCGAACACAACAGCTCCCAACTCTAGATCATGCGTAGGCCGATTACACTCACTACCCTGTAACTGCCTCGAAGCATAAGTAATAACTCGACCCTCCTGCATCAGCACGCAACCCAGACCAACTCCTGAAGCATCAGTATACAAAGTGTAAGGCTTCCCCGGCTCGGGTAATGCCAACACCGGCGTACTAGTCAACATCTCCTTGAGCCTCGCAAAGCTCTCCTCGCACTCCGGCGACCAAACAAATGAAACCTCCTTACCGGTCAACTTTGTCATCGGCTGCGCCATACTCGCAAAGCCCTTGACAAATCTCCGATTGTATCCTGCTAAACCCAAAAACTCCTGATCTCGGTAGCACTACTCGGTCTCGGCCAATCTCGAATCGCCTCAATCTTTGCCGGATCCACAGAAACTCCCTCTACAGACACAATATGACCCAAGAATCCCATCTGCCTCTGCCAAAAACTGCACTTGCTCAACCTCGCATAAAGCTTCTGCTCCCGAAGCTTCTCCAAAACCAACCGCAAATGAGCCTCGTGCTCCTCAGGACTCCTCGAGTAAACCAAGATATCATCAATAAATATGATCACGAAGACGTCCAAAAATTCCTTGAACACGTCGTTCATAGATCTCATAAATGTCGCAGGCGCATTCGTCAAACCAAAAGGTATAACTACGAACTCGAAATGCCCATATCTCGTCCGAAATGTTGTCTTGCGTTCATCCGCCTCATCAATCAGAATTTGATGATACCCTGAAGCCAAGTCTATCTTGGAGAACCAGGTCACACCCCTCAACTGATCCAATAACTCATCAATCCTCAGGAGAGGGTACATGTTCTTCACAGTGACTCGGTTAAGTCCCCGGTAATCGATGCACAGCCGGAAACTACCATCCTTCTTCTTCATGAACAAAACCGGCGCTCCCCACGGTGAAACACTCGGCCGAATAAAACCCTTCTCCAGAAGGTCCCCTAACTGCTTCTTCAATTCCGCTAACTCTGCTGGAGCCATCCTGTAAGGAGCCTTAGATATCGGAGCTGTCCTGGTCTCTAGCTCAATCGTGAAAGGATCGGACCAAGATTGTGGTAATCCCTTCAATGATCGAAAAATGTCCTCGAAGTCCTGAACAACTCGAATATCCTCAAAAGCAACCTCACTACTGTCCTCTGACATCACTATTGTCGCCAAATACGCCTCGCAACCTCGCTCCATCATCTGCTCTGCCTGAATAACCGAAATAACAAGCTACTGGAAGTTGGTCTCAAGCCCTGAAACACCAACTTCTCTCCATCACGCTCGAAGACCACTCTGCCCCGATAGCAATCCAAGTGAACCCGGTAGAAAGAGAACCAATCCATACCGAGAATCACATCATACAGCGCTACTTGACTAATCACCAAGTCTGATGGCATCGAATGCCCCGCAATCTGAACATCTACTGCTCTAGCACGGCCCGAAGTAGCCAGGAAACCTCCTCCAGCCCTGCTCCGTGTGCCACTACTTTCAGCACACTCTGGAGTAATATAGCAGTGTGATGCTCCCGAATCAAACATTACGTGGGACTCAAAACCGCCCACTAACAAGGTCCCTACACAATTTTATACGCGTTAAGAACCCTGATGACTCGACCACAAGTAAAATAAAAGAACACTAGCACAACAACAACAAAAAATTGTACCACTAGGAATTTACGAAGTTCAAGTCTAGAATTTTACCTGTGATATGTCCGGCTCCACTGTTCTGACTGAACTCTGCCGCTGAAAACACCCTCGCTGCTGGCCCGATCTGCTCAATCGGCTGCTGCACTACCGCTAACTGACAGATAGGTTGCACACCCGCTGGCTGAATCGCGGCTACAGTCGCCGGCTGCAATCTAGGATACATCATCCTCATAAGCCCTGGCTCCCTGCAGTAGAAATACACTCTCAAATCCCGCTGCTGCGATTGCGGCTGGGACTGCGGCTGTTGCTCCAACAACTGCTGGTGGTCGCCCTTGCGGGGGCAACTCGACAAACGATGCTCCAAACTCCCGCATCCATAACATGCTCTGCCCCTCTGACCGGACCTGGAAGTACCATCCCATTTCCGTTTTTGGCCCTGCGCAGGCTTGCCGCCTTTGCCGGAACCAAAACCGGAACTACTCTACTGCTGCTGCTGCTAACTCCTCAGCTGGACAGCAGGAACAACTGACATGGGTACGGCCGCTGGAACGGCTACAGCTAACTGACCTCTCAAATCCTCCTCGAGGCGTACTCCGAAACCCTGCAGCGAATCCTCAAATCAGCACGGAGTCCCCTCATAAACCTCTGAATCTGCTTCCGCTCGTCCTCCATGCCACGATCCGCATAGACAAGCAACCTACTGAACTCGGCATTATACTCTCGCATAGTACGATCACCCTGAACCAGCTCCATGAACCTTATCCCGAGATAATCTAAAGCCTCCTGAGGAAAGTACTTGGCGTTGAACTCAGCCACGAACTTTCCCCAGGTCCAAACAGCACCAGGCCTCCTAGCCACAATCGCTCTCCACCATAAATGAGCATCCCCAGCCAGATAGTGGATAGCTATCTCAACACGATAATCCTTCGGACATCAAACCGAACGGAAGTTGCTCTCCATGCGCATGTGCCACTCATCTGCCTCCTCAGGCCAAACACCGCCCGCGAAGAAAGCAGTATTCAACTGCCGCATCTGACCCATGATCTCCAGATAGGTCAGACGCACCTCAGCCATCGCAGCCCTCGGCTGCACCTCCGCCACCGGCGGAACCATTGGAGCCTGAACCGGAGCTGCCGCGGGAAAATGCCCCAGTAACTCTGTCAGAATACCCTCCATGCGATCCATACGATCTTGAGCTGGAACGGCATCCACACCCGGGCCCGCTCCTCTACCAACCATCCCGGCGCCTCTCCCGGCACCCACAACACTCACACTGGTCTCACTCACAGATCCCGTAAGATGCGTAGGAATACCCGACGTCTGCGTAGCACTCGAAGAAGACTCAACCACTGGTCCACGACCACGACCTCGGCCTCCACAGCCACCAGCTCTGCCACGACCTCTAGCTCCAGGAACCATACTGCGCTGCATTTCCCAAAAACACAGGCTAAGCTACTAGAAGTCAAAAAAGAAACAAATAACACAAAATACCGTGGAATCACACTGGAGGCTCGGGAGGATGATCTAAGACTCTATACTAACACAGTAAACCACATAGTCTCAGGTCACACAATCTACGTCCTAAAACCGTGTAGGCTCTAATACCAAAATGTAACACCCGCATTTTTTATTTATTTATAATTAATTAGACATTATTAAATCAGGGTGAACAATAAGCGGAAATACAGTAAGATAAATTAAAATCCAATTCATTAAACCAAATAACCAATAATTCAATTCCAATAAAACACCAAGTCTAACAATTCCAATAGAATATCTAGCAACCTAACCGGCTACTAAAAATCCATAACATAAACAAATAAAAGACATCTTATCATCCCCCGTCCTCGCCTCGATTCTACGATCACATTTTTCCTTTACCTGCAACTCAAAAGAAACCGGGAGTTGCGTCAGTATTATCATAAATACTCAGTGAAGCGGTCATCCCGCATAAAGGAAATACATAAACAATTATCACAATTTCAATTTAACTTTTTGATTAGAAATTCCGGTTAACGCAATTTAAACAAAAATGCAGCAATTCACAAAACAGGGTATCGATCGACACCACAAAACGTTTTCAACATTTTAACACCGAGTGTCGATCGACACTACCTCTAGGTGTCGATCGACACTCGGTTTCAGAAACCAGAGACCGAGCCTGTCCTCACGTGGCTCGTCTCGGTCACTATCCAAACCGATTCCAACACGATTCAATACGATTCACACGCAATTTACAGTGACAAACGATCCATAACACGCCAACACAATCAATCACTCAATTCATCAATCAAACACACCCATTTTCTAGCATTTCCTAACGATCACGCACTCACCTCGGCTAAACGAAGAGGATGAACGGATCGAAACGATGAATGCACGGCCTAGACTCACTGCCCAGACACTGGAACGCAAGGGAACCTCGACACGAACGATTTTCCAAATACGAACGGCGAGAAACTCCGAGAAAACAAATGATCCGCGACAACAACCGATTAAACTCTTGATTCTCACTCGATTCTCACTTCTTCCTCTCAAAAACCTTTTGATTTCTTTGACCCTCGACGGCTCGCGATCTAACAGATTAAAAAGGGACGAACCTAGGGTTTTCACAAATTAAACCGCGTGAAAATCGCGGTTTTAGCAAACCGAAACCGAAATCCACGAATGGTGTCGATCGACACTACTCAAGGGCGTCGATCGACACCTCCAAATAAAATCAAAACTTTGGAACATGGTCATTACAGCAAATTGTTTCCTTGAGCAAAAACCAATGCTCTTTGGGCATTTTTGTAAGTGTTGTAGAATGTCTCTTGTAATTAGTTGTTTGGTTAATGGAGAAACTGATTAGATGTTCTTTCGATTCGATGATCAATAGAGTAACCAAAGGAACTAGTTTTATGATGGACTCATTGTTGGTAATCTAATGTTTCTGCTTCTTCGAGCACATGTACCTTTGAAGTGAAGCACATGTAGCTTCAATGGGTCATTGCAGGAATTAGAAATTTGTGAGTTTATGGTTGCAGAATCACTTAGATCTTTTTTTAAAAATTACAGTATTCTTGCTAAATGCTTATCTAGTTCATGGCGTTTAATATATACTCTTTTCTCACGGTAATCTCTTTCCAAGAGAAAGCTTTTTATAATTTTGAGTTTGGATTGAGCCAAATTTAACCAGGAAATACAGATTGTTAGTTTTACAATTCTGTATGCACACCTTAAGCTTTCCAGTTCAAATACACTTAATTAAAAAATGTCTATCATCTGAATGCCATCCTCCTTCCCACTACAAGAAAACAGGTCGTTAGCCACTCGAATTACCGAGTGGCAAGTTAGTCACAATGATTTGCGACTCATTTGTGACGATTTTGTGACTAAAGCGTGACTCTTTTTTTCGGAGTCACTAATTAGTCGCTCATTTGCGACTCCATCAGGTAGTCGTTAAGTAGTCACGTATTTGCGACTAATCTGCGACAACTATTTGTATGTTTTGTTGGAGTCGCAGAGTAGTCACAATGACCTGTTTTCTTGTAGTGTCCTAACGTCTGTATTGGAATTCGCTTCAGGTGACAGGCGTAGGCTATTGTTGCGGGGCATTACTCAATCTTTGCCTGAGATCTTTCCTTTATTGTAGAACGTATGCCACACTTTTTCCTCTCAAGAAAGTCGTTTGCTGCAGTGGTAATTTGCTAATTAAACTTAAAATGCAGCTACACATATTTTATTGACGAAGACACAATTCTTTCACTTGGTTCTAGAATTTTAGTTAGCATATCTTGTTATAACTAAAGCGACATGGCACCTACTGTTTTTGGTGATCATCATATCATTGGCTTCTTTTCCTTGCTTCTTGGAACGTTTTTGGTTAGCTAGAGTAGAAACTGATTAACATACTCTTCTGACACTTGGGTATCATGATTTATGGCATCATATAGCTTCTCTCTGGAAGTTAACTTTATCTGGATCTATGTGGCAGGATTCTTCTTTTGCATTTTTCTCAGTTGCCGCTCTGGGTAATTTATAGCACAAAAGAAATGTAAACCGTCATCTTACAGTTATAATTTTACACAGGGTATTGCTCGTACAATGGGTTATTTGCAAAAAGAAGGAAGTTTACTCCTTGGGGAGCATAACATTCTGGGTGAAGCATTTCTTGTTATGGCTTCCTCTTCAGGGTAATGTTTGGTTCATATTGAAGTTTAATTTGTTGCATTTATCCAGCTTCAGATTATTTGTGTACTTAAATATATCAAAACTTGACGCAGACCTCAACAACAGCAAGAGGTTCTTGCTGGGTTATTGGAACCATTGAGTCAACAGTGGATCCAACCAGAGTGGCAGAACAATTATCTATCAGATCTGATGGGTCTTGTTCGTTTATGCTCGAACACATCCTTCATGTGTTCTATATTCCACACTGTTACATTCTTTGAAAAAGCACTCAAGAGAAGTGGTTACAAAAAAAAGCACTTTGAACACGACCTCTGTGACAACTCCAGCTTCACATCCTATGGCTAATCCTCTTTCTTGGATGTTGCCACCCTTCTTGAAAGTAAGCCTCTGAAAATATGGACATGCTTCGTTTAATTTGTAATTAAGCTTTTGTGGTGTTGTTGTTCATCTAGCTATTTTAACAAACAACGTGGAGCTCCGAGAATTTGTTTCAAAAGATTTTCTCTCTGAAGTCATCCGCGGCTTAGCCATGGAGTCCAATGCCATTAACAGCCCCGACTTAGTTAATCTATGCCGTGAAATATATATCCATCTCTCTGACCGAGACCCAGCTCCTCGTCAAGTGAGTTTAATTCAGAATCATTCATAGTTTTTGAATTAGAGTTTGAATATTACTTCCTTTGTCTTGGTTTTGATCATTTGTTCAATGATGTTATCAAGTTTTGCTTTCGCTCCCTTGTCTCAATCCCAATGACTGGCATGCTTTTGAAGAAGCTGCAGCAAAGAAAACTCCTAGTCTTAAAGAACAAAGGCGGGTATCGGCGGAGTTCTGAGAGTCGTTGATTTCTTTTTTTGGCAAGAAGAGTTAGATCTTATAGATAGAGATGATGACACCGCTCGAAAGATTCATGAAGTCAACATTTTAGGCAGACATTTGTATGTTGACACCACTCGAAAGATTGAGAGATCAGCTCTTGCATCGTTTCACTAACGCTTCTAAACTTCGACCACCACTGTATTGTCTGCTCTTTCCCTTCTCTTCTAAGTTTCCTCATTTTAAGCCAAATGAATGAAATTGAAAAAAGTTTGTATTTTTGTTGTTCTTGTTTTGTTTTTGATATCAATTTATGTATTAAAAGAATTTCTTGTGCAGCCTTCTTTGTACATTGGTACTAATTTTGACAAGCTATATGCTTGTTTTGTAATATAATTTTGCATTTCAAGTTTTTTTATTATTCACAGCATTTGGTAATTGAAAACAAAGCAAACAAACAATAATTAGTAGCATTTAAGTGACTGAAAAGTGACTGGAAAGAGATTCAATTTGGCCACTTCTAAAACAAAGGCGTCGCAAATCAGTGGCAAATTAGTGACCAAAATGTGACTAACCCAAAGTTGTAACAACAACAATATAGTCTCTAATTAGTAGCTAATTTACGACGAATAAAGTTAGCCACAAATAAGTCGCAAAATCCGAAGTAGCTAAGTAGTCGCTTATTTGCCACACCTTAGACAGTCTCAAATCAGTTCCTAATTAGTGACCACTAGTATGAGTCACAAATTCGTCGCTTATTTGCCACGCATTCGAGAAGCCTCATATTAGTCACAAATTAGCGACTAAAATAATGTAGTCACAAAGTCGTCGCTAATTTCCAACTTATTAGCGACGCCGAAAATTAGCGACGACGGCTTTGCGACGTCCTGTTTTCGTCGCAAAGTAGTCACTAATGTCTCATTTGTGACGAATTTGTGACTCTTCTGGGAGTGGCAAATGACATGTTTTCTTGTAGTGACATGGACATTATGGTGGTGCTGAAGCATGAATAAACTTGAAGATTTGAATTGCTTATTTTTGGTGCTTTTTTTTCTTTGTCATTGTCTTGGTTGATTTAGTTATAAAATTGGTGATATGTGATGAAACTGATCATCAACTATTTTCTATATATTTCTATATCTAGTATTTGTATTCTTATTTTTTAAAAATGCAATATGATAATCTGTGTTTGTTAGTGACTTTGTGAATTTGAAATTTATAGCATCTTACAACACATACGATAATAGCCTAATTAGTTTTATTTCCATCGTTGTCTTTCAAACTCGTAATTCAAGTCATTAAATTTATATTCATTGTTGTTATTCAAATTCGTATATATGATCATTCTAATTTTAAAATTTTATGCATTTTATAATTTATTTGTGTTTTTGTTGTAGTAAAAAACATTTTCGGTTTTACTTAGAAAACTAAAGCACATTACTTCGTTTCATATTTGTTTCTCAGTTTTTTTTTTAAAAAAACTTCATCATATTTGGAAAGGTGAAATGGAATTAATAATGTTATAGATATAGAGTAAGAGTGAGTCACTAAATACGAGCATCGTCCTGCTAAAAAATAAAACTCGAACATAAAATAATCTTGAAGCTGAAGTGTCCCAATCACCATAAACTCTTAGGGCTTGTACAATGGTGACACCGAAGGGTCTAAAGAGGTGTTCTTATAATATAAAAGTATTAAAATTTGAGTAAAAGGAAGAAAGAGAGTGTTTTTGTGGGGTATATTGAAATATAAAATTTGAGTAAAAGGAAGAAAGAGAGTGTTTTTGTGGATAAAATTAGATATTTTGGAGAGAGAGATCTAATATTGGATCTTTTGGAGAATGTGTTTAAAAGGAAAAGAGAGTGTTTAAATATAAAATTAATAAAAGTTGAGTAAAAGGACGAAAGAAAATGTATAAAGTTGAATAAAAGGAAGAGAGAGGGTGTGTTTTAATAATTTAAAAATGACATTAGACCTTTAAGGATCACCATTGTACATGCCCTTAGGTTCCTTTCCGACAAATCCCAAACACACTTTCTAACATCGTGATAAATTTTAAAATTATACTAATTGAATATTAGTAGTAGAAATTAGGCAGGGTTTTTCTCTTTTTCGTTTACATCAATTATTCGTGATTTCCTTGTTTTATATTTGGGTCTAATTGTATTTTTTAATTAAATTTATTAATTTTTAGACACTTCATGTGTCCAATCTCTAAAAAAAAAAATCTTATATTGGACACTAATTATAAACTTAAGACCCAACTTGTTTAATTATATTAAGTTTTATTCATAGGATCTTGAAAAAAGAGATATTTAAATGTCTGCAATGAGGATAGTCTTATGCCCTTATATCCTAAATCTTAGGCCAATTAATTTTTAGATACTTGAGCCTAAGATACATGATTGAGTATGCATAACCTGGCAAAGATAATTAGCAAAACCAGATTGAAACCTGTATCAAGGATTGTTGGTGTCTCTCCAGCAGTAAGTGTTTTTGATTCCATAAAAGTAATCTTCCCAGGAATGTCAATATTGAATATGTATCTGTATGCACAAGTACACACCAATCAAGAACAATTCAAACGAAAATCAAGTACTAACCAAACAAGAACAAGATGTTCTGAGAAGTCATAATATAAAACATGTATGCTCAAGGCAGAGCATAATCAGCAAATTATTCTTATGACTGATTAAGCTTATCCACATCCTAACAATTGATGCCAATATCTACAAATCTTCTGAACCTTTAAACAGAAATTCTATTGCCTAAAAGTGTAAGGAAGTTTAATCTCGAGAAAAAAAGTGTAACCTTTCGATGCTTAGCCTTCCATCAGAACCAATGACACAACAAGTATTATACAAACGATCTCCAAATCTTTCAAGTATAGAACCACCAATGATTGTAATCTTAAGACGTTTCGAAACTTCAGAAAGCATTGCTGTTGAAGGAGAAGCATCACTACCTCCAGATAGGGGTGGGACGGATCCGTGTCTTTACTATCCGGATCCAGATCCATGGCTCCCGGATATCCGTCCAAATATCAACATATCCGGATCCGTAAAAACATTATAAATTGTTTTTAAAAGTATTAAAATAATTAAAAAATAATTTTTTGTAAAGTTAATATAAATTTATTAAAAATAAATAAAATATTTCGAAAATAATTTTAAATTTATTTATGTATAAATTTTAAAAAAATTAAAATATATAAATATTTTTAATACATTTAAAGGGTCCGGATCCGGATCCAGCCCCCTGGATATCCGGATTTTCGAAGTGGATCCGGAGCGGATCTCGGATCCCAGATAATAATATCACCCCTACCTGCAGATATACAAAGGAATTCGAAAAAATCATACCTATATAAACGTAGATCTTCAAATCCTCTGATTTTGGTTCATGCACCGATTTCTCCAACAAAATCGCAGAGAGAGAGAGAGAGAGAGAGCCCAGAGAGAGATAAATCGATAGAGATTTTTCCTCTTATTTTTGTTTGATTTAGAGTAGATTTGGTATGGAATCGTGATTAGAGAGAGAGAACACGAGGAAATGAAGAGATTTTTTCTCTTCATATTTGTTTTTTTTTTTGATAACCACTGAAAATGCGACACGTAACCTCCAGATACGTTTCTAAGTCTCTCGATCCAAATTCGTTTCTGGTTATATTCAGCCCATTATTATATTTTGCATTAATTTTTATTCCCACAAACTCAATAAGAAACCCATTAAACAACCCCATTGAACATGGTCTAAGGAGTCTTAGTAAGACATAAACCTATTTTGACGGTGTTTTGGAGCTGAGTTAGTTTGATATCTTATATAATCTTCTAGATTTTTCTAAATCCATGTTATGAGAGGATATCATATGTCATCTATTTTATTAACATGTGTTTTTTTAAATTTATTTATTGAACAAAAAAGGAAAATTAAGTATCTTTATATAAATTTAACAATTAATTCCTACAATTTTGTAGCTAAGTTTATTGTAAGTTAATTTTAACAAGTTACAATATATACGAGTTGTTATATTTTTCTTCTTTCTTTTATATTCAGGCGTTATAAGCTAATAACGTTCACAAACAAAACTTAAATTAATGATGATTTTTTAAATTTAAGGTTGTTAGAATACTAAAGTTGTCAATCATCCTCTCCTGCAATTAAAACGATTTGTGTTGGACAAAAAAGTGCTTGTAACCAAAACTCTCGAAAGAAAACCATAAATAGTGAATCAAAAAAACAAAATTCACCAATGAATCGATTTGAAAGATAAAAATAACAGCCCAAAGCGATAAAAAAAGTGAGACAAAAATATACAATCAAGCATAATTATTCTTTCCTTTAAATTTAAGGTTCTAACAAAATAAAACACAAAGAAGTATTTCAATATCTCTGTTGAGATAATACATATGTTTCCATACAAGCTAAGTATACTACACTTGTCTTACCAATAGATTCTTTTTACAAACATGTTTCAAACCAGAAAAAAGATGACCAATTATTTTTAAGAGAACCATAGTGAATATTGCTAAATGCATACAAATTGCATATTTGTGTAAAAAAAAGATGTCTTCCATATGCTATAATTTTATAAATAACAATCTATTTTTTTCACATATAACATTGTACATGTCCAACAATTTACTAAAATGCTTAATTTTTTAAATTAGATAATGATTTACTATATCACCAACTTTTTATAATATTAAATATACACAAATAATCAATAAGGTATAAATTATTGCATATTATATCATGTTAATATTTAAATTCACGCAACCCGTGGAAAATCCCTTGTATAATATAAAGGGAAGCTAGCCATCTCGTAGACCCATAGTATTGCAGCACTAGGCACTTGTTCCATAGTGAGGTGATGATCGTCACATTTAGAGAAACTAGATGACTCCCGCGTTATACGTGGATTAATATTTCTTTAAAGTTAACAATTATTAATGTTCAATTTATTTTTTAGTTCATTTTTGGTCTTTAGGGTTTTTTTATTTTAAGAGTTTTTTTTATGAATAATAGTATCTAAAATAAAACATATAACGTGATAGTATGGTTTGATTTCTATTGCAATTTTGGTCAAATATCTTTTTTTCTCAAATAAACTTAAGTTTTATATTAGTATCTAAATATTATTTCGGTTTTCAAATATCAAATAAATTTAAAAATTTAATTTTATTGTTAAAAGGTTTTTAATGTGTTCAATATCCATTTGGTTAAAGCCGTGTGAATTATTCTTTCTATGAATAACAATATCTAGGATTTTTAAAACAGTACAATGGATAATTTTTTTGGTTTGATTTTGGTTTGTGTTTGTATTTTAATAAAATACCATTTTGCATTTTAGATGATAATGTTCATAAAATGATTGTATCTGCTCTGAAGAATCGTTTTCTACCTTCATCGGAATTCCCCATGTATATTTAGGATTATTTAGATTCAAAATATCTTCCAAAATGTAGAGGAAAACCATATTACTTATAAGTAAAAAATTGAGAAGAGAAGAAATTACATTATTGTTGAAAGTTTTAGTACAGTACGTAATAGTACGTATATTGTTTGAGTTACTGTTTGGAATCAAAATAAATATGACGTTTGGGTTATTGTTTGGGCTTAGTCAATTCGATTGTAATTTAATTTTAATAAGAAAATAATGATAAGAATAGTTTAGGGGAAAAAGTTAGTTTGACGCTAGTTTATTGTTTTATTACTAGATTAGCTCTTAAAATATTTTTATTACTAACCATGTTTATATGTCTATTTTACCCTCAAATCATTTGTTATGAAAAATCTTATTTACAAAAATGTCATTATCAATAATTATGAAATATATATATACGGTTTTACCATATAACAGACTTAATATAATATATTAAAATGACAAACTTATTTGTAGACAGACTTATTTGCGTTCAGCAACAAATTTATTTTATATTGATAGACTTATTAGTGCCCCACTGATTTACCTAACATATTTTTTTTTTTTGGCCATAGATTTACTTAATTTTGACAGACTTAATTAGGGGTGGGCATTCGGGTAACCGTTCGGGTTTCGGTTCAGTTAATTCGGTTTTCGGGTTTTCGGTTTTAGAAATATAATATCCATTCGGGTATTTATAAATTTCGGTTCGGTTTCGGTTCGGTTAGTGTCGGTTAATGTCGGTTTCGGTTTCGGGTTCGGTTACCCAAAATACTTATAATTCCGTAATGTTTTTCTAAATTTGTTCGGTTGATTTATTTTTAATTCAAATTATCCAAAAAATAAATAATAAAACTGATAATTTCAAATAATACACCTCACTAAATTGATTATTGTAGCCAAATATACTTATAATTTTATATATTGACCAAAAAACATTTGAAAAAACTATTAAAATTGCTTAAATTATATGAACATATATAATTTTATATCTAAATATATGTAAATAATTATATATTTCATGTAATTCGGTTAACCGTTCGGTTTTCGGTTCGGTTCAGGTTCGGTTTCGGTTTTTCGGTTTTAGAAATATAAAAACCATTCGGATATATTATAAAATCGGATTCGGTTCGGTTCGGGTAATTTCGGATCGGTTCGGTTTGGTTTTTCGGTTTCGGATATTTTGCCCACCCCTAGACTTAATTAGCTTCCAATAGATTTATTTTCCTTCGACCACAAATTTACTTTATTTTGACACACTTAATAATTTTCTCACAGATTTATTTCTATTTAGCCACAAATTTTCTTAAATTTGACAGACTTAATTAGCTTTCAACAGATTTATTTCTCTTTGGCAACAAATTTACTATATTTTGACAGTCTTAACTAGTTTATCACAAATTTATTTTCTTTGGCCATAAGTTTATTTTATTTTGACAGATTTATTAGTATTCGATAGATTTATTTCTTTTTGCCGTAGATTTAGATGATAGATTTATTTCTTTATGCCACATATTTATTTTCTTTTAGCCATAGACTAATTTATATAAATTAACCTAATCATACTCCTTTATGTTAAACCAAACCAAACTATATCATATTAACCGGACCAAACCGTTTAAACCGAAATAAACCAAAAATTCAATTGATAAAAAAAGAAGGTTCTAATTAAACTTTTGTGAGCATCGGGTTATTTATTGCCACATAAAAAAAACCTCCTAGAAAAGAACACACTTGTTCTTGTCATCAAACATGTCATAATTGTAAGACATGTAAGGTTCCGATTTAATGTCTAGATGCTTGGATATGTTAGGTCGTTTTTGTTTCTTTTCGTAACATTTATTTCTTTTTATTTGTTGGGTTCAACTAATTTATATTGATATGTGATACATATTTAAAAGTATAAGGTTCGTTTTATTGTGTTTACAAGAGAAAAACTCTAGTAACAGTTTTCTCGTATCTTCAGTGTTGTCTTCATAACTTTTGATTGGCTTAATGGATTGGGGCCATTAAAATTGGAAATGAAAGCTGATTCTTCAAGCTTTCCAACGACACCAGAAAACAAAAAAATTTGAGGTATATAAGAGCTTCAAAAGTTTTCCGTAATTTGAAGCTCTTAAACTGTTTTGAAGCGTGTTTTTGATTCTTTTTACTCAATTAGAGATAGCGGAAGTCGTCGAATTCCACCACCGGCGTTTAAAAAATCAAGAGGAATTTGTTTGGTGATGATGGTGGTTGATGACATGATTATAAGGAGTTTTAGGGTTTTATCCAAAGTAAAAAGATAGAAAAAGAAGTTTTGTCATCAAGAATTTTGTTTAAATAAAAGTGTTTGATAAGTTTTAGTGAAAGAATTTTGTTTTAATGATGGTGGCTGATGAAATGATTATGAGGAGCTTTAGGGTTTTAATTATTTTGTTTTAATTTTTAATTAATAGAATAGAATGGTATTTTTGTGATTAAATGAAAGTGTGATGATTTAAGTGACCTTTTACATGCTTTTATTAAGTGTTTTTGAATGGGTGTTAGTTTAGTAATATATGAATATATTAGTGTCTAAGCAAATTTCTCAATAGTTTAAGAGCCACTCTTTTTATTGCATCACTAGGCACTTGTTCCGTAGTGAGCTGATGATTGTCATATTTAGAGAAATATGAGAATTAGAGTAAGAGCCACGCTTTTGAGAATAATAAAAAAAAAAAAAAAAAAAAACAACAAGTGATTTCATGTTTCGTTATTTATCCTCATTTTTTATTTTATTTTGTCGTCGATTATTTATCTTCATGATTGTTGTGAATTTGGCAAAGAAACAAAAATAAGAGAAAAACGAAGCAAGACGAATATTCTTTGCCTAGAATTTTTTAATTATTGTGTGAATAATCCATTACAATTTAATGACCCTTTTATATAAATTTCAGAAAATACGATATAACTTGAAAATTTTCATGATCTGTTATTTTTAACATGCCACTTTACAATTATAACATCGTTTAAAAATATTTGTAGGAATGCCATCTTTTTATTTTTTTTGGTTTGGGTTAGTTATTTTATATTTAGGGTATAGTTTTTGGGGGTTAGGTTTGGATTTGATTCTTTCGTGAAAGAGAGAAAAAAAAATTAAAGGTTTGTAAAAAAAATTAAAGGTTTGTAAAAAAAAATTCAATGGTGGAATGTTTGGAAAAAATATTTTCAAAAGTGGCATGTTTGTAATTCTCCCATACAACTTTGAAAATGAGATAGTGAATATTTGTATTCCTAAAATATATCATCGCATCCTATTTCTCTGGTCACAAGAAAAGGGGTCATTTTCAGTACAGTACATATTTAAGCCAACAAACACAAACAAATTAACTCGTGTGTTGAAGTGTGTTAAATCAACAGATCAACATTCGAGGAGGAAGGCCTTATGGACCAATATTGTTGGATCGCTATGCAATTGTTCCGCACTGAGGAGAAATTTTGCTAACAATTATACATGGGGTAGATCATACCTTGATGAAAACGACCATTTTTTCACGTCAAATGTTAGTTGAATCAACAAATCGAGAGAAAATGAAAAACAATCTGTTATTCAACTTAATGAAATGTTGTTACAATTAATTCTCTTATATCAGAGATAGGAGACTGGTATACAAACATTACCCAGACTTAATTACCCAGTTTATACTAAACCGTATTACATAATACTAATACCCTTCTTCAAGATGGAAAGTATAATGAAGTGAGTGCCATCTTGCACAAAAGAGACTGAAATGGAGCTTTGGTGAAAATATCATCCAATTGATGCTCTAACTTGACATGAAGTGTCTTGATGAGACCACGTTAAATCTTCTCTCGCACAATATGACAGTCGATTTCGAAACACTTAGTCATTTCATTAAATACTGCATTATTAGCTATGTGTATAGCCGTAGTAGAATCACAATAAAATGCCACATGTTGTGTTTGAGGAGCTAAGAATTCCTTAAGGAGATTAACCAACCAAGTGATCTCACGTACTGCCAACTCCATGGCACGATACTCGATTCTGTAGAGGAATGAGATACAGTTCCTTGTTTCTTAGACCTCCAAGATGTGAGAGAAGGACCTAGAAACATACAAAGTCCAGATGTAGATTTCCTAGTGTCACTACAAGATGTCCAATCAGCTTTAGTTAACCCTTTTAAGATCAAATCAGACTCAACAGAGTAGAATAATCCTTTTTCAATGGTTCCTTTAAGATAATGAAGAACCTTATAAGCTGTATTGAGATGAGACTGCTTTGGAGCAGTGGAGAACTGGCATAACTTGTTCACAGTATAAGTGATATCCGATCTAGTGATCGTCAAGTACATCATCTTACTCACTAGACGTCTGTAAAGAGAAGCATCTTCCAATTCAGACAGTATAAGTGATATCTGGTCTAGTTAGATAGGAAGGGCTATATGATAGAAAAGGATCCCATGATCCTGAACCGATCTTACCTAGGATCGCAAATCCCAAGTTTGTCTATAATTGATTTCTTCTATGTAATCCTAATTGATAGGGCCTCATTGGTAAGTGCTACAAGATCTCGTGCACTTGAACCCATGGTTATGGACTCGAATCCATTAGTATGGAACATTTTCTTTTCCAAGTGAAATCCCCTAGTATAGGAAAGAGTGAAAAAGTGCTTTTGTTGTTATGGAATAAGAAGCCTTCTTATTTTAATGCATGTATTGAATTTATTCGGGGCTATTAGAGCGGGATCCACTTTTTGGGGAATATGAGTCGAAGCAATGACAAGAATATTTCTAGTGGAACATCTTTCACAATCTCTGGAGAGAGAGTTCACCAATAGACCGAGGGCTAAGTAATTCGACTCATTCACATCAAGATCATGAATGTTTGGAATCCATATTATGCAAGGAGACATTTCTTTTGCTAATTCAAATTGAAGGGTGATATAAAATTGGTCTATTTCCGACATCATATCCATAGTTAGCGCATTCATCATAGTTAGAAGCTCTAGCTCCGTATCAAGTTCACGATCAATATCATTACTAGCATCAATATCGTCACTATCATCAATATCAATATCATCAATAAAAAAACCTTTCGGCTTGTTATCCAGGAACTTGTTCAGAAATACTGTAATGAAAGGAACATAAGAGTTTGTCGCTAGGTATTTGAGCAAATAGGATCGTCTGATTCCTATAGAACATATCATTAAAATACTCCTAGAGGGGGATAGGGCTAAGCGGAGCGAAAAGGGTTTTCCATGAGACGGAAAATGAAAACTATTAGCCCCACACAAAGTTTGTGAATAAGTGATTGTCTGATAATGAGCAAGGAATATCCGCCTTTCTGCTAAACAGGATGTATTGAACTCATAATTCATTAGATACTTTTTATGAATGTCAACTAAGTATCGTAAGTAAATTGTTCCCGGTTGTTCAATCATTTGATAACCAGAATCATTCTTTGATAAATGATCACTATGAGTCAGACTCAATAGAATTTGATCAATCCTTTTTTCTGCCCTTAAGGTCGAGAACTGAACCAAGAATTCTCTTTCTTTATCATCTATCGAATCACTGTTCGCGACCCAGGATTCTATTTTATCATCAATCCAATCACCGCTCACGTTTTTTCTTTTTCTTATCAATGAATAGATCTCTTTACTTGTATGACTTAGATGTATTGTATTTCTCGAAAAAGTGATTCGATTCATGGGATTTGGTATGATACTTATGAGATCGATGATATCGATGAAATTGATTTTCAAATCTTTCTTCTTAGAACGTATTGATTTGACCCCATAAGCGGGATCACCGCCCCATAGCATGTTGCCGCCAGAACCCCGTATTTCTTCGAGACAATCTCCTAATTGTTCCAGAGCAACTAGAAAAAGATTCTTTAACAAAAAAAGAATTCAGTTCAGATGTAGGATACCTATCCAGAAGTTTTCGCAACTCAATCATGTATGATGGAATCATCAAAGATTTGATCTTTTCGAACTCTGTCTGTAACTCACTATAGGCTCGGGAAACAAAGAAAAGATGTGTACGAACGATATATCCAGCCACAAGAAAAAGGAAAAGGATTGAATAGAGGACCTCACAACATTTGGCGATCTCAGATGTGTCGATATCATTGATGACTCATTATTTCGATGAATCATTTCTTCGGACAGAAGAAGATTGTGTAAAAACTTACTCGAAATCTCACTTATCAGATTCCTTTGTGGAAGACACAATTTTTTCTGAAGAATTCGCCATGATATATCTAATCCATGCATAATATAATGAAAAATGGATACAAATTTTTGACTGTTACTTAGTATCCGCAATAGGTCTGAAAAAGTATCTAAAAATATCAAATTGAGATATTTGTACCCTGTCGAAGTAAAGACCATGGCATATATGTTTGAAATAGGTTCCATTTTGAGAGAGTTGAAAAAGCACTACCTCGTTGAAAGGTTCTATCCATCTGCCCTTTGTTAACGCATCTTTTTAGGCGAAGACTCCGTTTTTCCTCTGTAAATATTTCTCAGAACATGGAATGTGAATCAAACCCATATTTGAATTGAAATTGAGATACTGATGCAAGCTCTTCTCTTCTGAATAAGATCGATTCATATCTGAAAGAGTTTAACAATACGTTCTTTCAAATTTTACTTTTTGTCCCTCTATTAGAGGTGTTCCAGAAATGTCTGCAATCGAGTAAATAGCTCTACGAACTAATGGATCGGATCTAATTGGAAAATCGTTAGATATGAATATGGTAGATACATGTGACTCGATTGACGAAGGTGAAATAGTATCTCTCTCCAAAAAAGCATGTTTTTTTTACCACCTCACGAAGAACATATTTTGTTGTGAATGAACAAATAGTGAGGAATTGTCCATACGTAAAATCAGAATTATTGAGGCGGGCCTTTTCCACATAAAAAGGGAATCTTTTGTTACAATAGAAGCAGAAGTGATGTGGATTATTCAAGAATCAAAGTCCATTTGCTTTAGAAAAAGAAGATATCAATGAAGTTCTCTGAAATGGTTTCACGGGATTCAGCCAATTGTCTTGATCGTGGGATACGATTAAGAAATAGGAATCCGTGTTATCAAAAGATTTCGTGCGATTCTTTCTAGTATGGAATGAGTCAATCATCCACTTTGGTATCTTATTGAACAAAAATGGTGACATTGTTCCTCCATTGATCAAGAATTTCGATTTTTGAGAAGTATTATGATCATCCAATAAAAAGGGTTTCAATTTTTTCAAATGAACGATTTGAAGACCTATTGATTCTAACAACTGATTGCAGAGATGATCGTTTGGACCTTTCAATTCATAGATATGGATCTCAGACCTATGAATGGGGATATTCTCGAAACTCACAAAGAAAAAAGGAAGTGAGTTAGACAAAAAGAGAAGTAACTTGGACAAAAAGAAAAGAAGTAACTTGGACAAAAAGAAACGAAGTGACTTAGACAAATCTTTTTTATCAATAACCTCAGACCAATAAATCAAATATTGATTAACACATAATCGATCGAACACTACTTGAAACGGCTCTTCCGCTCAGAAACAAAATGTTCCAAATGCTCCTGGAAATTCTTGATCCCATTGGACCATTTGTATCTATATGCATTAGGATCCCGATTTATGGATCTCTCGGTTCAAGAAAGAAAAATAAGAGGATCGAACCATTTCTTCTGACTCTTTTTCAAATTCGATAAATGTTGGTTGATCGTATCTTTCATTATAGTTCTATGATTCAGAGTATCATTTCCTATTAGATCCCGTTGAATTCCATATTCGAAGTTGCGATCAGATCTCTTCATTAAAAAGAATCGATTCAATACATTTCTTATATACCCATAGGGACTATATTGGAATTGGATTTGAATCAGATTTCGGATCAATCTATATTGATTGACTGCCTCCATTATGTTGTTGCTAGCAAATACCACTATTTTTGGTTTTAGATCTTCCAAATAATTCCCGCAGGAGATCCGGACCCAATTTTTTCTGATCCTTCGATAAAAAGATTCATTTTCTTCATAAAAAATAGGAGGTAGAACCAATAAATATTTCTTTTTCGATTCATCACTGGAGTTGAAAACCTCCTTCAAGAATTGTCTTTGATCCAATCCGTAGGAATCAATAGAAAAGGCAAATCCCTTATGATACACCTGATCCGGCTCGATTATTGATAGAGTGAACAGATCTGCCATTTCTTGAAATCTCTCTTCTGACTCAAAATCGTGGCGTAACGTGTATGCCCCCCTCTTCTGTTCATGGAATAGATGAAATAAATAAAAAAATGGATTTTTGTTCAAGAATGAAATATTATTGAACTGTCCATATCCAGTTCATCCTTCAGAACCATATCACATCCTAGATCTGATGGAATAGGATGAATTGAGACGGTCTTTTGTAAATACGTAATTATCTTGAATATATTAACTATTTCTTTATTTTCCGATCGCCTGGAAGGGACAAAAGAAACATCTCGTTCTTTCTTCAACAATTTCTGATCCTTGGTGGACCTCTCAGTAGGATTCGAACCCAGATGAAATTCGGACCATCTGTCAGAGAAAAAAGAACGAGTGGCTCTTGTAGGATTTCCAATAAATTCTTCGCTTTCTTCCGGAAGCAGATTATTATTCATTTGCTTCTCACGTTCCGTGAATAGCCGGGGCATTGAGGAATATCCAGAAAGGTATTTAGGGAATTGGTCTGATTCTATCTCTCTTCCTTCCGTTTGAATAAAGGAAGGATCCCAAAGATTTTATCTTTCTTTTAGTTGTTTAATCTCTCTTTGATTGATCAATGTGTGATAGTTATATTTCGAATCCTCATTACTAATGGAATCGAAAGGATCTATGAATTGATCAGAAGATCCGTTCAATTGGCTAGAATCCGTTATTTGAACAAAACTAGATCTTGTAGAATCATATTGAATATTTGACGATACACTTCGTACCTTGCTAAAAAATCTATCCTTGTTTACCAACCACACATTGTCTAACCAAATCCAATTCTCTCTCGATATTTTCCTAAAAAAATCCGATTCGTGCGGATTCTTCCCCCAACTAACCAAGAGATCTTGGTGGAATTGCCACATATGAAATTGAGCACAATTTTGCAAAGAAATAGCCCACTTGTTTCTCGAGAAGAGATGGGAAACATGCTCAATATCATTTGATTAAAAAGTTGACCCAACTCCTTGTTATTTGAAGAAACCCTCCACTTCAATTGGTATTTTTTCACGAAAAGCAAACATGAGATAACAAATCCTGTCTTTCACTAAGATTTGGAATAGTTGTCCCGAATTCAAGTTGATTATGTTTCGCCTCTTACTCGGAGAAAGACGATCAAACAATTCCCAATCATGGCCCTTGCGGATCGGATCATCCATATAATACACAAAAAGAAACTCCATATATTTGATATCTTTCTCTTTAAATGAGATA